>BTPG01000003.1:166425347-166602847 GCA_036245525.1 Semisulcospira habei
GCCCGTATGAGTCAACGATAAGCGAAACGTCCTCGATCCGAACGGTTCAGCTGAACCGGAAGTTCGGCGCAAAAGGCCATCTTAACCTTTTGAGTGCCGGCAGCTGTTTTTGTCGAGGTGATTACTGCAGGAGTGACCTCGACGAAAAACGTTACCGACAGCCAAAGGGTTAAGGGTTAACTCACTCAACCCGGCCGCAACAATAGCTGCGGAAGTGCCTATAGCGCGGCCGCCGATAAGTCTATAAACACTTCCGCAACTATTGATGCGAGGCGCATTGAATGAGGAAAAGTTCAAAATGTCTCCGTTAAAACGTTCTTGGTATGTCTTAAAGCTGTTCTTAATTGGACGAACTTTTGATCGGCAAACCTAAATAGGAGAAGATCGGCGATCTTTTGTTTTGTTTCTTATTGAAGTTGAACGAATCTAGGCGAACTTCAGCAAACCAGGTTTGCCATGGTTCTCTTTCCTAATTGAAGTGCTTGATTCGGCGTACTTACTGTCCGCGAAGGTGTTCAAAATGCCGCTTCGCGATTTGAACTATTTTCGTTTTTTGTACTCCTTGCAGTAGCGATCCCACAAACAGAGATGCGCCTCCCACAAATCAATAAAAATAGGTCTTGTTGTTCGCACGAGTGAAATATCGCCGTCCGCCATAGTTGTTTGTATCGGTGACTATCTTCTTATCTCCAACGCAGAACTAGGGTAAAAGTTTTGACCAATCAGAGAAATGGTTCACCTTGGATCGCTCGACATGTCAAGCGATCTTTTTCCGACAGCGAACTATGGTTTGCCGAGGTTCGTGAACTACTTCGAACTAGGTTCGCCGTATCTTTAGGTCGTCCAATTAAGAACCAACCTGGTTCGCCCGAGACCGTGAACTCTAGATCGTCAGAGTTCGCGAACTAAGGTTCGTTTAATTAAGAACGGCCTTTACGATAATGTTTTACAAGAGGACTAACATAACTTGTTGTGGTTGTCTTGTCGTTGTTGTAACTAAGAAGCTTGAATGTCCTAAAATGGAAAGTCTTTCCTGTTCCTCTCCAGGGGCTATAGCGGCGCACCTTGCTTAGTGGCTGGTGCAGGACTAAGCTCGCTCATGCAACTGGCCCCACTGAGATATGTTTCCCGTTGCGCATAAGGGGGAGTTGGACACCTGTTGGGGCAGTGGTAAAGCGATTGCCACCAATGCTCATAAAGATATAAAGGAGTGAGGTTCAGCGACGGACTTTTTTCCCCCCTAGTAAGTGTCACCGTAAGTTCGAGTGGAGGGTCGGCGGTTCTTTCTCTAGGTACTCCGGCTTTTCCTCCCCCTCCATTTTGATACCGGTTCCCGGCCACTTTATAAATTTCCAATACAAGCGACCGAAATTTCCGAAACCTCAGCAGTTGAGCTGACCCTTCGCACCAAATGAATGTCCTGTGTTTGTCTTGTACTGTGTCTGTCTTCAGAGAGAATGCGTGTGTTTCACGCGAGCGTGCGTGTTGGGTTCAGTTTGCGGCGCTTTGAGCCGATTCGCAGAATTGGGTAAAAACGCCTACATAATGACCGGGATTATTACATGGATTGTGAAGAGAAAGTTGAGACAGCCCGTTGCTTTGGCGAATTTCCAGCTGTAGAAGCCCGCCCTGTAATAGGTCATTTTAACTCATTATAGACGTGCCGCATCCGGATACGCGTCTTTCCTAAGCAGATTACACAAAAGCCGCGTATCCGGATGCGGCACGTCGCCAATGTGTTAACCCCTTTACTGCCAGCGGACGCAGACAACGTTTTTGAAATCATTGCAAATTCAACGACCAAGATCCCCCGACGTCAAAGGAACATGGAGGCTAAGTGATTTCAGCATGAGGTATGGATTCTCATGAGCCCCCGCAACTGCGGGGGCTCATGAGGATCCATACCTCTTGCAGTTGGGGCGTGTTCGCTTTCCACGGCAGTGAATGGGTTAAGGATTAATCGTAATGCCGTTTCGCTAGCTCTCTACACAAGAACTCTGTCTTTAAGGACAATATTCAGTTACTGGCAAGATGAGGAGGCATTTCCCTCCAGCAAAAGCAAGAAGTGTTCAGTGTCAGTGGAAAAGACAACCTCGACACCGACCGTGTGGCATTTGCGTATCTGCTTTACACGTAAACACCTAAAGTGAGACACACTCGTTTGGAGGCAAACCCGCAACAAACATCTGTCAGGCAACAGGCATAGAGTCTCATGAGCCCCTGCGGATGCAGGAACTCATGAGAATCTATGCCTCTTGAAGATGGAAGGTGATGACTGTTACACTGTCCTACCTCATACTGTTTTGTTAGTTGTGAAGCAATTTACTTGCAATCAATGGCAAATACTGCTCTGAACCCTCGCCCTTTCCTTGTGAGAAAGTCTGAAAAGGCTTGGAACGAGTGGAGTTTGTTTTCTCTCGATATGAACTGAAAACAAACGGAAGGTATTTTTTCCCGTCTACAATATCCAGGGGTGGATCTGTGTGTGTGTGTGTGTGGGGGGGGGGGCGGGGTTCCAGGGGTTCCCTGACCCAAATTCTTTAAAATGCTGTAACAAGTCACTTTTTGGGGTGTTTGGACACCCCCCCCCCCTCACCCTTGTTTGATATTTTGGCAAATAGTGTAAGTCTAAACACGCACGCGCCTTCTCTCTCACCCCCCCCCCCTCCGCCCCCCCCCCACCCACCCACCCCTAACCCTGCCCCCCCCCCCCCCACACACACACACACACACGGTTTTTGATTTTTCGGCCCCTGGAACCATGGTCTAGCGTTTCGGAGGCCTTTTGTATCAGGTTGAAAATCCCAAACAAAATGTTGGACACCCCCCCCCCTCCTCTAGGTAACCGATCCGCCCCTGATATCTGTTTTAGCCACGTATCTACCACTAGACGCAGACTTTGTTTTTGAATTTTGTAAAGTTCAGCTCGATTAAGCCAAGGAACACGGTCACAAAATGGCGTCAGCAAGAGCCATAGGTCCTCATGAGCGCCCGCACCTATGCCTCTTGCTGTAGAGTGGTAGTGGTCATTTTTTTCAGCAGTCAATGGGTTAACGATTCAATTCGCAGCAGAGTGAAATTCGTCTGTTTATCACGAACTGAAAATCTGCAGGAGACATTGGTAGAACTGTGACGGTTTGAAGATAGTTCCTGAGAAATATACCACTCAAAATAACCTAAGGACCACCCTGAACAATGGTCATGATTTCAAATAAGCACAACTCTGCTGAATTTTAATATTAATGCTGCGTCGAATTTTTGGGACAGGACTGTAGACTATGAAAATATAGTCTTGTCCAAAAGTTCCGCGACAAAAATACAGTTAACTTAAGGTGAGAGCAATGCGCACTGTGATTTCAAATTCATATTAAGGACTCAGACAAGAGAGACTGTTTTGTCGAAACAAAACAATAAAATGCGTACTTACGTACCATAAACGATAATAACAAATGTTAGGAGAGTTTTTGTCTAGTGAAGGGCTGGGACCCTAGGAAACTTAAAGAAGTCATTCCTAAACCTTTTTCATGGATTCGAAATGACAGTGCGTCTCAGTGCTTTCACCTTAACCCTTATCATTCGGAATACACCAGTGTGTGAAATAAGTTTGACTAAAATAGTTCAAGGGTAGTGCCAGATGCTTGGCGCATCTAGGCCAAGCTATCTGGCACCACCTTGAACTAAAGCCATTGTCTATATCGTTATCTGTAAGTACTAATGTAGCTTGCATATGACAGTGTACAAATTTCAACTGAAGCTTTTAGCCTCAGTATGATATGGGTTAAGTAATAAAAGTCGGATAATTACATTCGGATAAAAACAACGCTTTGTTTCAGGTCAAGCCTACGCTTTTTCTATGTAATTTTACTTCGCATATAACAAACTTTGGATACAACAACGAACGCATTTTGGTCCATTGGCGTTGTATTGTATACATGACCTAAATCATTTCATAGCCCGCTCCCGGCCACTGGACGCATATTGTGTTTTTTGAAAAAAAAATTGTTTATTCAGCAAGCAAAAACCACCGCCGCCCAAGGAATATGGATACAAATTAGTCATAGTAAGTGGCACAGATCATGGTGAGCCACCTCAGTCGTGGGGGCGGGATGATCTCTGTCCCTTGCTATTGGATCCTGTTTATGCACCTTTTCTCGGCAATGAAGTGGTTAAACCATTTATCCCAAAGGCCGCATTTCCCAGATTTTGTTGATATCTCCTAACAACTATATATCAGTTGCAAGAGATAGGTCGACCATGATGAGTCAAGGCTAATCTGGCACTACCCTTGATTTACCATGGTCGATCCATCTCCTGCTGTATTGCGTCCAGGGATAAATGGTTTGAGCTGTCCTGGCTACGTCACGGTAAGTGCACAACCTGCTGTGGTTTGTTACGGTTGAATGATAAGCACACGCAACAACCACAAAACGATGCTGCGCCTTCAGCCATATAAATCGTAGGCCCCTATTAAACCACGAAAATTCAATAAGACGCCTACACGTTGATCAGAGGGAACTCCGCGAGATGCGAAGGTATAAACACGCCGAACAAACCATAAATCAAATCAGCAGACGTGCCGAGAAAGATGCACGAGTGTGACCGCCAAAAAAGTGATAGCTATACCATCTGCAAGAGACATAGATCCTCATGAGCCCCCGCAGTTGCGGGGGCTCATGAGGATCTATGCGTGAGTCTTGATAACACAACTTTAAATTTTGTATTTTTTTTTTTTTGTGTGTGTGCATGTCTGAAGAAATCCGACCAAGTTTTCGCTGCCGACAAAACGTGAACACGATGCAGCTGCAAGAGACATAGATCCTCATGACCACGCAGTTAAGGGGCTCATGAAGATCTATGGCTCTTGTTGACGCCACTTTGTATCTTTGTGTCCTCGGGCGACTGGAACTCGTTATAAATCATGAACTGACGAAGATTTCACTGCCCAGAAAAAAGTGAACACGATCCAGCTGCAAGAGACATAGATCCTCATGAGCCCTCGGCATTTGCGGGGGCTCATGAGGACCTATGCTTCTTGCTAACACTATTTTGTATCTTCGTTTCCTTGGGCAACTGGGGACTTGACGAAGAGTTCGTAAACACAACCTGCGACCACGGGCAGAACAGGAAATTAATGAACGGTCAGAATATTTGCTGGGGTAGTTGACTAAATGATGAGATCTGTCTTGTTTTGAGGTGCGAAGCTTCAGATGAACTATGACAATGGTAAAGGCAAAGAAATACCCAAGCAAGAAAGAAACACGCTCGGAAAGGACGGTTACATTAATGTGTTGCCCTTTTCTTTTCTAAGCTCGACCTGAAATGGCCTCGGCGTTAAACCCAATTAACTAATTCCTTTTCACAAGACAAGAACTTGTCAAAAGTCGGCTAGGCCGTGCTGACCTAATATCCTGAATTAAATTACAATACAATAATAAATGCCGCCTGTTTAAACATGAATGCGAGTGGAAAAAGGTGGAACCGGGGGTGGGGTGGGGGGGAGGGGGGGGGGGGTTGGGGGTAGTAGGTGAAAGATGTCCAAGTATATAAAGAGAAAGCAGATGCAACAAGGCTTTCCAGAATTATTACACCGCTGTTGGGGGAAACAGCTAAAGAAGTGGGGGAAAAAACATAAAGATCATTGGTCTCTGTATTTAGAAATTTCGTCGTAATTGTATTATTCTTGTACACTAGCTGCTTTTTTTGTTCCCTCCCTCCCTCTCTCTCTGTCTCTCTCTGTGTCTCTGTCTGTCTGTCTGTATCTCTCTCTCTCTCTCTCTCTCTCTCTCTCTCTCTCTCTCTCTCTCTCTCTCTCTCTCTCTCTCTCTCTCTCTCTCTCTCTCTTGAAGTGGGTTTACTCATAAGTAACCTTCCAAATAAAATGTCCTCGGGGCCTGATGACATCAGCCCGAAAATACTTAAACTGTCTCTCCCATACATTGTAGAATCCTTAACTTATATTTATAATCTCTGTATCCAGCATAACACTTTTCCTAACGAACTTAAATATGCCAAAGTAATTCCACTTCCAAAAACAAAAGATCGTTCTGATCCTAATAATTATCGGCCTATTTCTTTATTATCTGTTTTGTCCAAACCACTGGAAAGGCACGTTCATAAACACCTGCTTGCTTACCTAGAAAACCTTAAGCTCCTCCACCCTTTCCAATCCGGATTTCGTCCGCAGCATTCATGCCACACAGCACTTACACGCCTTGTTGACACATGGCTCAAGGGTATGAATAAGTCACAGTTAACAGGAGTAGTCTATCTGGATTTTAAGAATGCTTTTGATCTGATTAACCATACTATTCTGACTTCTAAGCTTCACACATACCTCAATAACGGAGACGCAGTTGCTTTTTTCACATCTTACCTTACTAAAAGAAAACAAAAGGTTCTTGTTCATGGCTCATACTCCTCTCTCAAAGATGTAAGCTTCGGTGTGCCCCAAGGGTCTGTGCTGGGCCCTCTACTGTTTTGCTTATTTATCAATGATTTGCCTCTACATATTACTTGCCAAGATGTACAATGCGACCTTTTTGCTGACGACACCTCACTTCATACTACTAGTAAAGATATACAGGTAATTTCCGACAACCTACAACAAAGTCTTCATGAAGTATCAGCTTGGTGTATAAACAATTCTATGGTTGTTCATCCAGCCAAAACGAAATCGATGGTAGTCGCCACACGCCAAAAACAGCAGATAATGCCTCTATTACTTAACCTTTCTCTTAAAGGTAGTCAGGTAGAACAGGTAAATGAACATCGAGTACTGGGGATTAAAATCGACAGTCAGCTAAAATGGCAAGCTCATACAGACGCCTTATGCAAAATAGTAGCCAAAAATCTCTTTATGTTATCAAAACTAAAATATTATACTGATTCAGATACCCGTAAACTATTTTATAACGCTCACATACGTTCTTATATCGATTACGCGTCCTCGGTATGGGATGGGTGTAGTGAGGTCCATTTAAAGAGACTCAATTCCCTTCACAGACGAGCGGCCAAAATAATCTGCCCTGATCAACACCTAAGCACTGAAGAAAAGCTATCAAAAGCAGGTCTCCTGCCACTTCAAGATCATTTTAAATATAACAAAGCAATCTTTATGTTCAAAGTGTGGAAACGCAAAACACCTGAGTACATCTCCACTTTGTTCCGTAAGTCTGAGTCCAAGCTTGGAAACATCAGAAAGCTTTTCATAGTCCCAAAACCAAGGATCGATCTATATAAAACTAGCTTATCCTTCTCAGGGGCACTTATCTGGAATGCCCTTCCCGACCATGTAAAATCCGCCTCCTCGCTAGCCTGTTTTAAAAAGGGTCTCTGCAAATATTTTGTGGATCACTCGTAGGGATGACTTAACCACTTGTATTATATGTTTCTTTTTATGCTGGGTCCAATTTATTCCCAATTAAGTCTGTTATCCTTTTCATTTATCATTTGGACTACTTAGCTCTGTCTATGTGTGAAGGGGGGTGGGTGGGGTGGGGGGTGTCTGTGAGTCTATGAGTATGTCTGTCTATGTGAATAGTGTTGTCATCTCTTTGTAAGTATTATGTTTACTTATATGTATGTATATTTGTAGTTAGTCTTGTAGTTGTTAGCAACGGCAGGTTTGTAAAATGGCTGTGTCGATGACGATGTCAATGCCTAAACCGTTGTAAAATAAAGTTTCATTGATTCATTGATTCATTGATTCTCTCTGATCTCTCTATCTCTCATACTCCGTATATTGTAGATTATAAGTAAACATTATGTGCTTTCTTGTTAGGGTCGACGAAAGTTATGTCTAGTATATTGTATTGGCTCTGTAATTCTGCAATTTGTAACTTTGGTTGTGTTGTGTGTGTGTGTGTGTGTGTGTGTGTGTGTGTGTGTGTGTGTGTGTGTGTGTGTGTGTTTGTGTGTGTTATGCAAATAAATAGAAAAAAAATAACTCCTTTTCTAAGCGTGCTTCTTCCGTTCTTTGCATTTTATACACTGGGCAGTCACCTTTTCCTGGTCTGGATTTCATGACAATGGCTATGTCATTAAAAAAATTGAGCATTGAAGTCAAGATGAGATAGTTGTCCTAAGAAGATTACACACCGATCCAGGGGAGAGATTGCATGGCCATATCAATAATCAATGTAATATGTCAGTACGACATGCAAACGTTTTTTTTTTTAATAACATTACAGAGTTGTGAATATTGTGTTTCCTCAATAGCTTATTATTGTATTAGGTTCCATTTTGTTATAAGATTTATTTATTTATTTATTTATTATTTATTATTTATTTATTTAATATTTATTTCACATATTCAAGTTATTTATTTAAATTATATCGCCAGTTAGTGAAAAGATGGGAAATAGACAATTGTGATTCTACATGGCCATGATAGTTAAAAGTGCTATCAGAGCCCAGAAGATAAACTCCTTAACACACACTGCTTTCAATATCTGAAAAGTCCAAATGAATTTACTCTTCCAGCAATCAAATTTGCTTTCAGTATCCGCACAGCGCTAATGAGTTTGCATTCATAGCGTCCCTCGCATCGTCTGCAATGTCCTAGTGAGTATACTGACTGTGCAAACGTCATCATATTCTTGTCATGACGTTTACACTTCTGATCACGCCATGGTGCTAACACGAGCAAATAGTCGTTTGGGTCTCTGTTACTGAATTCCTCTCGCTGACGTCAGCCTACGCCGGGGCGCGCACGGCCGTGCGCGGGCCGCAGTGTCGGCTGACATCGGCCCGGGGACCTTTTGCTCACCGGCTAATGAAAAGCGCCGATCTAAATTAATGACCGACGCAGTTTGCTGTTCCGGTCAATTGACTGGTTCAACCCTTTTTCAAGTCTCTTTCTAATGAGCGAGCGTGGAATGGACCAGGGTGTTGGTCTGCCATTTGTTGGGCCTTACAGCTTCTAAACCTCAAGGTCCAATATTAAAGACCAGCCCACATGCAGTGAAGTTATTGCTTTCATCACAAGGGGAGAAAACCGAAGTTATGTCAACAGTTGTTCCCCTGACTCGGAGCGTCAATAAAATACTAGCCTTGTCAGTCTATCCTACTGCGTCTCGACGCTCCCACTCAGGGGCACAACTCGTGCCATAACTTCGGTTTACTCAAACTGGGCTTATATGCACGTTGCAGTCGTCAGAACGGTAAAGCGGAAATCACTACGTCAGTTCGTCATTGCCGGCGAACAAAATCAGTTTTAACCTGACAACACAGAACTTGTCTCTTCAGATTCCGGTTCAAGAGAAAGAGACAGAAGATCAAATTAGAGCAAAATAAACCTCACAGAAAACGGACTGGACAGATCGTTGCTTATAAATTTGCTGTTTTGCCCAAAGCATAATAGAAAGAAATCATGACCTTTACTGATATAAACTGAAATTTAAAAAATATATAAAATAAAAAAGCCTGCCAACATTCTCTCTCTCTCTCTCTCCCTCTCTCTCTTTCTCTCTCTCTCTCTCTCTCTCTCTCTCTCTCTCTCTCTCTCTCTCTCTCTCTCTCTCTCTCTCTCTCTCTCTCTCTCTTTTCTCTCCCTCTCTAATAAAAATCTTTCAAAATTCAGCCCAGACACAATACAAAATATGCGTCGACCATGATAATTCAAGGGTGGTGCCAGAATAGCTTGGCGCCATAAGCTATTCTGGCACCACCCTTGAAACTATCACAGTGGACCCTTCTCCTGAAAAGTGACGTGGTGCCGCTTAGGGGACAAATCCAAACTCCAGACTGTGGAAAATTCTACCTAACGGCTCAGCGTGCAAAGTGCATTAAAACAAAACAGTCGTCCTGCCCCCAGCAACAAGCCGATCAATTGGACGCCAGCGGTATCAACAAACTCTCTCAACACAAACAATCGTTTAACGCCAACCCATCAAAATCACACCATAACGGACTGACGGTGAAACCCGCCTTAGCCTGCGGGGGACATAGAGCCTAAAATGCCCCCATTGTGCAAGAGAATCAATGCCTTTGTGTGAAAGATATATGTACATGTTCCTGTTCCCATAAACCGCACTTTGTGGAAGTCATTCGGGTCTGCGGGAAAACTGGGTCCCAGAATACAAACACAAATCGCAAGCCTGTATCGATCGCCATACTTCCTAGAGGCATACATTCGCGTGAACCCCCGCAGTTGCGGGGGTTCACGAGGATATATGCCTCTTGTCTCAGTGACATTTACATCTGAATTTCACCACCGGAGGATGTTACGTGTATCGATTAAAATACAAACCAAGAAGCATGAATACTCATGAACCCTCCACAGTTGCGGGGGTTCATGAAGATCTGCTCGCTGTGACTATTTACGTCTGAATCACGCAAGAGGAGGAGGCTGTATGGATTTCAGTGTACGATGGAAGTTTGCAGGCTTGCCATGGCGGTGCCATAGAAATGAGTGTGTGCTGTATCAATGTCTAAAAAAAAAAATCAATCTGTCAGAAAGCGTCGCTACCCTGCCCCGTTCTCTCCCCTCCCCTCCCCCATCTCCCTCACTCACCCTCCCTACCCCCTCCCATCCTAGCCCAGTCACCTATCCATTTGTGGAGATAGAAACTGTCGGAGTAGTGTTTCGTCCGCGCAAAAAATTTTCCTGTGGGAACTGTACACGTATGCGTCATTGTCGCATGGAGCGCCGTTGACATCACACAACGATTGATTGATTGATTGTACATTGCTTAACGTCCCGACAGCAACAAGGCTTTCTCAGGACGTGCCTGCACTGCTTGTGAAAAAAAAAAATAAACAAAAAATTGAATGTATGTCGCCAGCCGGTCAAATACGTTAAATAAACCTACAACATGGGGCCTAAATAAAGCTAATCAGGACCAAAAAGGTGACTGCCAAGCGTGTGAAATGCAAAGAAGTACCCAACGGAGAAAGAAATACGCTTAGAAAAAACGGTACAACACAATTTATTAATATTTCGGGTAAATACCCTTTGTCAAATACAAATTCAGATGTAAATACCCTTTGTCAAGCATTAAATAAAGCTAAGACCATTTAGCAACACACATCCAATATCAAGAGCTACTGGCAGTGCAGACAGTAGGGAGAGTTTTAAAAAGGCAAATACAGGTGAATGGACAAAGGATAGACAGAAACACATGCCCCAGAATAGAGAGAAAAACCAACCCTGTGGGGCTGACCAGGGTGACCCTGGGAACTAAAAAATGCCTAACCCCACCCAAGTCCCCCAGGGCAGACCCGGGTGGGGTACATCACACAACGAGCTAGCTAGAACCAAATTTACTGTCTGAGTGCGCCCAGGCAAAAAGACGGGCTTGCATGTTTATTGAAAGGTTCTGGCAAATCAAAGAGGCGCAGTTGGAGTGCGCGCCTGAACTGATCAGTGATCAGGTCGTATTCCACAAGCAAAAGCTGTCCTTGTCCCCATAACCTTCGAGTTAGGGCCGTCCATTATCACTCTGGTGCCGTGGACGTGAAACCCCGAACTAGTCAAGCAGCCATTTAACCAAGCCCTTGACTGTTACTGACGATACCGTAGTTACGCGTCTCTTCCGCCGAGCGGTATCGACATTCCACAGTAGCAGTCACGGATTAGTGAGGTTTCGCCAGCAATAAACGACTCCCAAAGACAAACGAAAACGAACTAGCTGCTGAAACCCAGCTTGCACCAAAATTGTAGACAACACTCCAAACATCTCCAGAGATCCGCATGAGCCCGGAGATCTGCAGTTGGGTGGTGCCCGGAGGGCTCATGAGAAGCTATGCCTCTGGAAATGTTTGGAGTGTTGCCTACTCTTATGGTGCAAGCTGGTGACTTCACGCTCTCTTTCGTTGTTGGAGAACCGTTCGTTGCCAACGAAGCCTCCCTATTTAATCAGGCACTACCGCTGAATTATTCAGATGATACAAGAGAGGTAAGGCGACGGCGAATGTCAGTCCGTTCTGCATCACTGCGTCTGATAAATGATTCCTGAGGAGCACCCCACATGAAGAGCAACAAAGAAACCAGATTGTGTTCTGGAATCATTGTAAATTCAGCGTCAAAGATCAACATCTGTCAAAGGAACATGGATAACACAATGGTTCCAGCAAGAGGTATACATCCTCATGAGCCCCCGCAACCTTCGTCGTGGACAAAAGACGTTAAGCCCTAGGTACCCCCCCCCCCACCCCCGCCAACCTCCCCCCCCCAACCTCTCCCCCCCCCAACCTCCCCCTCCGCCCACCCAAATAACACGCAATTACATGCACTTACTATATTGATGGGGCAATTCCCTGCTACCGGGAAAAAAAAAAATTAATCATGTACGAAGCAGTCAGACAGCCAGGCCTCGAAATCTTAATACACCATCTGCAAGAGATAGATTCTAATAATCCCCTGCTGACGCAGGGGCTCAGGAGAATCTATGCCTCTTGCTGACAGAAGATGCAGGACTATTTACATCTTCAAGTCGAGGAAACGTACGACTGCGCCGGACGAACTGAAGATGCTCAGATTATTACACGAATTGGAAATTGCTATCGGAATGGGGAGAGTGCTGGCGGAAGGAATGAGAGTAGTTAATTCATTCAAATCACTCAACAACAAAAGAAAAGGGTGGGGTGGGGGGGGGGGGGTGGGGGGGGGGGGGTGAGGGACTGGGTGGGGGGAGGGGGGTGAGGGACTGGGTGGGGGGGGGGGGGGATATGTCATAAAATTGTGATGCGTTTTTGGTGATTTTTTTGGTTTTCGTGATTCGTGATTGCAAATTGTTTAACATCGTGAGCCGTGAAAGAGAAAGAGTTCGCCGTGAAACATGAAAGCCAAATTAAAAATTTCGTGATCCGTAAAAACGTCCTTGTTTCGGGCCGTGTGCAGGGGGCGTGACGGGGAGGGAGGAGAGGGGTGGAGATAGCAAGAGTTAACTTTATTTAATTTTTAGTTTGGTTGTGATAAAATAAACGGCTGTTATTTTCCTGATGGCGCACGGGTAGAATTCCCCGATGAGCACCGTATGTCGTAAAGACTACTCCGTTCCGTGTGCCTACTCGCATGACTTGTGAAAAGATGGATAGGAATGTCATAGATACGGCAGAACAAACATCGAGAACCCGTTTTTTTTTTTTTTTTTTTTTTTTTTTGGCGTACTTTAATACCGAAAGCCAGGCCCTGGAGAAGGCAACTTTAAAGATATCCACCAGAATTTCCAGCTGTCCAAAATATTCGGGTTGGAGGAGTCTCAGGGAAATTTGATAATGCTTAAGTAAACTGAACATTTGCTTGTCGTTGAAGTCGCCCCGCATCAATAACTGCGGAAGTGTCGTACAGCGTTGCCGCCGGCAACGCTGTACGACACTTCCGCAGTTATTGATGCGGGGCGCCTTGAACTTATGAGATAGCTTTTTGAGCCCTGTCTTCCAATTTTAACCCCTAAGAGGACGCAGGTTGTGCTGCTGAAATAATTATGTGTTCATTCAACCCCAAAGCCGTGTAAGGAACATGGATACAAAGAGTCGTGTACGAGAGACATAGATCCTCACGAGCCCCCGCAATTGCGCAGGCTTGTGAGGGTCTGTGTCTCTTGCAGGTGGATCCTGTTTATTTATTTTTTGGCAGTAAAGGGGTTAATTTGGGAGCCGTCTTTTTTTTTTAAAAAGCCGACTGCGTTACGGTTCGCGAAACGCATCAACTATTTAACCCTTTAAGCCCCAAGGTCCCATTTTTCACATTTTAGAGGCGTTGCCCAACGACTATGTACCAGTTGTAGGAGAAGAATTGATCATGATAATTCAAAGGTAGTGCCAGATGAGCTTGGTCTGGCACTACCCTTGAATTATCATGATCAATCCACCTCCTGCTGCAGGGTCCATGGGCTAAAAGGGTTAACAAGTACACGAGTGGTGCCGGAGTAGTTTGGCGTCTAGCAATTCACGCACCGCTTTAGCGCTATCAAGGTGGATTCATCTGATAGCTAGCTGTAGAGAGTCGACAGGGCTGAATCGGTTATGGTGATATTACAAACAGGTTCCAGGATAAGAACGTTAACAATGACGTAACCCTTCGACTGTCGGTAGCGCTTTTTGTGGCGACGATCAGATGCCTGCATATTGTGGCGACGATCAGATGCCTGCATATTGTGGCGACGATCAGATGCCTGCATATTGTGGCGACGATCAGATGCCTGCATATTGTGGCGACGATCAGATGCCTGCATATTGTGGCGACGATCAGATGCCTGCATAGTGTGGCGACGATCAGATGCCTGCATAGTGTGGCGACGATCAGATGCCTGCATATTGTGGCGACGATCAGATGCCTGCAGGTATCATCTCGACGAAAGAGCACTACCAACAGGGTTAACCCTTTGGTTGTCGGTAGCTGATTTTGTCGAGATGATTCCTGCAGGACAAAATGCGCTACCGTTAACATTCCATACTGACCTGTCCAGCACCCTATATGGGCACACGCAACACGACTAACAATGCATTGTCGTACAGGAAGTCCAGTGTTGCTAACATTATGTAGCCTATATTGATATTGATGTGAATAGGACTAACAAGAGGCATGGATCCTCATGAACCCTTGCAGCCTCATAAGGATCTATGAATCTTGCGCATGAAATAGGCCCCTGCATGGGACCTATTTCATGAGCAAGATTTATAGAGCCTCATGAGATCTATGCACGAGAGATATAAAACAGCAATTGCGATGAGCCGTCGTAATCGGAGGTATTGATCTGCAGGGAATGTGGCCACGTCTATGTATGTAAGCTAAATGCTGGCTGGGTGTCTGGATGGTGGCTAGTCGTTGCAGGCTGAGAAACGTATCTAGAGCCGGAAAACACAATTCTCGATTCCGTAGACAAAGCAAAAATCAATACAAGTATGTGGATTCACATCTGCCTCCTATGTATGTAAGGGGCGACCCAACACTCACAAACACAAATATTATATTATATTGAGCAGCATTTTGCTTGATATAGAGCCGATAACAGGCAGATGTGATTACGAGACCCGAATGTCCCAGTCGTAAGACGAGGACATTTGATTGGAGTCAAGTAATCACATCTGTCTGTTTATCGGCACTAAAAAAATGATATCAAACAAAATGTTGCTCAATATAATTTATGTACCCAGTCCAAAACAAAGCTGATTGGCGTCATTCATTTTGCGGCTGACTGCGGTGTTTAGACAAAACACATGAATGGCAGACGACCGCATATCGCTGTCAACTCGGCGCGAAGATTTCGTCTGACTATGAAGAAATCAGTGCATTGTATAACCGTGTGTGTTACTGAGTAAATTCTACTTGTTACTAGATTGCGCATAATTGGGGGAAACGCCAGCAGGTTTGTTTATTTAGTTCCTTTCTCAGGTTGTCGATATCGCCAGCTGACATCTCGTGAATTTCACTAGTCAGTCCAGCGACTCGCACGTTTCCTGGCGTCTGTTTTTCGTTCGTGTTTGTGTATAGGATGTAAATTTCGAGTGTTCGTACACACTAAGAAGTATTTCATTACTACTACATATAAGAAGCTTGTTAATGTTGCCGTATGAAAATATTTCGCGTTTCCATTTTGAAAAATGTGCGTATCATCTAGATGGAATTTTAGCGCGCAAGGGATTTTGGTAAGGGAAGTGTATCAAACAAATTCAGGAATATAAATTTGCTTGTTATACAATATATCATACATGTGTCAAAGAAGGAAAGACTTTGTGGAGTGGGAACATACATGTATACAAGCACACAGAAAGGCACACACAGAAACATACACACACACACACACACACACACACACACACACACACACACACACACACACACACACACACACACATACACACACACACAAGTACCCGCGCACGCACGCAGGAAGTCACAACGCACACAAAAAACAAATACGCATACAAACATGTATACATTCAAACACACATGCACACGTACTGACCCACACACACAGAAAGCCACACCTTCTTCCACAGTTCAGTACACACACTCATTCAGACACACTCCTTGCACAAGATTCAAATAAAATTTCAAACAATTTTGTAACATAAACTAGTCACAAAAAAATCAAGACTGAAACTCTCTACTCCTTAGGTGGTGTTTTATATAAGGCATATTTTCTAAACGCGTTAACTTTAACCCGTTTAACCCCGACGAACTACAGCAGGAGATGGATCGACCATGATAATTCAAGGGTAGCGCCAGATTAGCTTGGCGCCACCAGGCGCCAAGCTAATCTGGCGCTACCCTTGAATTATCATGGTCGACCCATCGCCTGCAACTGGTACATAGTCGTTAGGTAACACGGCCAACATTTGGGAAATGCGGCCGTGGGGTTAAATGGGTTAATAAACCGAACCTTTCCGGCATATTGTCAAATAGTCAGCCTATGCTGAAAAAGTATACAGTTGTGTAAGAACAGATCATGGGCGGCACAGTGCGGCGTGAATGATTCAGCAAAACAAGGCTGGATTCCACGCTAAACTAAACTCGCCTCACTGCAATTTTTAAACGAAACTGTCAAGCTGCAAGACCAAGGCTTTAGCTATGAACACGATACACGTATTCCTTTTTAAATATCAAGCACGTATGCTGCCACAGTTCAACCCTACTTCAACGTGTGCAATGCTTGAGTTCCGCAATTTTTGGGAAAGTGTTTCTCGATTTTTGTGTGTGTGATCAGTATACATTCTACCTAATTTAGTCTACACACGTCAAATAAATAGCCAAACAAACAAACAAGACATTGTGTTGAAAAACGATATGCTCTGGTAGTCTATGATTCTGGTCAGTCCTTACGACCCAAGGCCGTGAGGGTCAAACTCACAGACCTAACGACAAAGATTACTCGACATATGCAAGTGGTTTGTACGAACGCCCTCAAGGTCGGTTATGATCACAAACAAAACAAAACAAGATATTGCATCCAGAATCACAGACCAGCGCACAAATAATAGAAAAATAAACGGGCGTTAAACGTTTAGAGCTTAACGTCCTTTGTCTACCAAGAAACAAATAATTAAGAAAATTGGGTGTACTCACGCTCCGAGGTTGATGTTCATCTCGCCACTATTGGTACTATTCCCTTGCGTTCCGGACACGAACACAGCGATGAGCACAACGACAATGGCCATAGTCAAGTCACTCGCAAGCCTCACGTAGGAGGAAGAGTTGGCAAGGTTGGGGGCACAGGGGGACCCCATGGCTAACGATATCGTCTGGCGGCGACTGTCGCGAAAATAAATCCAAACCCCTTTTCTCCTGGGGAGCTACTATTGCGTGCAAGGTGCGCGTGGGATGTCGGACGGACCCTGCGTGCCGGACAAACAACGCATGGCTATTTATTCCACTGGAAGCGGATTGGCCGCTGGGACTTGCTCACGTGGTCCAATGGCTATGACGAGGCTGAGGAATAGGAACCAGAGTTACACTTATGGTATCAGAGAAGAATCCAACGGAGAAAGAAACACGCTTAGAAATGACAGTTACAACACAATATATTAATATAAGGTGCCACCTTCCTTCTTCTCACTCACAAGATAAGTAGCGACTGATTCGTACACGGGCTTGTCATTAATAAATTGTGTTGTTACTGTCATTTGTAAGTGCGTTTCTTTCTCCGTTGGGTTCTTCTCTGCATTTCACACGCTTGGCAGTTGCTTTTTTTAGGTCTGGATTTTATTATATCAGAAGTGTTAGCCCAACCAAAGTGATCTGCAAATGAAACACATCAGAATATTGCACCAAGACATACACTAGATCTGGGTACAGAGCTCCATCTCATCTCAAAGCTGCAACGTGCATTCTACCTTATTGTGAAATTCTTAATTTTTAATGTTTTCGATTTTTTTCGGTCATCTGATATCACATACATGCCAAAAGACATCAAACGACGAATCAACAGATTGATTGATTGATTGCATGGGATCTCATCTCTTCTGCCCTGTCTGTCCCTCTATTGATTCCTGCGCCTTCTTGATCAGATACTTTTATTTTTCTGATTCTCAAGCCTTCTTCATGTGTCGAAATTGTCCATGAAGACAACCCCAGATACTCGACTCTGACGTTCGCACGTGATCAATTAGCCCTCAACAGGTCGGCCTCTCCACGTTCCTGCTGATTTGTGATTTTGGACCTTACGGCCGCAGGCCGTAAAGCCCAAAATCACAAATCTGTACGCGATTTTTCCGCGTCAAGTGTGATTCGCGGCTGTCTTATGTTACGCTCATTAGCGGTTATGCGGGCTGGAATCAGGCGACGCAGCTGTTTTTGCTGGGTGACTCTTCAGATATCTCGCCGTGTATATTCCTGAGTCTTAAAGGGCAGCATCAGTTTACACGCCTGTTTCGTATATCTCGACTATTCAGATGTGTCAGTTATTTATTTAATGGCGGCCGGATGATTCGCCTGAACTCATTCAAGGCGCTCGGCATCAATAGCCTCCTGCAACGCTACACGACACTTTCGTGGCTGTTGATGAGGGGTACCCTAAAGACTCCATATTTAGTTCTGCAACTTTCAGTTTGGCCTACAGGCAGCTGCACTTCAACAGCTGTTTCAGCTGAACGACGATGAAACTGCTGAACTTGATTGATTCTTGAGCTTCCAGTAAGGAATGAGGGGCCAGCTGCACGAGTGAACTTAGTCTTGCGCCATCCACAAAGCAATGTGCTCCGCTATAGCGGCCCCAGCTCCACGAGTGGTTCGGCTTTTCTTCAGGTCTTTTTCGTCTGTTTTACTAAATGGTCTCTGAGTCCCGCGAAGAAAGAAATTCTCTTGTTTCGACCTCAGCTGTGTTATTCCCTTCAACCCTTCGCCTATACTGGGGAGCAAAAGACTTTAGTGTTTTCGATGATTATAAAAATTGCGCATTTCTTTTGCATCTCAGCATACTCTGCTACAAGACTAATGCCATTCCTAAATCTAAAGAGAAGGAACACTTTCCTCAACTGAACTTCCGTTTGGAATACCTCAGCCATATGCCTAAGTGATTTCAGAATTCGGAGGACAATAAACACTGGAATGATGTTTCGAGTACCTCATCAGCCTTGCTCAAATAAAAAATAGGGCTGAATTCGGAGGAGACAGGCAACCTGTCTGGAACTGGATTATCGTTTCCAATATCTCAGCCTTGTTAGATTAAAGAAATTAGGAAGAGAATGGACACTTGTAAAACTGTGCTCTGGTTTTCGATACCTCAACTTCCTCGCCGCCGAGCGAAAGCCTTCTGAATTCGGAGGACATTGAATACTTTCTGGAACTGGGCTGCTGTTGCGTATGGCCTCAGTTTGTGCTGCTTAACCCATATCATACTGAGGCTAGACGCTTCAAATTTGTACACTGCCATATGCTAGCTACATTATAGTACTTACATATAAGGGTATAGACCAATGGCTTTAGTTCAAGGGTGGTGCCAGAATAGCTTGGCGCCTCAGAGGCGCCAAGCTATTCAGGTACCACCCTTGAACTATTTTAGTCAAACTTATTTCACCACTGGTGTATTCCGAATGATAAGGGTTAAGCCGTGATTTCTGAGCTGAGAGGAAGCAGAACATAATCCACACAAGAGAAGTCGGTGTCAGCCTGGCGCCACGTGCTCACGGCTGGAACATTCGCAAGCCACGCGCAAGCACAGAGTCCGAATAAGCAGCAGACTAATCGAGTCTCTCTGAAAGCAAGAGCCGCACAGCAATCCGACAATATCCGATCGAGTTAGCGTACAGTCCTTTAACCATGTGCAATAAGCATAGATTCTCATGAGCCCTTGCTTTCGCAGGAGCTCATGAGAATCTATGGCCTTTTGCTTCATCGGACGATCGGCTTAATTTCCTCGCTTACATCATTCTCTGCTTTCAATTCAGTTGTTCGGCACGTTTTTTGATAGGCATCACACGGAAGAAATGCCGTTTGGAATAGAAATCTATAGAACCACGTGTTCGTTATTACCTCTTCGGCCACGACCAACACATCGTCTGTTTCAGAAACACTTTCCGCCTGGAAGAATTTTCCGCCTCTGCGAATCTTTCCGCCTCTGAGAATCTTTCCGCCTCTTTCAAGATTCTTTCTGCCTTGAGACTCTCTCTGTTTCTCTTCAGAGACTCCAGCCTCGTAACCCCAAGACTATGGCGGAGACAGTCAACTCACAATACGAGCTCACACTGCAAGAGACTACTACTGTCTATGTCTCTCTGTCGCTCAGTCACTCTATGTGTCTCCGTCTCTCAATCGGCTGCACCAGCCCGCAGCAGCAGCAACAAGCAGCCGGCGTAGCCCATCCACTTGCCATGTCCGGTCTGCAACAGGCACAGATCCTCATAAGCCGTCAAACCGACGGGGTTTGCGATTGACTAGGCCTTGTCCGGACGTTGCCGTCTGCACGTTAACACAGACACACAAGCTCAGTCGAGATCGATCTCACCCTTACCTCATTTGGAGTCTTACTTTGGGTTTAGCGGCTGGATCAACATTATCCATGTCTCTCTGACTGCAAGAGGCATAGATCCTCATAAGCCCCTGCATTCGCAGGGGCTTATGAGGATCTATGCCTACTCCTTGGCGATATCGATTTCAAGCTTTTCTCTGCGTGAGGGTGTTACTTTGAGCTGAGCGCCTGAATCGGCAAGTCCAGTCAGAGGCTCATAGTGTCTATGTCTCTAGAGGGGCGGGATCGGCTCCAATTGTGTGATTGTCTCCATCCTCAATTTGAGGACGTTAGTTCTGGGGTTGGTGTGGTTTATCACCATGAGGCAGGTCCATTCCCGGAGCCAGGGTGCTACAGGCTTCAACGCCATAATGCTCGGTTATCTGCTAACAGCCGCCATGGGTACAACAATGACCCCCTAGCATAACGTATCGATCGGCATCCTGGGTGGGCGGTGGGGGAGAGGGGGGGGGGGGGGGGACGGAGATATGGCACCCTCTCTCCCTCATCAGTAATCTACCGAAATCACAGTATCAACAATTCAGCCCCGAAACGCTACAGCAGGAGATGGATCAAACTTGATAATTCAAAGGCAGTGCCAGATTAGTTTGGCGCCGTCACCGTGATAATTCAAGGGTAGTGCCAGATTAGCTTGGCGCCTGACGCTGCCAAGATAATCTGCCACTACCCTTGAATTATCATGTTCGATCCAGCTCCTACAACTGCTACATACTCGCTAGGTCTGGTGACACTTAGAGAAACACGGCTTTGGGGTGAAATGTGATGGAAGAGCTGTGCGATGCTTCGTTCATTGATTCCGTTGTTCTTTTCGTGCTCATCTGGCAATTAACAATTGTCGCCGGCGTAACACGCAAAATTACTCTCACGTCACATCGACCCCGATTTGGCGTGAAATCGATATCGTTCAGCAAGTGACATGGATTCACATAAGCGAATGCAAGGACTTATGAGACTCTATGTCTCCTGAGGTGATTAGCGTGTTACGCCGTACCGGCTAGAATTTCACTTGTTGATTGATTGATTGATTGATTGATTGATTGATTGGACCGCTCCACCGGGCGGTTATGAGGGACAGGGACAGAGTACGACTTGAACGCTAATCAATTTAGATGCACTGCAACTGTGCCACTTTGATTTACCAGGACCTTTCCAAGACATGCTGTTGAATCAGCATTGCTTTTTGCCCGGACAGACCCTTACTGTTACTCCCCTCTCACACAACGTTTAAGTGTCCCTGCCAAAGTGACCCCTGATTCGGAGTCTTCATGCCGTGTCACTTCACCCCGGTCCAGACAAATTGTTCTGCAGCCACTCAGAACCTAAAAAAGCCCACAAAACACGTTAATACTTTTGGCTGTCGGCAGCGCTCTTTGTCGAGGTGATTCCTGTAGGAATCACCTCGACAAAGAGTGCTACCGACAGCCAGAGGGTTAAGACGGAGGCTTAGTTGGGCGAGAGGAATTGATTCCCCCGAGCAACTGACAAGATCCTCGAGTACTCGATCTTTCTACGGAGGCGTGTGCACGTAGCATACACGCAGTTTAACTCATTCTACCCCAGACACACCACAGGAAGATAAGGATCGACCGTGATAGTTCAAGGGTGATGCCAGAATAGCTTGGCGCCTATGGGCGCCAAGCTATTCTGGCATCACCCTTGAAATATACATGGTCGATCTGTGTCCTGCACTGCAATGCAGTCTTCAGAGGACAACGGCAAAATTTGGGGATTTCGGTGTTGGGGTAGAACGAGTTAAACCAGTCAATTGTTCTAAGCCGGCCATAGGCAAGCGGAACATAATATTAACCGACGCTTACATTTTAACCATTTGGCTGAAAAACCGCTACCAAAACACCGAAGGGTTAAATTTGAAGCAGACTGACTTATTACATGTTAGAGTCCCTCGGCACTATTAACCCATTCAGCCCTGACGCACTACAGCAGGAGATGGGTCGACCATGATAATTCAAGGATAGTGCCAGATTAGCTTGGCGCCTGTCGGCGCCAAGCTAATCTGGCACTGCCCTTGAATTATCATGGGCGATCCATCTCCTGCAACTGGTGCATAGTCATTAGATGAGGCCTCCAAAATCTGGGAAATACGGTCGTCGGACTGAATGAGTTAAATTATCAGGGACAAGAATATCATTTTTGGGACAATAAATATCTTGAGTCTTGAATGCTGGGACGGCTATGCAAATTTGAAAACTGTATCAGCCTTCCGTTTATAAAGGCACTCAATGTTAGTCTAGAACTACAACAAACTGTTTAATAAAAAAAAAAAGTCTTCATTCAGAAGTTAAAAACCATTGAACTCCCAAAGTATGTCGTACGATGCTAAGAAATTCAGGTATACGGTACTCGTACAACTTTAATATTTTTTGCGAGTTCCTCTCATCACGGTAATCCCTCCATTGAAAAACTCACCACTAAATCCTTAACCCATATCATTCGAAATACACCAGTGAGTGAAATAAGTTTAACTAACATAGTTCAAGGGTAGTGCCAGAATAGCTTTGCGCCTCTAGGCGCCAAGGTATTCTGGCACCACCCTTGAAATAAAGCCATCGGTCTATATTTTTATCTGTAAGTACTATAATGTAGCTAGCATATGGCAGTGTACAAATTTAAAGCTTTTATCCTCAGTATGATATGGCTTAAAATCGCCCAGACATATCACAGCAAGATTTAAATTGACATTTAGCTACTGGGATGCCAGTGATCACGGATTTCTCGTCGGAGACGACCGACTTTCGCGTAAACAACCCAAACGAAATGGGACCAAAAGTGGGTATAAAAACACAGGACCAACAAGAGACATAAATCCTCATGAGCCCCCGCGACTGCGGGCACTCGTGAGGATTTTATGTCATGCAGCTGGTTTGCGTTCGTCTTGCTCCATCAGTTAAGGGGTTAAAGGTGTGCGTCGTTTTGAAAGTGTTTCTTGACTTTTTTGTGATGAGTTTCTAGCTTGGTCGCCAGGATACGCGGCCAAATCGTCGTTTCTGGCACCACCTTTTAAGCGACCATGGTCAAACTGTCTCCTGAAGTGTTTAAGAGGTTAGCTCCCAAATTCGGAACTGGCTTTTCGATCTAAGAGCTCATTTCCTATATTCGGTACTTCAATCTGAGAGGTGGGAAAAAAATCAAACAGTCCCCTGACTCATTGATATATTCTGAGGATGAAATTATCTTCTTTTTTTTTTCTCTCTTTCTTTCTTACATATGCTTGCCGTCTGTGTCACAGTTCTGGAGACAGGTCGACCATGATAGTTCAAGGGTGGTGTTGCAATAGCTTGGCGCCTACAGGCGCCAAGCTATTGCAACACCAAGCTTGAACTTTTATGGTCGATTTATATCCTAGTTATAACATGCTGGGAATTTATGGGCTAAAATAACTCAGAGCTTATTGTGACAAATTCCAAAGTTGCCACGGGTATTATAACCCAGCACTGTTACTCCTAGCAATAGCACCAGCTTGCCTTCCATCCGAGGCAGCAAAACGTCCTCAGGCCCCGTTGGCCGTAGTGGGCCCGTGCGTGGGCCGTCAACGGCCCGAGGACATATCGTGCGGTTTAGTGCCCTTTTTGCCTTGCAAATCAGGCGGAAAAAGTGATTCTGGTCAGAAGCTTTGTCGCTCTCAGCTCTCCACTGGTAATAAACTCACACCCGTTGTAAACTTCCTCACTCGATCTGACGGGTGATGGAAATTAGTCCTTTTCCCTGCCTGTATAGAGGTAATTATATTCTTATGCTTCTTATAGCTGCCTGGGTATACAAGCGCCATCAGAAGCATTGTGTATCTAGCTCATAGAGTCACACATGTAATCAAACCCTCTTTTCTCTCTCAACCAGAAAACGTGAAACGGGACTCATTCGGATCCGTCAGTTCGCGCAATAGGCGAAGATTCTCAGCGGCTCATGAGAATCTATGCCTATTACAGACGCTGGAAGCCTAGCATAGTGGAACCTGCAGGAACCGTACGTGCAAAACACAGCGAATTGATTCTTGAGCGTGGCGATCTTTGAAGCCCCGCCGGGGTTGGTGTTTGTGTGTGAGTGGAGTGTGTGTGCCTATATTGTTTGTGCCAGAACCATTGTTGTGATAGGCATTGTGGATCAATGACTGTAGCTATTTCACATCAAGAGTGGAGAGGGATGGGGGAGAACGGGAGAGGGCGGGGGGGGGGGGGAGGCATAGGGGAGCTACAGATTCACAGAGACTTCGTCATGCAGTCACGAATCACGTAAATCAACCTCTTCAGCTGATGTCAGTTTTATTTTTGAAATCTTTATTAATTCAACCCCGAAGATCTCATATCTCAGCCGTCCCAGGACAATGGATTCAAAGTGGTTTCAGCAGTTGCGGGGGCCCATGTGGATCTATGTCTCTTGCTGAGACCACTTTGAGGATCTATTAACCTCTTGCATTTAGGTCGTGTAAGGGTTTTTCAACGGTGAAGGGGTTAAGATTCGAGGGTCACGAATTGCATGACAAATGC
The DNA here is from genome assembly GCA_036245525.1 of Semisulcospira habei. NCBI lineage: Eukaryota > Metazoa > Mollusca > Gastropoda > Semisulcospiridae > Semisulcospira > Semisulcospira habei. The sequence continues at coordinate 166,450,261 of BTPG01000003.1, forward strand.
AAGAATCACGCGACACGACGAGGGTTTCCCGGCAACAATTTGTAAAAACCAAAAATATGTTCACGTCTGTGTCTAAATGTACACTGCTCTATCAAAGAGCTGACAGTTTTACAAGACCCAAAATGTGTTTACGTCTGTGTCTATCAAAGAGCTGACAGTTTTACAAGACCCAAAATGTGTTTACGTCTGTGTCTACATATGTACATTGCTATGTCAAAGAGCTGACAGTTTTACAAGACTCAAAATATGTTTACGTCTGTGTCTAAATGTACACTGCTCTATCAAAGAGCTGACAGTTTTACAAGACCCAAAATGTGTTTACGTCTGTGTCTACATAATTATGTACATTGCTATGTCAAGCAGCTGACAGTTTTACAAGACCCAAAATGTGTTTACGTCTGTCTCTACATATGTACATTGCTCTATCAAAGAGCTGACAGTTTTACAAGACCCAAAATGTGTTTACGTCTGTGTCTAAATGTACACTGCTCTATCAAAGAGCTGACAGTTTTACAAGACCCAAAATGTGTTTACGTCTGTGTCTACATATTTACATTCCTATGTCAAAGAGCTGACAGTTTTACAAGACCCAAAATGTGTTTACGTCTGTGTCTAAATGTACACTGCTCTATCAAAGAGCTGACAGTTTTACAAGACCCAAAATGTGTTTACGTCTGTGTCTACATATGTACATTGCTATGCCAAAGAGCTGACAGTTTTACAAGACACAAAATGTGTTTACGTCTGTGTCTAAATGTACACTGCTCTATCAAAGAGATGACAGTTTTAACAAGACCCAAAATGTGTTTACGTCTGTGTCTACATATGTACATTGCTATGTCAAAGAGCTGACAGTTTTACAAGACCCAAAATGTGTTTACGTCTGTGTCTACATATGTACATTGCTCTATCAAAGAGCTGACAGTTTCACAAGACCCAAAATGTGTTTACGTCTGTATCTAAATGTACACTGCTCTATCAAAGAGCTGACAGTTTTACAAGACCCAAAATGTGTTTACGTCTGTGTCTACATATGTACATTGCTATGTCAAAGAGCTGACAGTTTTACAAGACCCAAAATGTGTTTACGTCTGTGTCTACATATGTACATTGCTCTATCAAAGAGCTGACAGTTTTACAAGACCCAAAATGTGTTTACGTCTGTGTCTACATATGTACATTGCTCTATCAAAGAGCTGACAGTTTTACAAGACCCAAAATGTGTTTACGTCTGTGTCTAAATGTACACTGCTCTATCAAAGAGCTGACAGTTTTACAAGACCCAAAATGTGTTTACGTCTGTGTCTACATATGTACATTGCTATGTCAAAGAGCTGACAGTTCTACAAGACCCAAAATGTGTTTACGTCTGTGTCTACATATGTACATTGCTCTATCAAAGAGCTGACAGTTTTACAAGACCCAAAATGTGTTTACGTCTGTGTCTACATATGTACATTGCTCTATCAAAGAGCTGACAGTTTTACAAGACCCAAAATGTGTTTACGTCTGTGTCTAAATGTACACTGCTCTATCAAAGAGCTGACAGTTTTACAAGACCCAAAATGTGTTTACGTCTGTGTCTAAATGTACACTGCTCTATCAAAGAGATGGCAGTTTTACAAGACCCAAAATGTGTTTACGTCTGTGTCTACATATGTACATTGCTATGTCAAAAAGCTGACGGTTGTACAAGACCCAAAATGTGTTTACGTCTGTGTCTTCATATGTACATTGCTCTATCAAAGAGCTGACAGTTTTACAAGACCCAAAATGTGTTTACGTCTGTGTCTACATATGTACATTGCTATGTCAAAGAGCTGACAGTTTTACAAGATCCAAAATGTGTTTACGTCTGTGTCTAAATGTACACTGCTCTATCAAAGAGCTGACAGTTTTACAAGACCCAAAATGTGTTTACGTCTGTGTCTAAATGTACACTGCTCTATCAAAGAGCTGACAGTTTTACAAGACCCAAAATGTGTTTACGTCTGTGTCTACATATGTACATTGCTATGTCAAAGAGCTGACAGTTCTACAAGACCCAAAATGTGTTTACGTCTGTGTCTACATATGTACATTGCTCTATCAAAGAGCTGACAGTTTTACAAGACCCAAAATGTGTTTACGTCTGTGTCTACATATGTACATTGCTCTATCAAAGAGCTGACAGTTTTACAAGACCCAAAATGTATTTACGTCTGTGTCTACATATGTACATTGCTATGTCAAAGAGCTGACAGTTTTACAAGACCCAAAATGTGTTTACGTCTGTGTCTAAATGTACACTGCTCTATCAAAGAGCTGACAGTTTTACAAGACCCAAAATGTGTTTACGTCTGTGTCTAAATGTACACTGCTCTATCAAAGAGCTGACAGTTATACAAGACCCAAAATGTGTTTACGTCTGTGTCTAAATGTACACTGCTCTATCAAAGAGCTGACAGTTTTACAAGACCCAAAATGTGTTTACGTCTGTGTCTAAATGTACACTGCTCTATCAAAGAGCTGACAGTTTTACAAGACCCAAAATGTGTTTACGTCTGTGTCTACATATGTACATTGCTCTATCAAAGAGCTGACAGTTTTACAAGACCCAAAATGTGTTTACGTCTGTGTCTAAATGTACACTGCTCTATCAAAGAGCTGACAGTTTTACAAGACCCAAAATGTGTTTACGTCTGTGTCTAAATGTACACTGCTCTATCAAAGAGCTGACAGTTTTACAAGACCCAAAATGTGTTTACGTCTGTGTCTAAATGTACACTGCTCTATCAAAGAGCTGACAGTTTTACAAGACCCAAAATGTGTTTACGTCTGTGTCTACATATGTACATTGCTCTATCAAAGAGCTGACAGTTTTACAAGACCCAAAATGTGTTTACGTCTGTGTCTAAATGTACACTGCTCTATCAAAGAGCTGACAGTTTTACAAGACCCAAAATGTGTTTACGTCTGTGTCTACATATGTACATTGCTATGTCAAAGAGCTGACAGTTATACAAGACCCAACATGTGTTTACGTCTGTGTCTATATCAGTACACTGCTCTATCAAAGAGCCGACAATTATACAAGACCCAAAATGTGTTTACGTCTGTGTCTACATATGTACACTGCTCTATCAAAGAGCTGACAGTTTTACAAGACCCAAAATGTGTTTACGTCTGTGTACATTGTACATTGTTATGTCGAAGAGCTGACAGTAATATAATTATGCACACTGCTATGTCAAAGAGTTGGCAGTTGTACAAAAAGAAAAAATATGTGTACGTCTGTGTCTGTATGAGTACACTGCTATGTCAAAGAACTAACAGTTTAAAGAGTTGTACTAAAACCTGTGTCAGGATTTTAATCTCCACCTCCGTCTACCGGCTCTGTGTCTATATATGTACATTGTAATGTCGAAGAGCTGACAGTAATATAATTATGTACACTGCGGTCCGTGGCGCAGTGGTTAAGGCGCCTGCCACCAATGCCAAAGGTGCGAGGTTCGATACCGGGTTCCGGCGTCGGACTTTTCTCCTCTGGTAAGTGTCACCGTTAATTCGGGCGGACCGTCGGGGTTTTTTCTCCGGGTACTCCGGTTCTTCCACCCACCTCCCCACCCCCTACACTTTGGTACCGGTTTCAGGCCACTTTACAAATTTCAAATACAAGCGATCAAAAATCTCTGTAACTTCAGTCGCTGAACTGGCCCTTCGTCTATCTTGTACTGTGTTTGTCTTAAATGGCCTAAATCCGTGTCTGTTACGTGTGTTGGGTTTCAGGCGCGGCGCTTTGAGTCGATTCGCCAAAAATTGAGAAAAAGCGCCTATATAATAACGGTATTATTATTATTATTATTATTATAAAGAGTTGGCAGTTGTACAAGAAGCAAAAATATGTTTACGTCTGTGTCTGTATGAGTACACTGCTATGTCAAAGAACTAACAGTTTAAATCCTGTGTCAGGATTTTAATCTCTACCTCCCCCGCGCCCCCCCTCTCTCTCTCTCTTTCTCTCTCTCTCTCTCTCTCTCTCTCTCTCTCTCTCTCTCTCTCTCTCTCTCTCTCTCTCTCTCTCTCTCTCTCTCTCTCTCTCTCTCTCTCTCTCTCTTGCACCACCTCATTATTTGGCCTGCAGCAGATGGTTCGGTCTCCCACTAGAGTTTCTTTGTCATCCGCCACATTGATTGACCACATCTATACTACTAATGCACCCGCTGTCACAAACGTCCACGTGCCGAATGTAGCCATTAGCGATCAATTTCCTACTTGTTTTAATCTTTCAGTTAAACGTGATAAACCCCAGCACAAACACCACACTACCATCACATACAGGTCTTACACAAAGTTCAACAAAGATGACTTTCTTCATGACCTCTCAATCACGCCCTTTCACCTTATTTATAACACTAATGATCCCAATGAAGCCCTCTCGCTTTGGTACAAGCTATTTCTTTGGGTCCTCGATAAACATGCCCCACTAAGGACTAAACGCGTTAAACACCCTACCCTTCCGCCTTGGTTGTCAAAGGACATCATTCACGCAATGAAAATAAGAGATGACTTAAAACGACAGAAAAAGTTTGCGGATTTTAAGAAACAACGTAATCTTGTAAAATCCTTAGTTAGAAAAGCACAGAAAACGCTTGCGGAAAAAGTTATCGCAGAGGGTAAAGATACCCGAAGTGTCTGGAATGCAATCAATTTGTTTACAAAGAAGAGGAGTTCCATCAATGCTGCTACCTCTCCAGGCATAACTCCAGACGACTTCAATTCCCACTTTTTAATATTGCTGAGTCCCTTGTACAGTCTTTTTCCAGTGGCACTGATAGTTACAGTTGTTCTGATAAACTGCGCACACACTGTGAGTCTGCAACAGGTGCGTCATTCTCCATACCTCTTATGACAGTGTTTGAAGTAGGTAAATATATTTCTACTCTAACAAGTAAATCGTGTGGCCTGGATGGAATAAACAACATGGTACTGAAATTGTCCCTTCCATACACAGCTGACACCTTGACATTTATATGAGTTCAACCTTTCTATCAAGCAAGGTATTTTTCCAGATGCCATGAAAGATGCTAAAGTTGTCCCCATTCCCAAATGTACAGATCCCAAAAGTCCAAACGATTTCCGTCCTATTTCAGTGTTATCACTATTATCGAAGCCACTAGAAAGACACGTTCATAAGCACCTACTCCAATTCTTGGAGAATCACCGCCTCCTCGTATCTCTTCAGTCTGGTTTTAGACCTAAACACTCATGTCATACTGCCCTCGTTCACATTGTTGACTCTTGGCTCTCATCAATAAACAATTCCAAATTAAATGGTGCAGTTTTTCTGGACCTAACCAAAGCATTTGATTTAGTCGATCACAACATTCTTTTAAAGAAACTTTCAGTATATAAGCTTGATTCGAACTCTATAGCTTTTTTCTCCTCCTACCTCAGTAACCGCCGACAGAAGGTGTACTCAAATGGGCGGTATTCGAAAGAAGGTATAGTGATGTACGGAGTTCCCCAAGGATCTATCCTAGGGCCTCTTTTATTTTCTTTATTCATCAATGATCTACCTCTTTCCATCTCAAATCCTGAGGTTAAATGCGAACTCTTTGCTGACGATTCAACTCTGCATACATCAGACAAACGTGAAACGACGCTAAATTGTATCCTCCAGCAGAGTCTCGATGAAGTGTCAGATTGGTGTGCGCAAAATCGCATGCTAATCAGTACTTCTAAAACCAAAAGCATGTTGATAACAACCCGCCAAAAGCGTCAGCTACATCCTGCCCCTCTGAAACTGTCACTTGGCAATAAACCTATCCAACAAGTATCCAGGCACCGCCTACTGGGAGTTGTAATTGACGACCAGCTGAACTGGTCGCCACATATCGACAGATTGTGCAAAACCTTGTCCAGGAATGTATTTCTGCTATCTAAACTTAGACATATTCTTAGTACAAAGTGCTGTACATTGTTCTTTCACGCACACATTAAAAGCCACTGTGACTATGCGTCCTCTTTGTGGGACGAATGCAGTGAACTTCATTTTAAAAAACTAAACTCGCTGTATCGTCGTTCAGTTAAGTTAATTATTCCTAACCCTATTTCCACGGCTGAGAAAATACAATCCCTTGGCCTGCTTACACTGAAGGAACAACTCAAATTTAACAAATGCGTCCTCATGCACAAAATATTTCATTATCAAGCCCCGGAATATCTGCGCATGATATTTAACTTCAGCCCTCGGCATCACCTACATACGAGGAATGACTTGCTTCACTTACCCCGCCCACGGATAGATCTCTACAAGTCAAGCCTTCTATTTTCTGGTAGTTCTGTCTGGAACTCATTGCCATTAAACATTAAATCATTTTGCGATAAAATCCATTTTAAACGTGCATTGCACACTCACTTCCAATCAGCGTGACTTCACAGTTTGCCATATAAAAATAATTCTGCTGATAACACGTAAACGTCAAATTTTTTCTCTTTCTCCTTAAATTTGCTACCTGATCATCTATTGTGTTGTCGGTGTCACTATACGCTATTGATGCTGCTGATTCTATGACACTGTCTTAGATGAGTATAATATTAATGCTGTGCACGCGTTTCGTTCTCTTGCTTTTTGCATCGGAGGCAGTTACAAATTCTCCATTGCGTTTTTTTCCCGTAGTTTTTCTTCCTCTTCTTCTTCTTCTTCTTCTTATTATTATTATTGTTAGTATTTGCATGCTCTGTTTATTTTCCTGTTATGTTGTTTGTTTACAGGACAGCTTGTAAGACAGGCATTGAGTTGCCTAATAGCTTTATCCTGAATAAATAAAGATTCATCATCTCTCTCTCTCTCTCTCTCTCTCTCTCTCTCTCTCTCTCTCTCTCTCTCTCTCTCTCTCTCTCTCTCTCTCTCTCTCTCTCTCTCTCTCTCTCTCTCTCTCTCTCTCTCTCTCTCAAAACTCGCGTGAGATTGTCTGCTCACCACCATGAAGAGCCCGTAAAGGGTGAGGGATCGATAAGATGCTAGTCAAAAGGGCTCATTTGAAGTTGTTATCGTCAGTCCACTTCCGGCACAACTGACGACTGTAGACGTTTTCGGAAAGCAGATATACTGACGAGAAAAAGAAATGCGACAATTTTGGAATCCAAAATTGTCGAATTTCTTTTAATGCTCCCTCAGTATATGTCAAAATCGCACGTGATTCGGTGAAAACAGTGGACATCGCCGGACTTTTAAATCCACTGTTCGTGTCAAAAGATGAGCAGTTTTTGACCCACTACTGATTGACGGAAATCGTGCAGTGGAATAAGTTCTTTGTGCACCATCCCAGACTGAGTTTGGATGCTTTTCTTGTTGCTCTTGTTTTGTTTTTGTTTTTTCGTTCGTTCACTTGTTTGTTTGTTTGTTCCTTTGTCCGTTCTTTCGTTTATGTGCTTGTTTGTTTGTTTATTTGTTTGTTACTTTGTTCGTTTCTTCGTTCGTCGCTTGTTTGTTTGCATGTTTGTTTGCTTGCTTGTGTCTGTTCGTTTGTGTGTTTGTTCGCTTGTTTGTTCGTTTATGTGTTTGTTTGTTTGTGTGTTTGTTTGTTTGTTGGTTGGTTAGTTAGTTGGTTGGTTGGTTGTTTGGTTGGTTAACTTGTTTGTCCGTTTATTTAATTGTCAGTTTTTTTTAATCTGTGTATCTGTATGTCTGACTGTTTATTTGTCTGTGTATCTGTTTGTCTGTCTGTTTATTTGTCTGTCTTGCCTGTCTGTTTATTTGTCTATTTATCTGTCTGTCTGTCTGTCTGACTGCTTGTTGCCTGAGAAACACGTACGCCACTCAAAAGGCTTGTCTCCACACGACGCACCGTGCCATTAACCCATTCAGCCCTGACGCACTACAGCAGGAGATGGGTCGACCATGATAATTCAAGGGTAGTGTCAGATTAGCTTGGCGCCTGTCGGCGCCAAGCTAATCTGGCACTACCCTTGAATTATCATGGTCGATCCATCTCCTGCAACAGGTGCATAGTCGCTAGATGACGCCTCCAAAATTTGGGAAATACGTGCGTCGGGCTGAATGGGTTACTGATGTGAGGAAGAACACGTCGGCCCAACTTTGTTTTGCTCCTATCACTTTATGTACTTGATGGCGAGTTGCGGCCGGGAAGATCCGGAGTATTGTGGGCTTTTTGAGTGGATCGAACAAAACTCAGACGCGCGGGACAATTAATATTTCCGTTTTTCAGTGGGCCTCCATTGCGTTTGGCTATTTTTACCGCGCACTCTTGCTACAGCCTGAGGTTATGTCAGTGGGCTGCTAAACCTGTACAGTTCGCTCAGAGTTTATGTGGTCAGTTCCCCTGCCCAGCGCACCGTACAAAAATCCTTCCACACGGCGAAGTTGGCCCGCTCAAAGTGAATCCGAAATAGCTCAGGCGGTTAAGCGTCGGAGCAGGAGTGCGAAGGGAATCGCCGGGTCGTGGGTTCGAATCCCCGTCCCGCCCCGGTAGCTGGACTCGCAGTCCAGGGGGAAAAGACGGGCTTGTTCAAAGGTTGAAAGGTTCTGGTAAATCAAAGTGGCACATTTGGAGTGGGCGCCTGAGTTGATCGTACTCCATAGGCAATAGATTTCCCTGTCCCCCCATAACCCGCCCCTCAGGGCCGTCCATTATCACTTCGTTGCCAAAGACGTTAAACCCGAACTCGCTGTGAAGCTTTCGGATAGTTATTTTAGCTGTAGATCGCACATTTATTGAGGGTATTTTTTTTTTTTTTTTTTTTTTTTTGTTCCTGCATTTATGTTTGTTTGTTTGATCTTGTTTTCTTTGTTCTTGGATTTTTCTGAATTTTTTGTTTTATTTTGAATTTTGTTTTGTTTAGTTCTGTTTTGGATTTTTTAATTAGATTTTATTATTTATTTATTTATTTATTTTCTTCTCGTAATCCTACAATATGAGCGCAAAATGGCATAAATCCGCAGTTTACTAGATCCGCGCAGTTCCTTCTTGAGTGTTCTCCCGACCGCCTGTAATGGTTTGCCTGTGGCTGCCATTGTCCCCAGAAATGGAGATGGGGATTGTTCATATTTAACACCGCAACATGCAGACAGTAATGGCCGGGAGGTTTAGACGTGGCTGGGGGGTTACGCGCGACACTCGATTTAGAGGCAAATGTTCACTGAATCCACGCAGCACCGGTATGTACACTACAGCAGGAACGACAATGACAGTTCAAGGGTGATGCCAGGATAGCTTGGCGCCTCTCTCATTCAGCCCTGGCACACAGTAACGGGATACTGATTTATCATGATAGTTCAAGAGCGGTGCCAGTATATCAGCGCCTCTCTCATTTAGCCCTGGTACCGACACAACAATGGATATGGATCGACCATGATAGTTCAAGGCTGGTGCCAGAATAACTTTTCGTCTCTCTCGTTCAGCCCTGGCACACAAAGATGGATATGGATCGACCATGGCAGTTCCGAATAGATTTTCGCCCCCCTCGTTCTGCCCTGGCACGCAAAAAGGGATACGGATCGACCATGATAGTTCACATGGTGATGTCAGAATAGCATTTCGCTCCTCTCCTCCAACCCTGGCACACAGCAATGGATGTGGATCGACCATGATAGTTCAAGGGTGGTGCCAGAATATTATGGCGCTCATCTCATCCAGCCCTGGCACACAGAAATGGATGTGGATCGACCATGATACTTCAAGGGTGGTGCCAGAATATTATGGCGCCTCTAGGAGCCAAGCTATTCTGGCACCACCCTTGAACTATCATGATCGAATTGCCTCTAGAACTGTTATCTCGGTTTTTTTTTAATGTGACTAGCTTTCAAACTTAGAAAACTTCCACTTTCAACATGAAAGTTTTTACTATTTATTTTTATATTAAAGCGTTAAGGGAAGGGGGGAGGGGTAATGTAGGTGGGTTGGGTTGGGTTGGTGTGTGTGTGTGTGTGTGTGGGGGGGGGGGGGGGGGCACAAGGTGCATTTTTTTGTTGTTGCAGCAGAAGCCTGAAATATTTGATAATTTCAGAACGAGAACAGAAATTGCAGAAGGTTTTGCATTACACCCTACCTCTAGAGATAAACGTTTATTAATAATACGAGATGGGTGTTATTACATTTTTGGGGCCGCGGGGATACACATTATTCCAAATGCCAACACATTAACCCTGTCACTATCGGGGAAAAAAATAAACACCACCCAAATCTGCAAGAGATAAAGAACCTCATGAGCCCCCGCAGATGCGGGGTCTCATGAGGTACTTTGCCTCTTGTTGACCTAGTTATATATTCATGTTCCGGTGACTGGGGTGGCTCGGGCTCAGGTGGCTCGGACCCCACCCGGGTCTGCCCTGGGGGACTTGGGTGGGGTTAGGTATTTTTTAGTTCCCAGGGTCACCCTGGTCAGCCCCACAGGGTGGGTTTTTCTCTCTATTCTGGGGCATGTGTTTCTGTCTACCCTTTGTCCATTCACCTGTATTTGCCTTTTTAAAACTCTCCCTACTGTCTGCACTGCCTGTAGCTCTTGATATTGGATGTGTGTTGCTAGATGGTCTTAGCTTTATTTAGGCCCCATGTGTTAGGTTTATTTAACGTATTTGACCGGTTGGCGACATACATTCAATGTTCTGTTTAGTTGTTGTTTTTTTTACAAGCAGTGCAGGCACGTCCTGAGAAAGCCTTGTTGCTGTCGGGACGTTAAGCAATGTACAATCAATCAATCAATCAATCAGGTGGCTCGGACTCTCGATCGTCAAATGGCGGGTTCAAACCCCGGTGGGGACAAAATTTGTACAGACCCTATTTGGTGCCCAGCATTTAAAATCGCTTTCGTGGTGGCAAAAGAACATTAAGCCATACACGTTTATTTTTTTCATAGTGATGTTCTGCGGACTGATTGGAATATGCGATGTTAGACTTGCCATACTTTCAAACACATTATTTCGCGACAACTGATCCTGAAGGTGTTAAAATAATGTGTGGGGGAAAGAAGGTAATGACAAAGAGCTGCCGCTATACTCTTCTGTCACAAACGCTTTACTTTCTGCCCGGGATTCAAACTGCTGACATCGAAGATTTGCATAGAGATCAAATTATGCCTGACCAACCGTTACACACAATAAACCACTCGTGCTCATTTCGACTGCCCTCCTTGGGGGGGGGGGGGGGTGGGGGGGGGGGGGAGTTGGGGTGGGGTGGGGGCACTTGGACAGGGTTAATTACTTTTTTTAGTCCCCAGGGTCACTCTGGTCATGCAGCTTCACACGGTGGGGTTTTCTCTCTTTTTTTCTGAGGCACATGTTTCTGTCTACCCTTGGTCCGTTCACGAGTATTTTTCCTTTAGTTTTTTAAACTCTTTCAGCACCGACACACCACAGCAAGACATGGATCGAGCATGATAGTTCAAGGGTGGTGCCAGAATAGCTTGGCGCCCATACTATTCTGGTACCGCCCTTGAACTATCATATCATGCTCGATCTGTCTCTAGAATTGTAATAGAGTCCTTCAGAGGGCAACTTCAAAATTTGGGGATTTCGGTCCTGGGGTAGAACGTGTTACGACTCTCCCTATTGTCTGCACTGCCTGTAGTCCTTGATATTGGATATGTTGCTCAGTGGTCTGCTGCAACTAAGAGATGATGTTATGTGTTTGTGGTTAACCCATTCAGCCCTGACGCACTACAGCAGGAGATGGGTCGACCATGATAATTTAAGTGTAGTGCCAGATAGCTTGGCGCCTGTCGGCGCCAAGCTAAACTGGCACTGCCCTTGAATTATCATGGTCGATCCATCTCACGCAACCGGCGGTGCATAGTCATTAGAAGACGCCTCCCAAATTTGGGAAATAGGGCCGTCGGGCTGAATGAGTTAATGCATTTATTATATATCATCTTCCTGTACATGCTTAACAATCAGTCAGGCGAGTTCTTCAGGACGACGATCGGTGTCCGTCAAGGATGCCTGCTCTCTCCTGTCCTTTTCAACATATTCCTGGAGAAGATCATGCAGGAAACCCTCCACGACCACCATACTTCAATCTCTATTGGTGGCAGACCCCTGTGCAATCTTCGATTCGCAGACGACATTGACCTCATGGCAGGCAGCAATAGTGAGCTCCAAAACCTGACAGACAAACTTTCAAGTAGCGCAGGGTCTTATGGCATGGAGATCAGTACGGATAAAAGCAAAGTGATGATCAACACCACAAGCGACAGCAGCAGCAACATTCACATGAACGGCCAAAAGCTAGAAGAGGTCAATAGCTTCAAGTACTTGGGAGCCACCCTGTCCAAAGACGGTAGTTGCATAGCAGAGATCCGTATCAGGATAGGTACAGCAACATCCGCAATGGCCAGGCTGGACAGGATATGGCGAAGTAACTCCATCAGCTTCACCATCAAGTACAGGCTTTACAAGTCCCTCGTAGTGTCTATTCTACTCTACGGCTGTGAGACTTGGACACTGCTTGCAGACTCAGAAAAGAAAATCCAGGCCTTTGAGAACAAGTGCCTGAGGAAGTTGCTCCGCATCTCGTACCGCGAGCACAAGACCAACGAATATGTACGGAGCATCGTCACTTCCCTGGTGGGCCCACATGAACCCCTTCTGGCAACCGTGAAACGGCGCAAGCTTGCTTGGTTTGGCCACGTGACCCGACACAACACCTTGTCCAAGACTATCCTCCAAGGCACTCTCGAAGGAAGTCGTCGGCGAGGTCGTCAGAGAAAGAGTTGGGTCGCAAACATAAAAGAATGGACCGAACTCGAGATGTCAGACTTGCTTGCCACCGCCCAAAATAGAACTCATTGGAGAGCACTGTCTGTTGCTGCTGCCTTTCAGTCCCCCCAACGCCCAGTTCGGGCAAGGGACTGATGATGATGATGATGATGTACATGTTTTGAAATTGTAATGATTTTCTGCTTTTTTTGTGTGTGTAGAGTAGGATACATTAGCATGCAGGTGCAGCGCCCCTAGCATGTTTTACGTTTATTTAGCATATTAGACCAGCTGGCGACATACATTTAATATTCTGATTACTTTTTTTTTTCACAAGCAGTGCAGCCACGTCCTGAGAAAGTCTTGCTGTTGTCGGGACGTTGAGCAACGTTAACGGCAACCAAACAGCCAGCCAACCAACCAACCAACCAATCAGTTCCACCGATAACTGAAATGCGAGCTTTAGCTTCAGCTCGCATTTTATCCGTGGATTGAGCACGAGTGATTTATTTTGCGTGACGCGAGGTCAAACTGATCTTTACGTCTGTGGCATTGCAACAAAACAGTCAACAAGTACGGCGGAGATTTCACAACCCGTATCACCTCACTTCGTGAACTCAGCCGGACAGCCTTGTAACACACGATCAGGTCAATCGCGCAATCTGTATTATGAACGCTCATAAACATTGCCAGCAGCAGAAAATAAATTTCACTCCGACGGGTCAAGGGTAGTGGAGGATTTCACGGAGCCTAATAGGCACTACCTCCCATAATCGCAGCGTGATCCATCCGCGGGCAGACGTCGGCCCGAGGACCTTTTGCGCAGTGGGCGCAGTCAAAGGGGGTGGGGGAGGGAGGGTAAGGGACGGGGGGAGGGGGGGGGGAGGAAATCGAAGATTTTTGTACCAAGAGTTCTGTCACCTTATTGACGCAATTCGCAGGCTTTGACAGTCAAGGGGAGATAACCGGCTCTCGACTCGTGGGGCACAGCGTGCGCATTGGACCGAAGAACCAGAATTCAATTTTCTCCGGGAAAATTGTTTTCCTTTCGGCCTCTGATCGTTTTCCCACACAGTTCTTTGACCAGAGTTTTCCGTCTGTAAGAGACACAGATACAGATCGTATATAACTCGAGCTTTGTCACAACGTAACAACTGTCACAATGTTCTCTGTGGACTCCTAACCCCTTTGCTGCCAGTAATCACGAATTTCGCGTCAGAAACGACTGCTCGTTGGTCGACTCATTTTCTCGTGAAAAACGCAAACGTAAATGAGACGAAGTTAGAAAAAAAGAAGACAGGACTGACAAAATACATAAATCCTCATGAGCCCCCGCGAATGCGGGGGCTCATGTGGATTTATGTCTCTTGCAGCTGGGTTGCGTTCGCTTTGGCTCGGCAGTTAAAGGGTTGAAAACAAACTCAACTGACCTTTGTGACAATTTGTTACAACATTCTTTGAGTCTGCACAAGGTTTGTAACACTCGTCACCAGGGTCATGGAACGAATCTTCGAGCTGTGTAACAACCAGACATTATTTTTGTCACAAATCATCTGAAGTACGTGAACTGCAAAGGAGGGGTCACAAGCTTAGTGATAACTGTTACCTTTCACAAACTGTGTTACTACATGGGGCTCTGCAGCGACAGACATTGTGAAATCAAATGAAGGTGGCTTGTTTCATTATCTTCACTATTATTATTATTAATAATAGTAGTAATAGCATCATCATCATCATCATCATGTCACAGTGCAGGGAATGAATCCTGGCTTGGAGAAGTACTGAGCGTAACGCAAGAGGTTTCTGACTGTACAGTACAGCACAGGATGCAGGACTGAGACGAGCTGTACAGTTATGTCCTTTGACAGCGGCTTGAGCGTCAATAGGTATACACAAATACACAGATGTATATCTCTCAGTACTGACGCGTGGGTCGCCGTCTGGGGACGTAACTCATACGGTCGGTTTGTGTGAGATAGCGGCACTGACAATCAAGAGGTAGCGGCAAGTCCAAGGGACATAACATATGAAATCAAAACCTTCTTAGTAAAAGACTGATACCCCGCATTTAGTTCCCTTTAAAAATGATTGCAAGAAATTCAATGACTCTTCTAATCTACGCTCCATAGCGCAGTAGAAGTAATGTACAATTTACAGATAAATACAATTTACATGTTCGTGCTTGTTCTTCTTGTCGTTGCTGCTGTTGTTAATGTTTATGTCGTCGTCGTCAGTTGTTGCTGATGCAGCTCTGTAAAAATGATGTTGCCTCACACTGCGTTACTGACGCGAAGCCGTGAGCACTCGGTACATGTTATACAATATATAAATTAAAATTGTAACATGCCGCATTGTCATGATGCCTGTATGCACAGGCATGCTTTAGGCATAATAGTATTATCATGCCCAGTTATGCTTGTCTAAAAATTGTTACTCCTGACAAGGCATGAAAGGCAGGGGTGGATATGGGGTGTGTGTGTTGGGGAGGGGGGAGGGAGGAGGCCCCCTCCCCCAACCCCGGCCAATATTTCTTTAAAATGCTATAACAATGTCCATTTTGGGGAATTTGGACATCCCCCCCCCCTCCTCCTCCCCACCCCCATCTAACTCCAACAACCCGATCATTGGCGGACGGTGAGAAAGACGTGTCTCCTTCCACCAACCCTCCCCTCCCCCCCGTCGTTTAAATTTTCGGCCACTGGGAGCAAGGTCTGGCGTCGAGAGGCCTCTTGCCGTGTCACTGACTGAGGTTGAAGGTTCCAAACAAAAAGTTGGATCCATCCCTTAAATGCGAACTACAAGGATTCGCCGAGTACAGTGTACAAAATTAATGTACTTCATATAAAATATACTTATCTTTCCTACTTATTTTTTATTACTTGAATGTGTGTGACGTTTCACCTTCAGTTGACAGCGAACAGTCAGTGAGCCTTTCGCTAAAGAGAAAAACTGAACACCATCCAACTGCAAGAAGTATAGACCCTTACGCAAGACGGGCAAGAGGTCTAGATCCTCATGGCTGCGGGGGCCGGCTCATGAGGATCTATGTCTCTTGTTGAGATCAACTTGTATGCTCAGACGCTTGTGCTTTAACTGCTCGTTCAATGTAGGCCGGTCAGTTGCGAGTTCCCGAACAGTGCGAGAACGCACGGTAGAAGTGACTTGGAGCTAAGACTAGACTTGGCGAGCCACGACATGTGGGCAACTCGGCTAGCTCTGATGCTTAGCCGACTATACTGATTTGCTGTGAATCACAAGAGATATGCGGCAAAAAATAAGCTGACGTTGACAAAGGACTGAGGACGATTGCTTCCTGGCCATACAGTTGTTACAATACAAACTTTGTTTAGGTGGAAATAATTGCTGAGGACAGCGATCTCTCACCTTACATTAAAACGGCTTCGGAAAATGGTCTGCCATGTCGCTAGTATAATGAATTAAGTTTGTTATACCAACAGCAGATGCATCTTGTTAATGCAAACTTTGTTGTTGTTGTTTGTATGTTTTTTTTGTGTTGTTTTTGTTTTGTTTTGTTTTGTTTTGTTTTTGTTTTTTGTTTGTTTGTTTTTTCGGGGGGGGGGGGGGGGGGGGGGGGGGCGCGATTTCACGGTAATAATCTGTTTCTGTACCGGCAGTTTTCCTGCTCGCACTGCCGATCGTCCTTAGTGACGTGATGTGCTTGCCCACGGCCCACTGCCCTTTATCACCTCTCGCGCTAAAGACTGAGCACGCTAGATTGAGGGAACTCGCGACTGACTTCGGGCGGGCCATAGTACGCAACCGTGGGCCTCCCCTCCAGTCCCATCTGTTAAAATGCCTTAGTCTTAGTCTGTCCCAGTCATCCCCTAATTTTTCAATCCCCTAATTTTTTTTTTTACCGCCCACTTGCTGCACATTTCCATGCACAAAATCAGTTTTTCAGTAGTCATCAGTCAAAAATAATAATAATAATAATAATAAAAATAACCACATCACCCGTCTCATTTCCTGGCTATCTACATGATTCTGTACCAACCCTACATCCAAGCGCAGCCAAAACTGGTACACACCTCAAATCACCATCCGTCTGGCAACTCAAACTAGGCCAAAAAGAGTCCGCTGGTTAAGCCAAGACTGGTATGAATCAAAGCACCAAACATGTCTCTTCTCATCTATCATAAGATTTTAAGCAAATTCCAACATACTGCCTCTGTACAAAATGCCAAAGAAGGCAGAAGATTTTTTTTTTAAACACTGGTCCTTGCACTGCCACACCTACCTCATTTGAATATATAACGTGACCTTCGGTATTAACCCGGATTTCAGACACAAAACTATACTAATAGTTATTATGCGCCCACAGGCAGTGACGCGGGGTTATTTGTCTGGTCACGTTGTTGAATACCCCCTCCCCTCCCCCCCCTCCCAACCCCCTTTTCAAAGAAAAAAAAGGAGAAAAAGACGAAGGCTTGCAAGAAGCATGGATCCTCATGAGCCCCCGCGGATGCGGAGGCTCATGAGGTTCTGTGCCTCTTGCCTTTGGCTTTGGATCTGTCTCTTGCATTTGTACATGTGCTATGGCACTCGAAAAGTGGTTAAAGTGTGCGTACTGCCAGAGCGAAGTAGCGGCATTGTTGCGGACACAATTTACGAGCTTCAGTACTTCAGGCTTATCTCATCGACCTCCCTTCACGGTGACACCGCTAGGAGAATAGTGCCTTCACTAACCTCTGCCGCCATGACTGAGATTGCCATAGGAGCATGCTCGGTGTTAAAATCTTATTATCTGACTGATTGACTGACTGTACTGGCTGGTTGGGTGACTGGCTAGCAGACTGACTAGCAGGCTGAGTGACTGACTTGAGCCAGCAAACCAGCGAATAAACGGACGGTTGGACTATCGGACTAACTGACTGACTGACTGAGTAACCCTTGCACGGTCGAATACAAGGCGCAACGCATCAATAGCTGCGAAAAAGCCGTATTTGAAACCTCCGCAGTTATTGACGCGTAACTTCTTAAGGGGCTAGACCTAACGAACCAAGGGGTCCTTTTTTGAGTGTAAATAAATATACTGAATATCTGAATATTGAAAAGAAAATTAATCAAGTATTGCAAAATTAGTTAAATATTGCTCTGGTATTGTCATTTTTGTAATTTTATACACATAAATGACCTTACAAATAAATAATTTAAAAATCATTCACTTTTTCGGCCATTGAGTGGTTAGTAGTACGATGGACTAATTCTTTTTAAGTACATGCATTTCTCAAACCCTTGCTTTTGTCTAATATTAATACATAATGATATCTGGAACGAGTACCACTAAGATGTGTATAGCTTCATAAGTTTCAGGAAAAAAATGTATATCTCAATACACAAATACTTTTTGTTAAAATGTCAAATTGAAAACATAATTTAACAAGTACTATTACTTTCTGAGACTTCTTGGTGGTACAAGTTCCAGGTATATATGTTAGCTACCTTCATGCCAAATTTCAACTTTCAAAGATGAATTTTGAGGTTTATATGGCGTACAAATGAATATAACTGGTGTTTTCTGATTTTAGATGAACTTTTTTTTGGTAGGCACCCCACCCCTCACTCTGTATCTTTGGTTCTAGTATATGATTATGTAATACACAAATTTCAACTGTATGTGAAACTAGAGATCTCAGAGCATACACAAATCTTACTTGTTTTCAACAACCTAAAAATTATATTTTGGTCAAATTTCTAGGTCGATCTAGGTAGATAAGCTTGGCACACAAATG
This sequence comes from Semisulcospira habei, assembly GCA_036245525.1. Taxonomy (NCBI): domain Eukaryota; kingdom Metazoa; phylum Mollusca; class Gastropoda; family Semisulcospiridae; genus Semisulcospira; species Semisulcospira habei. The sequence goes on from BTPG01000003.1 coordinate 166,468,711, forward strand.
AGGGGATTTTTTTCCCGGTCGACCGATTTCGACTGATATGCGGGTTATCTTTTTTTTATTTTAAAGAATTTGAAGACCTCTCACCTCTCACTTATAGCATGTGCTCATAAATCACACACACGCGCGCACACACACACGCACACACAAACACACATGCACACGCACGCACACGCACACGCACACACACACCCACAACACAACACACACAACACACACATAAACACATGCACACACACACACACACACACACACACACACACGCACACGCGCACGCAAACGCACACGCACACGCACACGCACGCACACACACGCACACGCACACACACACACACACACACACACAACACACACAACACACACATACACACACACACACACACACACCATCACACACACACACACACACACACACACACACACACACACACACACACACACACACACACACACACACACACACACACACACACACACGCTCGCACGCTCGCACGCCGACTGAGGGTTTTCTCCAGCACTGCTGAGATAACGTCGACGCCGAACGACTCCCAACAACGAACGAATAATATGTACCATAAGAATAAACATTAACACTCCAAACATCTCCAAGGGCTCCTGAGGATCTATGCCTCCTGGAGATGTTTGGAGTGTTGTCTATGCTTATGGAACAAGCTGGTTATCCGCCGTGACTTCGCTCTCGTTCGTCGTTGGAAGTCATTCGTCGCAAACGAAACCTCACTGCTGACCACATTATTTTATAAACGTTATGAGCCACTTTCGCTGTCGGTAGCGGTTTTTGTCGCGATGATTCCCGCAGGAATCATCGCGACGAAAAGCGCTACCGACAGCCAAAGAAAGGGTCAGTAGGGCAACAGATAATTGTATTTACTGTTGTGACATTTTCAGGTCACTGTAACCTAGCGCTTAATGTACAGTTGGTGTGGGAGCAAGGTGAGCCATATCCTGTTTTGACGTACTTACTAGCATGCAAAACTATACATATAGCGTGAGGTTTATGAAGTGTGGCATTCACAAAACACGTCAACACATATTACACCCCGCAGAGCATCTGTGCATTTCTCTTCTTTATTATTATTATTATTATTATTATTATTATTATTATTATTATTATTATTATTATTATTATTATTATGTTAATTATTATTATGTTAATTATTATTATTATTGTTAATATTACTACTATTGCTACTACTACTACTATTAAATACAAAATACAGACCAGACTGGCGATCGTGTGAAGTGCACAAGAAAGAAACGCGTTTAGATGTGACAGTTATAACATTGTTGTGTTGTAACTGTCCTTTCTAAGCATGTTTCTTTCTTCGTTTGGATGTGTGTGTTTTATTGTTATATGATTATTATTATTATTATTATTATTATTATTATTATTCACACATTTTCGCAAACAAGTTTTGCCTACTGATGAACGCACTGTACGCGTTAGCCTAGCACACTAAGGGGCAAAGAACTCTTTATAGTAAGTTCATAAGTTATGCACACGTACATGCACTGAGTCCTTGACATAAAACATTACTGAGTACATCTGGCTGTGTGTGCATCTGGCAAGTGCAGTGGCAGTGATGTTCATGAACCCGGGCAGCAGCAGCAGGGACACCATTCTGCTGAAACAGAACCGTCACTCTTTCGTTAGCGACAGGGATCTATCAGAATCTATGCCGGCATTCAGATCGGCCCCAGTGATATCCTCTGTTTGAAGACGTTATCAGTGTGTCAGGTTTTAACCCTTTGTCTGTCGGTAGCGGTTTTGGTCGCGATGATTCCTGTCGGAATCATCGCGACCAAAATCCCTACCGACAGACAAATGGTTAACTTCAGATGATGAGAGTCTGGTTATACTCCAAAATCGCTTGTCACGTGTGCATTTATGTCATATTGAGCCATATTTTGCTTCTTGTAGTGCCGATAAGCGACAGATGTTATTACCGGATCCGAATTAAAATGTCCCACGCTTTAGTGGCCGAGGACATTTTGCTTCGGGGTCGAGTAATCACATCTGGCGGTTATCAGCACTATATGAAGCAAAATTGGACTCAATACTGATAATTATGGACGCAGTCCAAAACAAAACGTTATCTCGAGTCTTTCAGTTTGTGGCTGATTGCGGCAAACAAACCACTGGCAGACGACTGCTTGCGAACCAGACTGAGGGCTCAGTGTGGTAATTTCCTCTATGTTGACATCAGCGCTTTCTATGATCGTATCTAGTAAATTCTGCTCGTAATTATATCAGGAATAATGACAGAAAATGCCAAGAGCTTTGTCTGTTTAGTCCTTTTCTCGGGTTATCGCTTTCAGTCGTGAACAATGCTAGCGGACATCTCGTCAGCTTCACTAGTGCGGCGGTGTTTCGCGTGTTCGCTGCCTTCTGTTTTCCGTTAACAGAAAACAGAAAAGAAATTTTGAGAGTACGTGCACAATAAGAAGTATTTTATTACTAGTTGGCATACAGAGCTTGTTAATGTGGCAGCATGAGCATATTTTGCGCTTTCGCTTCGCAGATGCAAGTATTTCGATGTGTATCTTATTGGCCTATCGGGAAGGTAAGGTATATCAACCGAATTTATGACTATTAACTCACTCGAGAAGAAAGGCATCCGGATACGCGGCTTATGCCGCGTATCTGGATGCCGTTCGTCTCGAATGAGCTAATTTGCTTGTTGTACACTATATCAGTACATGTGTCAAAGAAGGGCAAACTTTATCTAGTGGGTAAATAAAACAATAGAACTTTTTTTGGGCTCGCGTGCGAGGCAAAAGTGAGTCCGTCCCTGTTCAGTAGTCGTCCGCCCGCCGTCGACCGTGGTAAAACTTTAACGTTGGCATTTTCTCGGAGTCTATTCAAGCCACAGTCTTCAAACTTGGCCCAAGGATTGTTTGTGGCAAGACCTTTCCAAGCATATCAATTTCAGTGACCTCTTACAAAGGTCAGGGTCATAGGAGATCAGGAAATATATAACAAATAGCTATATTTTGACATAATTAATTTTTTCTCAATAAATACTGTTCACAACTTCAAACCCAAACTTGGTACAAAGATACCTGATGGTAAGACCTTTCTGTACATACTAATTTGGTTGATCCCTCGGAAAAGTCAAGGGTCACAAGAACTCAGGAAATAGGTCAATAATAGCCATATTTTGACAAGAAATGTTTTTTCTCAATTACTATTCACAACTTCAAACCCAAACTTTGTACAGAGCTACCTGATGATCAGACCTGTCTATGCATACTAATTTGGACGACCCCTCGGAAAGGTCAAGGGACAAAAGAAGTCAACTTATCGCAAAGGTCAAGTGTCACAGGGGTTTCACAGATGTGTGAAAATTGAATAAATTTTGAGAAAGCATGGATTTTGTTGGTGCAGAAGACATCCCTTTACTTATTGTCACACATGTGTGGATCGGTCATACACGCGAGCTATAAGGGCTTCGCCATTTTTGTTTTCACAAGAACCTGTAACATTGTATTACATCAACGCCAACGTGAGGATCGACCTTCTTATAGTCATAAATGTGTTTTTGTGACAAGATACGAATTATTATGGCTACCTTGAAGTTTCAGCAGTGTTCTTACCTCTTGAGATAGGTCTACAAGTACCGAGCACGAGTGGTGTGTACGCATGTGTATAGCAGTGCATGCGTGCATGCGTGTGTGCGGCGTGTGTGTCAGTGTATGTAGACCCGGGTATGTGTGTGCGTGTAGGTGCGACAAACAGGCAAAATATAGACCCCATCCCCCCACCATCCCCGCCCCACCCCCTCCCTGGACGAAATCAGCGAGAGCTGGAAGTCCCTATCCATTTAAAATAGCATAGCATAGCAGTGCGTGTAGGTAGGTGTGTTTGCGCGTACGTGCGTGCTTGTGTGTGTATGTGTGTGTCAGAGTGTGTGTGTGTGTGTGCCTGTGTGTGTGCCTGTGTGTGTGTGTGTGTGTGTGTGTGTGTGTGTGTGTGTGTGTGTGTGTGTGTGTGTGTGTGTGTGTGTGTGTGTGTGTGTGTGTGTGTATGTGTGACGTGTTTTGGTGTAATGTCAGAGATTCGTACGTCGCTGTTCCGATGCCGCCTCTAGGACGATCTGATCATAACTTGGTTAAACTCGTGCCACGGTATACACCACGCGTACGACGCGAGCCGCCGGTTACCAGGACAGTACAGAAGTGGTCCACAGCAGCTAAGGATGCCTTGAAAGGTTGCTTTGACTGCACCGAGCGGAATGTTTTTAAGGACACTACAAGCGACGTATCCGAACTGGCTGACACAGTTTGCAGCTACATAAATTTCTGCGTAGACAGTGTTGTGCCTAAAAAAAAAACCTGTTAAAATCTATTCCAACAACAAACCTTGGGTCACGAAGCACATCAAGGAGGTCTTAAACAGAAAGAAGAAAGCTTTTGAAGAACAGTTATGGCAAGTACAAAAAGAACTAAAAAGGGAGCTTAGAAAGGAGAAGGAAGAATATAGAAAAAAGATAGAAAAACAGTTTGAGACGGGTAACATGAAACGGGTGTGGAAGGGTATGAATCTGATGGAAAAAGCTATTCCGGTATTGAGCAAAACTACGGACTATGCCAACGACTTAAATAAGTTCTATGCAAGATTTGACTGTCATGATATTGAGCATGAGAGGGAACAGGTGAAGGAAATGCTAGTTAGTGTACCTAAACACATGCAAAGTGAAGTGATTGTGGTGTCTGAGGAGGTGGTGCTTAGAGTACTTAAAAATACCAACCCAAACAATGCGCCAGATGGTGTTAGATCAAATGTGTTACAATTATGCGCTGAACAATAAGAATTCTTTGCTATATTTTTAACATGTCACTTACCCAGTGTGTCATCCCTGTTCGTGGAAGAACTCTTGTATTTTCCCCGTGCCAAAAAAGCAAACTGTATCTGTGATGAATGATTTACCAGTTGCTTTTTGAGAGGGCTGTTCTTTCACATTTTCAAATACAGGTTTCTGACTTTATGGACCCTTTTCAGTTTGCTTACAGAAGGCAAAGAAGTGTTGAGGATGCCATTTTGCATGTTATAAACAACATCTACTCTCATTTAGAAAAACCAGGAGCCTCTATTCGACTGATGTTCTGTGATTTTTCATCTGCTTTTAACACCATTCAACCACACACACTCGCTTACAAACTAGTTCACATGAACATAAATGCATCTACCATTCTTTGGGTTTTGGACTATCTCACTAACCGCCCACAGTATGTCAGAATTAGTTCGGATCTAATATCAGATGTACTTTTTACCAACACCGGTGCACCACAGGGGACTGTCCTGTCGCCTTTTTTGTTTTCTTTGTACACCGCAGACTGTAGAGCCACTCATGACGACTGTGCCATGGACAAATACGCTGACGACACGGCACTGACAGGACAGATTACGAATGCGGACGACAGACACTATCGACAAGAGATCGACGACTTTGTAGGGTGGTGCGATAGAAACTATCTTGAATTACATGTTGTCAAAACAAGAGAGATGATCATAGATTTCAGGAAAAACAAACATCAGCCTGATCCTGTTGTCATCAAGGGAACAGAAGTTGAGCATGTAGAGTACTACAAGTATTTAGGTGTTCTTTTGGACAACGCGCTTAACTCATTCTACCCCAGACACACCAGAGAAAGATAATGATCGACTATGATAGTTCAAGGGTGATGCCAGAATAGCTTGGCGCCCATAGGCGCCAAGCTATTCTGGCATCACCCTTGAACTATCATGGTCGATCTGTGTCCTGCACTGCAATGCAGTCTTCAGAGGACAGGGGCAAAATTTAAGGATTTCGGTGTTGGGGTAGAATGAGTTAACTGGAAACAAAACACAGAGGCTATTGTGAAAAAAGCGCACACCCGTCTTTTGCGGTTTGAGAAAACTCAGATCATTTAATGTAAGCACTCAGCTTTTACATATATGTTTTACTGCTCCAGTATTGTTAGCGTTCTAACTTTTGGACTGACGTGCTGGGGTAGAAATTTATGTAAAAGAGATCAAGATCGTTTTAACAAAGTAATGAGGAAAGCGGGCGGGGTGATTGGTAGAGCACAAGATACTTTGGACACACTGTACAACAGACGGATACAAAAAAAAACAAAAACAAAAAAAAAACTGGCTGACATCCTTGATGACAAATCACATCCACTTAGAATTTGACAGCCGACGTATGGAACAAAGTGGCAGACTTCGAGTACCCAAAAGTAGTACATATCGTTATGACAACTCTTTTGTCCATCAGGTTGTTACCCTTTTCAACAGTAATATCAGTAGATAGTGTCTGTCAACATTCTTTAGTTGTTTAGTAGCCCATTCAGTAGTTCACTGCAACATTGCTGACACCAGAAGCACAGGGGGGCATAAACCATAAGTGTTCACTTCTGATGCCACTGAAGAGTGTTACAAAGGTAACAGTACGTCTGTTAAAGTTCATCTCTTTAACTGAGAGTTATAGGTCATTTAATTAATTGAATGAGTGAATGACGATGCCATGTGTTGTATGGGCAGACAGTGAATAGTTTCCCTATGAGGGATTAATAAAGTATTATTGTATTGTATTGTATTGTATTGTAGTATTGTATTGTATTGTGTGTGTGTGTGTGTGTGTGTGTGTGTATGTGTGTGTGTGTGCGTGCGCGTGTTCGTAGCTGTGTATCTTCGTGCTTGTGTGTGTGTGTGTGTGTGTGTGTGTGTGTATAAGCGGTGGATCGAATGAGTTTATATCTCATAATATAATGTAGCTCAGACAAAGGAACGTCGAACTGATTTCGTGCCAGTGAACTAAACACTCACTTTCTGTCCGACCAGTCTATTTCCATCGTTATCGTCAGTTCTCAGGATAACTTTAACCCCTTTACTCCCGAGAAATAACGAACACGATCCAGCCGCAAGAGACATAGATCTTCATGACCCCCCGAAAGTTGCGGGAGCTCATGAGGATCTATGCCTCTTGCAGACACCACTTTGCATCGTGTTTCTTGAACGGCTGGGTTTCTTTGGCATGACATTAATCAGTCCATCTAACTGAAAGAGGTATAGATCCACATGAGCCCCCGCGACTGCGGGGTCTCATGAGGATCTATGCCTCTTGCTGAGACCACTTTGTGTCCACTGGCGGACAGTTGCTTCTTGGGTCCTTCAGTGAAAACAGAGTTCAAAAACAAAAATGTACATCCCGGCGTTAGCAGGGAAGGCGTTAACACAGACTTTTCAGTGAAGCACGGTCTGCGCCCACCGGCAGTGAAGGTGTCAATTTCCATTTAACCCATTTAGCAAGACGCACGTATTTCCCAGTTTGAAGGCGTCATCTAACGACTATGCACCTGTTGCAGGAGATGGATCGACCATGATAATTCAAGGGCAGTGCCAGATTAGCTTGGCGCCGACAGGCGCCAAGCTAATCTGGCACTGCCCTTTAATTATCATGGTCAGTCGACCCATCTCCTGCTGCGTAGTGCGTCAGGGCCGGGTTAACTCAGTCCGCTGCTCGTTGTGTGGTCTCTCCCACAACATGCTATAAATCTTTTCACTTGCGCAGTGCTGAACCAAGGCGCGAAAGGACAACGACCCGAAGTCAGCCGCAGTTGGCCCGTGCCGCAATGCCGTGCGCGGGCCAACAGCTGCCGACACCGGCCCGATGAACCTTTGCACACATGGGTGTCGGTCGGATTGCGCTATTTGTGTCAGTAACGAAGCTGTATGCCGCAGTCTTTGCCTTGTGCCAGCGGTATCAGCTTTGAGGTAAACACTTTTCTGACAGGTAAGCGGCCATGGCCTATTTTTGGGAGCCGACAGGCGTGTTGTGATTTTCGGCCTTACGACCTGTGTTGCTGGTCTGTGGCTTTGTAGCTTACGGCTCGTGGCCGTGAGGTCCAAAATCACAGACCAGAAACAAGCCGTAAGGCCAGCAATCACAGCACACCAGGCCGGGAATGCCTTGTTTATTATTGAATCCGTCACAGACATGTTCAACTTTGGTCACGTTCTGTGGGCGGTGTATTTGTTTTAAGGATGCGTTTCTCTTGTAATTTAAACCCCTTACTGTTCGGAATGGCTGCTGCAAGTTCCTTGGGTCCCAGCCCTTCACTAGACACAACTGATGCCGACCCAATCCAAGCTTTCCTAACACCTGTGTGAGTCTTTGTTATTGTTACTGTTCAGTGCGCAGAAAATGTGAACACCACCCAACTGCAAGAGGTATTGATCCTCATGAGCCCCCGCAGTTGCGGAGGCTCATGAGGATCTATGCCTCTTGCTGACACCACTTGAATCCATGCTCCTGGGACAGCTATGGCTTTTTCGTGTTGAGTTGAGCTGGCGAAGACTGCAGAACCACTAGTCTGCGTCAGTTGGCACTGAACGCGTGAACAACATAAATATACTCACAAACCAGATAGGTGAGGCTAGCGCTGGCAGAATTGTATGCAAACCAAGGGGAATCACAGCGCTGGACAGACAACAGTTAGATCCCCTGGGGGATCTAACTGTTGTCTGTCCAGCGCTGTGATTCCCCTTGGTTAACATAAATATAGACTAAAACATTTTTTTTTAATATTGTTTTTTTTAATAAAGTCTCCCTTGTCTGCATCATTAAAACCATAAAACATTATGCTTGCTTGAAGGGTGACAAGTTTCCACGGATTTGGAAAGGCCAGCCATGTTTGCAATAACCCATTGAGCCTTACGCACTACAGCAGGAAACGGATCGATCATAATAATTCAAGGGTAGTGCCAGATCAGCTTGGCGCCTGTCGGCGCCAAGCTAATCTGGCACTACCCTTGAATTATCATGGCCGATCCATCTCCTGTTACAGGTGCATAGTCGTTAGATGACGCCTCCAAAATTTGGGAAATACGTGCGCCGGGCTGAATGAGCTAAGCAGCCGAACCTGTGCTCGCGGATGTTGATTATGTTCTCTCATCGTTTGCGGTCCGAACAGCGCTGAAAAAAACAAATATTCTGGGGCTCTAAGAGAGTTTTGTATAGTATTGTGATCATTCTGAAATGCTGTCAGGACCCACACTACTGAAAAGCATCGAATCTCTGTGTTTTCAGAGTCTGTTCTAAATGACTTTAGAAGGTATTTGGCCCAATTTTGTGGGCAAGCTCACGGTATTTATCATATGTATCTCGAAACTGTTCTCGGTTGAGATATTCCGGTTTTGTTGTTCTTTTCTTAATTTATTTATTTATTTATTTATTATTAATAAATTTATTATTTATTTATTTATTTATTTATTTATTTTGGGGGGTGGGGGCGGGGGCGGAACCTCTGGAATCCCCCACCCCCACCCCCTCCCCCAAGATCCGCCCTGGTGTGGATATGGGTTATTTAATTATTTAAATGGGTTATTTAATATTTTTATGAGTGAATGATGATGCCATGTGTTGTATGGGCAGACAGTGAATTTCCCCATGAGGGATTAATAAAGTATTATTGCATTGTATTATTGTATTGTATTGTATTGTATTGTATTGTATTGTATTGTATTGTGGATACACACCTGTGCTAGGTTTTTCATAAATGATATATAACGGCGTGCCAATTTTGTCAGCCTAAACCATCAGGGAACTCCACACCTCCTCTGCAAGAATACATCATGTGATGCAATGAGGCAATAATTAACCCTTTCCGTGTCGGTAAACCGCTACCGAAACCCAAAGGGTTAATATGTAATTTTAAAAAGTCACTAACATTTTTATATTGCAACATGTCAAGAAAAATCTGAAAAGAAAGTCTGTCCCGTTGTGCTTGGTAGAAGATTCTCAGTTTTCTTCGTTTCTGGTATGGTATCCTGGTATGTCAGGATGTGAGTACCCTTATCGACTTTGAGTGTGCCTGTACCTATACGTGTAAAACTAACTTCTTTCCTATCCTCACTTCGGGTTTTTGTTTTCTATCGGCAGTGGAGAAATATAGGATGTAGATTTTGTTGTTTCACTGAAGTTTTAGCTGAACTTTCTAGCTAAGACTGATTGACAGCAAAAAACAGTTACATGTTTTCGTTTACAAAGCTCGGCAAATATGATTTTAAAGTTTTTTTTATGCCTGCCCAGTGAAAGAGTTCCCACTTTGTTAGATACAAACAATGTAACACACCCGAACAGCAGCATTTTTCAACATCAGAGGTGAAAAAAGCTATCCCGGAACGACTGAGAGGCGACATTTTGGTACTGTGCTAGAGTCTTCCGACAGTGCCAGCTGACGCAGGCTGTGTTTCTGCAAAATTCGTTAATTCAAGAAAAAAAGAAGAAAAAAAGACAACAACCTCGATGTCCCAGGAATATGGATTCAAAGTGGTGTCATCAAGAGGCATAGATCCTCATGAGCCCCCGCGCCTCTTGCAGTTGGGTGGTGTTAACATTTTCTTTGTTGACTGAACGGGTTGAATGGAATCCGCTGTCGGAGCACATGCGTGTTATTGTGCACTATGGCCATATCCAGTAAACACTCGTTCGTCGGGCACGTCGGCCGCAGTCGGCCTGCGCACAGCTGTGCGCAGGCCCACTGCGGCAGACGTCAAGCCAGAGGATTGTTTGCGTATTGGGTCTAGATGAGGCAAGCGTTGACAGGCATAAATGCAGGTTGCAGTACTCAGTGCTGGACAGACGACAAAGACAATTGTGGATCACGCGACACCACTATTCGCAAGGCGGAACACCTGTGGGCGAAAGACGTAGACACTCACAGGGTGCGGAGGTTCATGAGAATCTATTTCGCTCGCTGGCTCGAGTGACTTTTTGTGTTGTTATGCAGCATAATTAAGCTGGGTTACTGACTGACTCACCGTGCTAAGGGAAGTGCAAGTCGTGTCCTTTGTCTGTCGTGCGCCGGCGATTTCTTGGCATACGAAAGTGGTAGCGAGATGGTTTGGTTTGTTTAATCCATTCAGCCCTGACGAACTACAGCAGGAGATGGGTCGACCATGATAATTCCAGGGTAGTGCTGGATTAGCTTGGCGCCTCGCCAAGCTAATCTGGCACTGCCTTTGAATTATCATGGTCGATCCATCTCCTGCAACTGCTGCATAGTCGTTAGATGACGTCTCCAAAATTTGGGAAATACGTGCGTCGGGCTGAATGAGTTAATGATAATAGTAATAATAATGTACTTAACGTTTACGTGTTTATTCTGCGTTAACACATTCTAGGCGTACTTGTCGCATTCAGGAACGCGACATAAAGCTTCGTATCAGATAGCAGCACGCCTCGAATATTTTAAGTGACGTGCCGAGGTATATACACTGTGTGTCCACATTTTGAATGATGCATATATTGTAGCATGCGCTTGAAAGTTGAAAAATGAAGTTTCTAAGGGATGCGTTAACTTATTCGAGACAAGCCGCATCCGGATGCGCGGCATAACGCGACATGTCTCGAATGATTGAACCCCTTCACTACCGAGAGAACTGACTTGAACAACACCAAACTGCAAGAGGTATAGATCTTCATGAGCCCCCGCAGTTGCAGGGGCTCATGAGAATCTATGCCTCTTGCTCAAATCATTTTGTGTCCATGTTCCTTTGATGGCTGGGGCTCTTCGGCATAGAAATCGCTTGCGCGCGCGCGCACGGACACACACACACACACACACACACACACACACAAGCGCGCGCACACACACACTCACACACACACACACACACACACAAACACACACACACACACACACACACACACACACACACACACACACACACACACACACACACACACACACACACACACACACACATGGAGACAAAAGCCTCAGAGTGGGTTACCTACCATTTTATGTGAAAATGGGTTCCCATATTTCTATTTATTCTAGGGCTCTGGAGTTGATGGGAATGTTTAGAACTCACCTTATAACTAAGCTGTACAACTTAAAATAAAATAGACATTTTCTAGAAACAGAGCCACTGGATGGAGAAAAAAAATGGGTTTCTACCAATAAAGTGGGTGCCTCTCACACAAAAACTGGCATTACAGTGAAAATGGGTGTCCTCTTCAAATCATTCATTTTAGCATGGACTATTTTAATAAAATTAGGCTTCTGTAATAAGGTAAAGTTCACGGAATATTTGATGCTTCTTTTCCACATTTATTTGATTGTTGTCATTCTTTTTTTTTCAACTTAATGTGTATTCCTTTTTTTCCTGCATTAAAATTGTCAAGCACAATGACAAAACACACAGTGAACAAAATAGCTCACTAAACATACCTCTGGTTGATTTTATTATGATTGTTTGGGTGGGGTTGTGGGGGGGGATGGGGGGGGGGGGTCATCACTTTTGGTTTATAGAGCTGCTGAATGCTCTTTATGAATGAAAGACTTTCATTATCAGTGGAATCAGTAGGTCATTTCAGAGGCGCGCACCGAGTTGCACGTCGAACCACTTACAAATACACACTTGGAGTGCACCAGATAGATCCAGTTGGCCAAGTCCCACATTCCACACCATAGGACAGCTAAGACTGAGAAGCAACCGCGGCGTTTATGGCGCGGTACAAGGTTTAAAACTAAAAAACTGTTGTTTTTAGAACGGGTGTCGGGCAAAAGTTTTTATTAAAACTGTTTTAAAACCTCTTTTAACTCAACTTTTGTTAATGTTAAAAGTGTTTTAATTTACAAGCGTGTCGTAACTGTTATGCATCTATTCCAACGTATAGTGCTGGATATTTTTCCCATTGTCGCCTTCTCTCTTCGCTCAACACTCGACTTTCCACTCCTTCCCTCAAACGGACAGCATTCACACAAATAATACTTTACTATTACACCTTTTGGCAACATTAGATTTCTTTCTCTGACCTAGCATCATATCTGAAAATGGCCCATCCAAGCCTGCACTCTTTCTACTGCACTAAACGACCGACTGCAGCAGACGACGCACGCAACGACGCTGACTGTGTGACGTCATTTGCATTCAATCAATTTGTGCATACAATCCAAGAGGAGATGCAGCCAAAACCAAAGCATTCATAACACCGACAACCTACAAACAAAGCAACAGGTTGAACCAAAAGGTCGGGCAGGACACAACAGCAGCGTCTCCCAAAGTGCACGGCCTATCTCACAATGCGCACTCATACGATCACTTCACTTCATAGCAAGGTGCACAAATACATTGCCCAAGTCGCTGGTACACTGATACATTGCTCTCAAATTTGCCACTATACATGACCTCCTATCACATGACCCCGGAAGCACAACACAACTCAACACTTCTTTTTACAAAACAACCACACCCTCAAATAACAAACCTCATTTTGCAGCAACATAAACAATTTACTTCCTCACACAACTACAATACCCCCCACCCACCCCACTCCCCCCCCCCCTCCCTCTACCTTTCGTATCTCTCCGTTCACTTCGGCTCACCAACGCAGTCGACCAATCAGGTATTAAGTTATTTATAGCTAGGAAGGGTGATGTCGCACACACACACACACACACACCCATTTTAGGGGTTTTGTGCACACACACACACACACACACACACACACACACACACACACACACTGCTGTGACAAGTTCAAACACACTAGCTAGCAGAGTGTATTTTAAACACAAAAGTGCATGTAAATACGCCAAAATGAGAAAAACTGATTTTTTTAAAATATTTTTTTTTAATGACTTTTTACCGCAAGACAGTGCAGAAACAACCCTCAGAAAAAATGGGTGTCTGACTTGAGCACCCAGAATTTTACACACACCCATTTTCCATAAGGATGGTAAAGAAAGTCACCCATTTTAGGGCTTTTGTGTACAACCAACACACACACACACACACACACACACACACACACACACACACACACACACACACACACACACACACACACACACACACGCACGCACGCACACACACACACACACACACACACACACACAACACACACACACACACACACACACACACACACACACACACACACACACACACACACATTACTGGCAGGGAAGGTGTTTAAGAGATTCTCCATACTGTGTGTTCACATTTTTATTGATTGACTACTATCGTTTATTTTCTGGCAGGTTCTTGAAAGGCGAAGGAACAAGCCCTCTCCACATAGATGCATCTAGACGAGGCCCTGCAGGTTCTGGGAGAGTTTGGACGCTATCAGAAAGTCCAGCTCCTCCTCCTCTGTGGTTTCTCCGTGCTGTCTGCCTGGCACGCCCTCAACATGGTCTTTGTCGGCGCAGAGCCTCGATTTCACTGCGCTGTCGATGACGTCAATGCCACGTGGTACAAGGTCAACCAATCGGAGCTCAAAGGACTGCTGATTCCCGACGGTGCCACGTGCTACCGCTACCAGCCCAACGCGACGTTGTCCGGCTTGGTGACAAATGGTGGACAAAGCAATTACCAGTCCAATGGAACGATAGAGCTCCTGCAGGAATCGTGTCCGGCCGGCTACGCATTCTCTAAAGATGAATACGACAGCACAATCACGTCAGAGGTAAGTTGGTTCAGGTTTGAATCATGTTTTGAATCAATCGATCGATAAGTCAGTTAGTCTGTTCGATCATCTGTTCATCCGTCTGTCTCCTCCCTCCATCCATCTATGCACACTTTCATGCATCCATCCTTTCGTCCCTCCGTCCTGTCCATCCATCCATCAATCAGTTCACTTCTTTTAGCAATGCTAACACAATTGTAGTTTGTTTGTTTGTTTGTTTGTTTTGGGTTTTTGTGTTTGTTCGTTTGTTTCAGGTTTTTTGTTTGTTTGTTTGTTTATTTTTCAAAATGAATTTTCTCGTCCATTTCCATTATGACATAACTATTATTTTGTCAGTGTCTTTGTAAAGCGTGTTTTTTTAATCGATGGTGTCAAAACCTTTTAACGTAGGTAATTTTACGCATAATACATTTCCATCAATTAACAGTTTTGTCAATGTCCTTCCAAAGTGTGTGTGTGTGTGTGCGTGTGCGTGTGTGTGTGTGTGTGTTTGTGTGTGTGTGTGTGTTTGTGTGTGAGTGTGTGTTTTAATCGATGATCTCAAAAGATAGTTGATTTGACACAGGCTACATCTCCTTGTTTTGCGACTGATTCCAGTTCAGTTTGGTATGCGGACAGAAGTTCTGGCGCAGCACATCCAAGTCTGTCTTCTTCGCGGGGCGTTTGGTGGGAGCCGTCACATTCGGCCAACTCTCAGACAGGTGACGGGAAAATTAGCCATCGTTAACTCTTTTATTGCCGGGACACGGTCAACACCGTAATGGTGCAAGAGGCATAGACCCTCATGAGCCCCCGCTATAGCGGGGGCTCATGAGGGACTATGCCTCATGTGTCTCATTTACGAGACAGCTGGATCAGTTCTGCTGTGACTGACGTCTCGTATTATGTTCACGCCGGTCGGTTGGTTGCGATCAGTTTGCGATGGTTACAGAGACTCTGAGAGACTTTATGTGGGCCACGACGGTCAAAATCACACACAGCAATCTCGTTCAAGTGTTGTTTCAAGTTTCACTGTTTTTCAATTTCCCACAACATGCGAAAGAAACCGCGAGTCTGAGCTACAGTAGCTTACTTAGGGGAAGCAACCCTGACGTTTCAAACGTCTATGTGTTTGGCACGACCCTACGCCTTTAAATGGTAAGGGGATTAAATATAAAGTAAAATCATTATTACGTGTGAATTCTGACGCATGCTCTTCACATCCACTTTATTTCTAGAAAAAAGCATCATTCTCTGTGAAGAAACTTGAAACTTCGCGTGCTAATCACAAGACTTTTGTTTGCATTTTTGAATGTTAATTTCAATTCTTGCCTATTTTTTTTTCTACACAGGTTTGGGCGTCGCCCTATGTTCTTTTTGGGCGTGGCCGTGCTGCTGGTGGCGGGGAGTGTGGCTGCCGCTGCCCCCAATATGATGGTCTTCCTGCCCATGTACTTTTTGCAAGGCGCTGCACACACCGGGGCATTCCTCGTCAGCTTCACGCTGTGTAAGGCTGCTTTGTCCCGTGAAACCCGTCAGACCTGAAGGCCAGTTTGGCGTTTTACTCACTTCAGCTCTCTCTCTCTCCATTTTTAGAATTCAAAATGTTATTTATCTACTTCAGTGCCGAAAATAACTGAACACCACCCAACTGCAAGAGATATAGATCATCATCAGCCCCCGCAGTTGCGGGAGCTCATGAGGGTCTATTCCACTTGCTGAAACGACTTTGTATCCATGATCATTTGACGGGTGGCGCTCTTTGTATTTGGAATTGACGATTTCATAAACACAATCTGCGTCAGCTTGCAGTGAAGGGGTTAATGTCGGTTCACTCAATAATATAATGATATAAGACAAGTAGTAAAGGAAATGAACAAAAAAACCCAACAAAAACAACAACAACAACAACACAGAGAATTACAATGAAACGCAATTTCCGTAGCAGGGTGCGGCATACATTATTATTTACATAAAGACAAATAAATAGACAATTTCTGCACATCATTTAACGCAAACCACGGGTTAACCCTTTAATGCCACAGTACGTCCGCTGTATGTTCATTTTTTTCTGAAATCTGGGCTCACTCAGCGACTAAAATCCATCACCGTCCAAGAAACATGGATAAAAATTGATCTCAGCAAGAGGCATAGATCCTCATGAGCCCCCGCAGTCGCGGGGGCTCATGAGGATCTATGCCTCTTGCCGGCAGTTAGATCGAGTTCACTTTTTTCTCGGCAGTAGTGGGGTCAAAAGCCCGAACAAACTTGTGCTATCGTATGTCTGTCCGGGCGTTCTAATCCACTGTCTGCGTCAAATGACCCAGGTTTGTTTGACCTGCTTCTGCATGATTTCGGAACAACGTCTGTCGGGCTCATGATACAGAACAGTCCTATTATATCTGTTTTCAGCGACGGAGCTAGTGGGTCCCAAATACCGCGTGGTAACAGGCTTTGTGATCCACTCGTTCTACAGCTTGGGTTACATTTCCCTGGCTGGTCTGGCCTACTTCATCCGCAACTGGCGATACTTGGAGGTGGCCATCACTGCCCCTGCTGTTCTCTTCGGCATCTATTGGTGGTCAGTGTTTTTACTACACTGACGAGCAAAAGAAATGCGATATTTCTGTGAATTGTTCCCGATGACTCAGTGATTCCGTATTTGACGAGCAAAACAATACGACATTCTGAAATCATTGGAAACACACTAAATTGTTTTTTGATGATTCCGAAATTGACGAGCAAAAGAAATGCAAATGTTTTGGAATCATTGTAAACACTATTCCGAACATGTGGCATTTCTTTTACTTGTCAGTATATTTTACATGAGAGGGTGCAGCTGGCACTAATGGGTTAAAATGGAGAGATTCTTCTGATTTTCTGTTTAGTATATACGAAATTACTAAACCCAACCGTTTGCGGGAGTACTCCCCTGACAGGCCCGCTCGGGGAGCACGCCACAAATACACTTCTGTTCAAATGAGATGCTAAGCATCTCACTTGAACAGACGTGTATTTGTGGCTTACCCCCCAAATGGGTCTATTTGGGGAGTACTCCCGCATACGGTTTGGTCGGGTTAGCAAACAGTACGGGGAATGTGCAGACGACACACTATTTGTCATAACTCATTCAACCCGACTCACGTATTTCCCAAATTTTGGAGGCGTCATCTAACGACTATGCACCTGTTGCAGGAGTTGGATCGACCATGATAATTCAAGGGTAGTGCTAGATTAGCTAACCTGGCACTTTTTTTTTTTTTTTTTTTTTTTTTTTTCTTGGCTTGACTTCGCGAACGAAGATTTTATAGGAGTTGCCCGCCACGACGTCTGCAGGCTTGTTCGTGGCTGCGGAGGCCAATCCGAGACAGGCAGGTTCGACCGCAGTGGTTGCAGGGGAAGGTATGGCCAGGGTTCTGAGCTGCGGCATCTCTGTTTTTTCTCCTGAGCCGCTTGTCCTTAAGGCTAGCTCTGTGAGAGTCCTCAAAGGAGACAGCTGCCTTGTAAATGGTGGAGCGCCAGGTGTCACGGTCCGCAGCAAGCGAAGACCACTGGTGGTGGTCGATTTGGCAGGCACTAAGTGACTTCTTGAGACAGTCTTTGTATCTCTTCTTTGGTGCCCCTCTGTCACGGTGTCCAGTAGCAAGCTCGCCGAACAGGGTGATCTTTGGTAGGCGATGATCCTCCATCCTGGAGACATGCCCCGCCCAGCGGAGCTGTGTCCGCAGCAGCAAAGCCTCGATGCTCACAGTTTCAGCCTGTTCAAGGACCTCGACGTTGGTGACATAGTCACTCCAGTGAATGCCCAGGATGGTACGCAGGCAGCGCTGGTGGAAGCGTTCGAGGAGTCGTAGTTGGCTGCGGTAGAGGGCCCAGGACTCGGAACCATACAGCAGGGTGGGGAGGACCACAGCTCTGTACACGCTGATCTTGGTGCCTGTTTTCAGCTGTTGATTGTGCCACACCCGCTTGAAAAGTCGCCCGAAAGCGCTGTTCGCTTTTGCCAGCCTGCTGTCAAGCTCCTTGTCCAGCTTGGCGTCCGACGTGATAATGCAGCCAAGGTAAGTAAACTGGTGCACTGACTTTAGTTCAGACTCGCCAATGGTGATGTGAGGAGGGCGATACACTGTCTTGGGTGCCGGCTGATGGAGGACCTCTGTCTTTTTCAGACTGACCTCGAGTCCAAAGAGCTGGGCAGCATCTGCGAAGCAAGACGTGATGCGTTGCAGGGCTCTCTCTGTGTGTGCAACGAGGGCAGTATCATCAGCAAAAAGCAGCTCACGAATCAGTTGGTCTAGGGTTTTCGTGTGGGCCTGCAGTCGTCTGAGGTTGAACAGGCTGCCATCGAGACGATACCTGATGTACACTGCATCGTCATCATCGAGGTCCACTGTGGCCTGCTTCAACATCATGCTAAAAAAGATGGTAAAGAGGGTCGGTGCCAGCACGCAGCCCTGCTTTACGCCGTTGAGAATGGGGAATGGTTCTGAGAGGTCATTGTTGAGTCTGACCTGGCCTTGCTGGTCCTCGTGTAGCTGGACAATCATGTTGAGGAACTTTGGGGGACAGCCAAGTCGCTCCAGGATCTGCCACATGCCTTGCCTGCTCACAGTGTCGAACGCTTTTGTTAGGTCGACAAATGTTACGTACAGCCCTTTGTTCTGCTCGCGGCACTTCTCCTGTAGCTGTCTCAGCACAAAGACCATATCGGTGGTGCTCCTGTTTGCTCTGAAGCCACACTGGCCCTCTGGGAGGTGGTCTTCAGCGATGGCAGGTACCAGCCGATTCAGGAGCAGCCTTGCAAGGATTTTCCCAGCAATGGACAGCAGGGTAATTCCCCGATAGTTGGAACAGTCAGACTTCTCGCCTTTGTTCTTGTACAGGGTGATAACGACTGCATCACGGAGATCTTTTGGTAGTGTTCCTTCCTCCCAGCAGCAGAGGAAGAGGTCATGGAGCTTGTTGTGCAGTGCTGTACCTCCATGTTTCCAGATCTCTGGCGGTATTCCATCAATGCCTGCTGCTTTGCCACTCTTGAGCTGGTGGATGGCTGTGAGGGTCTCTTCAGCGGTGGGCGGTTCGTCCAATTCAACCTTTACTGGGAGGTGTGGGATTTGTAGGACGACTGCTTCTTGAACAGTGCGCTCAGCGCTGAAGAGGCTCTGAAAGTATTCCGACCAGCGGTTCAAGATGGAGGTATTATCTGTGAGGAGTGCCTGGCCATTCGCGCTTCGCAGGGGACTTTGTATCAGGTGCCTGGGGCCATACACTGCTTTCAGTGCTTCGTAGAAGCCCCTGTAGTCACCATTGTCAGCGCAAAGCTGGGTCCTCTGTGCAAGTCTGGTCCACCACTCATTCTGGAGATCTCTGAGCTTGCGCTGGAGACTGCTGCAGACGAGGCGGAAGGCAGACTTCTTCACAGGGCAGGAAGGCTGGGCTAGGTGGGCCTGATGGGCGGCTCTTTTTTTTTGCTAGGTGTTCCTGGATCTCTACATCGTTTTCGTCAAACCAGTCTTTGTTCTTCTTTCTGGCGAAACCCAAGACTTCTGCAGAGGATTTTGCAATAGCAGTTTTCAGTTGTTCCCAAAGTGTTTCAGGGGAGGAGTCTACTGGGTCCGCTGTGTCTTTGAGCCTGCGCTGTAAATCTGTCTGAAAGGCAGCTTTCACATCGTCACGCTGAAGGCTGGCAACATCAAGCTTTTTCTTGGGGGGCCCCCATTTCTTGGGTTTTGGCTTGAAGTGGAGCCTGAGTTTGCAGCGGACAAGGCGGTGGTCAGTGTGGCACTCTGCGCTGGGCATCACTCTGGTGAGGAGGACGTCACTGCGGTCCCTCTGACGCACTAGGACATAGTCGATAAGGTGCCAGTGTTTGGAGCGAGGATGCATCCAGGTGGTCTTTCGACTGTCCTTTTGCTGAAAAGTAGTGTTGGTTATGACCAGTTGCTGCTCCGCACAGAACTCCAACAGTAGGCGGCCATTGTCATTGCAGTTCCCCACGCCATGCTTCCGAGGACTCCTTTCCAGGCTTCAGAGTCCTGGCCCACTCTGGCGTTGAAGTCGCCAAGGATGATGACTTTGTCGTCTGCAGGGGTACTCTGTAGGAGGCTGCGCAGGTCAGTGTAAAACTTGTCCTTTTCAGCAGGCTCTGCCAGGAGGGTTGGGGAGTACACACTGAGAAGGGTGACGTGTTGCTGGTGTCTCAGTGGGAGGCGCATGGACATGATGCGGTCTGAGTGGCCCGTTGGTAGGTTTTCCAGCTTAGTCGCAATGGATGTCTTGACCATGAAACCCACGCCTGAGAGCCGTCTTTCTGATGCAGGCCTGCCTGACCAGTAGAGGGTGTACCCAGCACCAAGTTCTTGGAGGCTGCCTTCGTCCGGAAGGCGTACTTCGCTGAGCGCGGCGATGTCGATGTTTAACCTCCGCAAT
Source organism: Semisulcospira habei (assembly GCA_036245525.1). NCBI lineage: Eukaryota > Metazoa > Mollusca > Gastropoda > Semisulcospiridae > Semisulcospira > Semisulcospira habei. Next base: position 166,489,596 of record BTPG01000003.1, read on the forward strand.
TCATGGGCAATGAGGGCGGAGCGACGTTCAGGGCGTCCGCTGTCTGCTGTGTCGAGCATGGTTCGGACGTTCCAGCATGCTACGTTGAGTCCGGTCGTGGTCGTCATGAGAGTGGATCCGTTATTCTTTCTTGTTTTTTGACCGCAGGAGAAGATGCCCGTTGACCGCGGCTAGCCAACTGGGTTGCGAGGGGACGAGCTTTGGTTAGGCCACCTTTTCTAGGCCCCTCTCCGTGTGGAGCAAGCAGTGCTGTCCCTAGAGAAGGCTGCTTGGTCGTTCAGGGTGTGCCGAGTGATGTTGTCATCCCCAGGTCAACATCAGGCGACCAATATCCTGAACCGCCTGCATGCAGGTTTGAGACTGCGGCTTCCAGTGACATCTTTCACCTGCCGTTTCGCCCCTCGCCCGTCGCTACAGGACTTGGAATGGTCAGTGTCATGGTCCATGGACGTTTCCTAAAGCCTGCGCGGTCACAGTGGAGCTTTTTGGTGGAGTGCAGTGTGCGCAGTACTGGCCCCACCCTTTAAACCCTTGGTTCATCTGCCATGGCCTAGCAAGCTGGGACGATGGCATCGAGGTCCTCGGGTCGTAGGTTTTATATCAGACTGTCCTTGTCCTAGTCTCTGGCTCAAAAGCCTTCCCCGGAGACACGGGGGCTTTGATGTCAGGGGTTTCCTCCCTTAGCCTTTCCGCAGCCAAGCGGCCAGGCCTGCAAGGCAGCAGGCGACTCGTGGAGGGCGGGGTCGTCTATGTCCCGTGCAGATGTGAACATCTGCCCACTGCGACAAACACAACTACCATGTCAGGAAAACCACACAATGCGCCACTTTTAAACTCTGAGAACCAATGTCGAATTTCTCCAAATTTGTGAATTGTTCTTTGAAGGCAACGTAACAGTTCCTCAGATAAAATGACCTATACAGTCAGCATGGCTTGGCACCTACAGGCACCACGCTTTTCTGCCACCATCCCTTATCTCATTTAGCCCAGACATACAATCGTATCATAATTGTTCAACCATGATTGCTCAAGGGTGGTGCCAGAATAGCTTGGCGCCCATAGGTGCCAAGCTATTCTGGCACCATCCTTGAACTATCATGGACCATCCGTCTATTAGTTTGTAATGCAGTCAGCTGATGGCAAATTCAGAAATTGGGGAAGTCGGCATAAGAGTACCATGGGTCAATTATCGTGACCCTATAATAAACTAACGAGATCTATTTCCTGATGCAGCACCGTTTGTGAAGAAAACATGACTAACACAGTCAACATTTATCCTCTTGTGCCTGCAGCCATTACTCCCATCAACAGTATCAGTGGCTGCAGGAACAAGGAGGCTAAGTTAACACAATGGGAGATGGATTCACCATGTCAGTTTAAGGTGGCGCCAGATTAGCTTGGCACCTGGAAAGGTGCCAAGCCAATTGGGCGCCACCCTTGAACTAGCATAAGAGATCCATTTCCATTCGCTGGTACAAAGTCCCTATGGACACCCTCCCCCCCCCCCCCCCCCCAAAAAAAAAAAAAGGGGTTAAAATTACTACTGGGTGAGAACGCGTAAAACTAAATCAAACACACACTCGCTACACTCATCACTGCATAATTTAACCCACTTGTGCACAATGTCACCTGTTAACCCATTTAGCCCTGAGTCCCTAGAGCAGGAGATGGATTGACCATGATAACTCAAGGGTAGTAAGTACTATAATGTACCTTGCATATGGCTGTGTACAAATTTGAAGCTGGGCTAAGGAAACAAACAGCACAGGCAGAAACATACTTCACACCAAGTACAAAAATATTTACTAAATTTTCAAGTGCAACTACTTTGAGCAACCATTTTGCAGAAAAAAGCCTCACCTTCACTAAAGACCACCATCCAGATGGCCGACCTGCCCAGATCAAGGCAGATCAACTGTTTTAGAATATCTTGGTGCCTCAGGCGCCAAGCTATTCTGGCACCACCCTTGAACTATCAGTCAAATTTAATTAAAAAAAGTTTCACCTGTCATTAAAGACCATCATCTAGATGGCTGATTTTATAAAGTCTGCTTAGATCAAGGTAGATTAACATTTTTAGAATAGCTTGGCACCTGGCACCACCCTTGAACTATCAGTCAAACTTAATTCAAGCAATGGGTATATCAGAATGATAAGGGTTAAAGACCATCATCTAGATGGCCAGTGCCACCTACATGATGGTCTTCAATGGCAGGTGATCTGTCACGAAAGACACGCCCTGCTGTATTCCTGTTGCTCGCATTCTTGGTTATTTTCTTTCAAATCAGTAAACTTGCACAACATGAAGACTAATGTTTACAAAATCAGACACACACTCATCTGATCATATCTTCAACCGTCTGTTCGTTAAAATTAATTTTTCTTTAAAATATATTTTTTCGAAAAATACTTACCGATGACATGACCAATTGGAAGTCCACTACTTGCTCAACTCCAGCCCAAGAACCCGTTGTATCACAACACAACCCGGGAGGCACTCGGGGAAACCTGGCACTACCCTTGAATTATTATGGTCGACCCATCTCCTGCTGTAGTGCGTCAGGGCTGAATGGGTTAAGTGTGTTTTGTCTGTAGTGCTGATTCTTACGACCTTCGGATGCACAAAGATGACTATCACGCGAGAACAATGCCAAGAAATAACCATCCAAGTAAGAAGCGTACTTCCGGGGAAAAACAATTACTAAACAAGAATGAACCATAACTCACAAAGTCCCTTCTATATGAAAGCTGTCTTCGCTGTCAGTGGTCTCTACCTTTTGTCTTTGACCTGACTCTGATGTTGAATTATCTCCTATTGAAAAGTCTCGCAGATCTGCAAATGCGTCAGTGAGTTCTAAAAGGGGCGCAGGACATACGCGTCATTGATTTGTCAAACGTCATTTGTCATGACGTAAGCTTTAGGTTTTACGTAATTTTATATTTTACGTGATATGAGTTTCACTTTTGCTTCATATGCTTGATAAAATGGTGACAAAACTAGAACTTCACGGTACAATTTCAGTCTTGCTATAATTTGTGTGAAAGCAGGTTGACTTTACCTAGCTACATGGATATACTAAGTACACTGGTCACATGCATGCTCTTCTGAAAGCGCGTCGATGTGTGTGTGCGCGTTAGTGCGTGCATGCGCGCCCGCTCCAAACATCTCCAATGAGGATCTATTCCTCCTGGAGATGCGCGCATGTTTGTGTGTGTGTGTGTGTGTGTGTGTGTGTGTGTGTGTGTGTGTGTGTGTGTGTGTGAGAGAGAGAGAGAGAGAGAGAGAGAGAGAGAGAGAGAGAGGGAGAGAGAGAGAGAGAGAGAGAGAGAGAGAGAGAGAGAGAGAGAGAGAGAGAGAGAGAGAGAGAGAGAGAGAGAGAGAGAGAGCGAGCGCCGAGTATTATGTCAGTGTCTGCGTGGTGACGGAGTTACCTCTTTTAAGTCACCGCCACTGTCTGACTTTCTCTAGAAGTAAAGTTTTTTTTTAGTGTTTTAATTCTTTTCTGAAAAGAATTATTTTTTACTAAAGAAGTTGAAAGGATACAAAGCTGACTAACGAACTCATCCAATGTCTTTCTCCAAACTAGCTATATGCAAACGTTCAAGTAAATATGACAAAAATTACGGACTCTAATCTGGGTCAACCGACTTCCTATAAATGGTTGTTTATGTCTTCAATGAGACATTCAATTACAATATTGTCGGAGGCTCTCTTAGCCACCCACTTAAGAAAGTATTTCGCCAAGTTTCAAGCTAGTGTGTACAGAAATATCGGAGATTCTCTTGTTTACATATATACGCACACACATGCATACATACGCACATACATACATACATACGCACATACATACATACATACGCACATACATACATACATACGCACATACGGCGCTTCGCGCCAAATGTACGTTCAGCAGCGAGGTTTGCGTAACTAGACATGACGTAATTTTAATCTTGTTACTTCAATTGTTAGAGGTTTAGCCTGCCCGCCTTTGACATCATGGACATGCTATTAAATTCGCCCAACCGCGACCGGTCCTAAAAAGTCCCTTCTATAAATAGAAGGGACTTAACAATCTACTAAATTCCCGTCCTTAAATGATATAGTTTGCCACCAGCATAGCTCAATGTCCGTGATATCTGTTTAAATTGGAGACGGACAAGATTTAGTGAACTTCTTTGTATGGTCTTTTCGAAAAGCTGTCCTTTCTTTGTCTGCGTCTTAACCCATTCACTGCCGAGAAAAAGTGAACACAATCCAACTGCAAGAGACATAGGTCTTCATGAGCCCCCGCGACTGCGGGGGTTTGTGAGGGTTATGTCTCTTACTAAGACCAACTTGTATCCATGTTTCCTGGACGGTTTTTGCGTTTGTTTCCTGAATATACACAGATTTCAGAAACAAAACACACGTATAGTGGCATGTGTGGGGTTAAAGAGCAAAGTCGGGTCGATAAGGCCTCAGGAAATAACCTATGTCGGTCTGGCTGGAGATACATTTTGGGCATGCCGTCGCCTCACTCAAAAATGCCTCTCCAAACTGTTCCTTGGGCCGATTTGAAAATGGAGGAAAATCTAGTGTGTTAGTACTGTTATACATATTGTCTCTTTAAGGTTTTTACCAGAGTCTATCCGATGGCTCCTGTCCCACAACAAAGACAAAGAGGCCGAGCGCGTGCTGAAGAGGGTTGCCGATAGCAACGGGCGCCCTTTGCCCCCTGACCTTGTGAAGAGCCTTGAGGAGGACAAAGCCATGAAGGGCACGAGACAGTACACGTTGCTGGACTGCCTGCGGACGTGTAGTATGGCCAGGCTGTCTCTCAATGTTTGGTTTAATTGGTACGTATTTATAACTTAATTAAATTATTTAAAATAAATTTTGCAAACAACTTTGCAGTCAACCAAAAATCACATTTCGGCTAAACAATTGACCCATTAAGCTATTGTAACAGCAATGTTTGGTCCGTTTTTGTGTCTGTGTGCTTTCAGTTTGTTTTGCTTTGTTGTTGGCTCTTTTATTATATATATATATATATATATATATATATATATATATATATATATATATATATATATATATATATATATATATATATATATATATATATATATATATATATATATATATATATATATATAAAATATAAATATACTTTGTTTGCTGCTAATGCTGCTGCTGGTAGTGTTGTTGTTGTTTGTTGTTGTTGTTGGTGGTGGTGTTGTTGTTGATGGTGTTCGTGTTGTTGTTTATTGCGAAGGATCGCAGACTTTGAACCTTTCACTACCAAGAAAAAGCAACAACAATCCAACTGCATGAGACATAGATGCCTCTTGATGAAACCACTTTGTATCCTCGTTCTTTTGACGTCTTCAGTGCTGACTGAATTATCCAAGATTTTCTGAAACACAATTTGCGTCCGTTGGCAGTGACGGGGTTAATAATTTTATCACTCAATAGTGAATGTAAACTGCTGCGTGAATGTGGACCTTACGGCTTAATACCGTACGGTCCAAACTCACAGTCCAGCATGCTAGGTACATGTTTTTTCTTTAACCCGCTCAGTGCCAGTGGACGCAGATTGTCTTACACCAAAAGATCCTAGAACATGGATTCAAAGTGGTGTCAGCAAGAGGCATAGATCCTCATGAGCCCCCGCAACTGCGGGGGCTCATGAGGATCTATACCTCTTGCAGTTGGATGGCGTTAAAAAAAAAATTCGGCACTGATCGACCGGGTTAATTATCTGACGTTCTTGCCGTCCGCAGGCTGGTCAACGCTCTGGTGTACTACGGCCTATCTCTCAACACAGAAAACCTTGCCGGCTCGCCGTACCTCAACTTCTGCATCGCGGGGGCCGTGGAGATCCCAGCCTACATTATATGCATACTGCTGCTGAACAGAGCCGGGCGCCGTGCCCCGCTCATCTTCTCCATGTACCTGGGCGGACTGGCTTGCATACTGAGCGGCGTCATCCCGAAGAATACGAAATGTTGGTCATTTGTCTGTCTGTTTCTTATTGCATTTGCCTGATGGTTCAATGTTTGCGTGCGCAAGGACTGTTTTCGATCGATCGTGACAAGATACGTAGAGTTCGCTGCCAGTCATCATGAATTGTGCGTCTGAAACCACTACACACCGATCTACATTCACGTGAAGAACACAGATGTATAGGGGAGAAAAGTAGGCTTAAGGGGGTGTTGGGGTGGGGGGGGGGGGGGGGGGGGGGGGGGCTCAAAAGGGTTTATGTCTCTTGCAGCTGGAAAACGTTCGACTTGCCTCGGCAGTTATGGGGTTAACCACTGATGAATTCGTCCAGCGAGGGATGTATGCAGTTGATTCTATTTTGTTGGGTAGCAAGCAGCGTAAATTAACTCATTCAGTGCCGAGAAAAATTGAACGCACCCAACTGCATGAGGTATAGATCCTCATGAGCCTCCGCAGTTCCGGGGGCTCATGAGGATCTATGTCTCTTGCTGATAGCACTTTGAATCCACGTTCCTTGGACAACTAGGGTTTGTTAATGTTTAACTAACGTAGACTGCAGAAGCACAATTTCCGTCAACGAGCACTGAACGGGTTAATTTCAAGCCTTGTGGTTTCAGTGCCCCTGTAAATGCTAAAGGTGGTGATTTCATTTTGATCTTACGATGAAAATATCGCTTTTAACAAAATTTTAACAAAAGTGGACGTACCGTTTGTTTGTTTGTTTGTTTTTTAAATGGGTGCCCGGGGTTTGGGGGCGGGAGGAGGGTGTTTGGGGGGGGGGGGTGTTGAGGTGGGGAGGGTAAGGGGGATGAGATGCTGAATCCACTTTTTCGACCTACTTTTGATTTTGTATAGCTGGGGTCTGCTTTTATGAAGTAACTGAGTCCATCTTTCCAGCTCTTGAGACTTTGACAGTGGCACTGGCGATGTTGGGCAAGTTTGGCATTACCGCTTCCTACGGCATCATCTACCTGGCGGCAGCAGAAGTCTTCCCTACCGTCATTCGGTAAGTGTCGACAGTCTCTGTGTAACTGTAGGAAACTCTAGTACGAAACTCTTCTTGTGCACTCGTCTGAAGGTGCATTTTCCAACACCACTAAAAAATCCCCCATCCACCCCCCTCCCCCCCCCCCACACACACACACTCACATACCTAGTAAACAAAGGTCCTCGGGCCCACGACGGCCGCAGGCTCACTGCGGCCGTTGTGGGCTCGAAAACGTTTTGCTACCCATGCATAAAACCACCATTTACTTCATTTCTAGTGTGAAGAATAGTTTCAAAATGGCCGTCAGTTATACTATTGAATAGCTCGTAACTCGATCAAGTCTATTCTAACCCCTTAATTGCCGGGTCATGCCGAACGCTACCCAACCTACAAGAGACATAAACCCTTAGAAAAATCACATAATAACTCACATTTGAACACATCAATTATGATCTGCAAATTGTATATCCCACAGAAATATCGGCATGGGCGTATCATCCATGTCTGCGCGAATCGGCGGTATCCTGGCTCCGGTGATGCTGGAGACAGCGTCTGTCTCCCCTGTCCTTCCCATGCTGCTCTTCGGCGGCCTGTCCATCGTGGCAGCGACATTGGCCTTCCTACTTCCGGAAACAGAGGGTCGCCCTCTACCGCAGCTCCTTGAAGACGCCGATGACGGACAGTCCTGGTGAGCTTAATGCCGTCTCACCACACTTTAAATCGCAGATTTTATTTTACCTGTTATGTGCCGAGAAAATTTTGAACACCAACCAATTGCAAGCGGTATAGATCCTCATGAGCCCCCGCAGTTGCGGGGGCTAATGAGGATCTATGCCTCTTGGCGACACCACTTTGAATCCATGTTCTTAGGGGGGAGGGGGGGGGGGTTCAGTTTGTTTTTTTAGGTCTTGAATTAACGAAGATTGCAGAAACACAGTCTGCGTCAGCTGACACTGAACGGGTTAAATGAGTTAAACAGGCAGCATGCACGTTTTTAGAATCACTGGCAGCAAGTTGGAATTTCAATAAATTTTTCTTCAAGGATAAGAAGAGAGTGTTTATGCTTGTTGCCTGCCAGTCTGAGTCTAAAAAACTGACTCAGTTTGGTTTAGCTTGAGTGGACCCCGTGCAGGCGCAAGTTTTTTTTTTAGCGTGCACCGTTTTCATATGTGCGTCTGTGTCGGTGACGTTAGTCACAGGGATCAGCTTTGTAGCGGGCAGAAAATGTGAGAGCCGTTGACCCGATATCTTCTTGATCTGGTGCCAGGCAGGTGCAGCGTGTGGGCTGTGGCATTGTTTGGGAGGCCTAGGCACTCCGACAGACTGCACACAGACTGGACTCCAGGGAAACGAAAGGCCCCGGTAGCGCGTTTCACTCCGTCAACACAAGACACTCGGGCCGACATCGGCCAGAGGACCTTTGCTTACTGCGCAACCACAGATCATAGGCACACGACAGAGAGCCGTTAGAGAACATTTCGGGCCGTACTTTCGTACTTGTATCGATTCAATTGTATTGAAGTTTCGTTTGTAACAAATGACTCCCAACAAGGAACGAGAAGGAAAGACACGGCGGATCACCAGCTTGTACCATAAGCATAGACAAGGCTGGCAAACATCTCCAAGAGGCATAGATACTTATGTACCCGGAGTGCTCATTAGGATCTATGCCTCTTGGAGATACAAGCTTGTACCATAAACATAGTGTTCTGTCAATGTAGAATATATCGTATTGCTGTTATTATGAAACTACAATGTTATGTTTAGCTTTGTGTTCCTCTATTTCTTCAGCTCCGCAAGTTTCTGCTGCTGCCTGAGACACGATTCCAGACCTATTACACGTGAGAAGTACCAGACAACCACACAAGAGCCTGAGAAAACTAGCGACCTGCAGATGCAGACAAAAGTTTAACATGAATCAACTATCACAACACATTTTCAATAAATGGACATACGTTAACAGGCCGATTCAGCCGAGATGACCTTTATTTTTCAAGTATACTGACGAGCAACAGAAATGCGACGCTTTTGTTTGTTTGTTTGTTGTTGTTGATGTTGCTCGTCAGTGTAGATTCACTTGAAAGGAACGTTGCAAGGGAGAGCACCGTTATATGTATATTTGCGGCTCAAATAGCGAGTTACATTCCATTTGATAATTTCTGCGAGTGTACATAATTAATTATATCAAGGTGCTACATTTCTTATTTCGTTGATATTTGCTTATAATAATAATCACGTATTAAACAAGCAAACAAACAAACAAACAAAGAGACAAACAAGCAAAGTGATGGGGTGAGGATAGATGAGGATGACCATGATGCTGCTGACGTCATGTCGGACTTGGGTTTTAAACAATCGGCGGCGTTTATCATGATTTGTTGGTTTATTTTGAATATTACCAGAAAGCAGTACAGGGCCTTCACTCAAAGATCAGCACACAGGTAAGAAACAAGGACACATTCAAGACTCAATACTTAAATCCTTTATTGTGTCTTTCAAAAACTTTGCTTGTGGAACTACACAAAAAGATGTGTATACAGTAAACTCCAACAAATGGCCAGTGGACCCAATTTTTCTTGTTGATATATCCGATGTTTGTTATAAGCGAAGTAATTGACGTTGAAAAACTGCTGTTGGGACCTTTGAAAAAGTGTTGCTATATCCCACTTTGATTAACTTATATAAGATCTTGTTACAAGCGGAGTAGAATGTATATTAAAATGTCATTAACCGAAATCCCAAAATTGTGCCGTGGGTCTCTGAAGACTGCATTGCAGGCGCCAAGCTATTCTGGCATCACCCTTGAACTATCATGGTCCATCCTTATCTTGCTGTGGTGGGTCTGGGGTAGAATGAGTTAAAAATAACAGCTAATAATAATAATAATAATAATAATAATAATAATAATAATAATAATAATAAAAGAAAACAAAAGAAAACAATAGTACGTGCACTTTGTGGTCTCTTAAAAAATCAGACCCTGCAATGCGCAAAAGGCTAATGGCGGCCGACGTCGGCCCGATAGCGGCTTTGCGCATTGGGTCATCAATTACCAAATATCGGCTGTAAAATTACTAGCAACGAAATGTATAAGGGCCTGACCAATTAAAACAGTAATGCTCTAACTATAGTTAATGGCACCGGTTGGATTCACATGAATCGTCAGAATACAGGCCCAGCGACAATCACTGTTAATAGACGATTTGAAAAAAAAAGTAGGTCAAAATGTTGCACATTTTTTGCACAAACAGTGGATTATAAGCCCGGACAAACATGACGCTGTCGCACTTTTGTCCAGGCTATTAAATCCATTGTTTGCGTTAACTGCACCACTGCCTAGAAAAACTAACGCCACTTTGTATCAATGTTCATCGGACGGTTGAGTTGAGGCTTGACGGTGAACTAACAAAAATGTCAGAAAGCTAATCTGGGAAGGGATTTTAAACAAGTGCACGTATTGACGTAATCCTGATGTCCTGTAGAATGTATACTGACGACCCAAACGAAACAAAACAACAACAAAAAGCTACACTTTTGGAATGACCGAAAACACTTTAGTATTTCCGATGATTCCAAAATTGTCGCATGTCTTTTGCTCCTCAGTATAATATTCTACCACGTCCAGCAGCAGCACACTATTTGCCCCTGACAACAGTCACAGTTGAGCGGCGTTCCACAGCACCAGTAAGACTCAGTCGAGCGTGAGCGGCTCATCTGAACAACGCCGTTGTTCTGGTCAGCCTTCCCTGCAACGTTCGGATTCTTCATTCCTGCAACGGACAGAGTTGGTCGGATTCAAGGTATAAAGTAATTACGTAAAAAGTAATTAGGAAAATGCGATAGTAATCAATGGACCAATCAATGGGTCGATCAATCGATCACCGACCAACCGAGCAAGCGATGGATGGATGGATCGATAATCAATTACTCGATCGATCGATCGACCGGTTGGTCGGTCGGTCAATCAATCAATCAAACAATCAATTGATCGATCGATAAGACAGTCGGGCGGGCGGGTGGTCCATCCATTCATGCATTTATCCAACTTAGTAAATAAATCAGCGAAATGTAAATAGATTTATGGATAGACTATTTTCCCAAAACATCTTTTCCACTCACTTTGAAAATTCCGGAAGCGCATGGTCAGCTGAATCTCTTGTTCGCCGTCCGACAGACTGGGATCCTGAGGAAAGAAAAAAACAAAAAAAATGTCATGTTGAGTTTAAAACGACCAGTTCTGCTAGCCTTCCGCCAGCTAACAAACCATCTAACTGATACACCAATCGTTTGAACCAATTAACTAATTACAACTGACTAACCATCTGACTAACCAACACATTTCGCTATACGTTAACTCTGTCAAGACGCGCTGCATCCGGATAGGCGTCGTAAAGCCGCGTATCCGAATGGGACAGGTCTCCAATGTGTTCAGTCATGGACAGCAGAAAAGAAACTCACGCAAACATTATAATTATACTGACTTCCATCAAAAACGCGAAAATTTCAAACGTTGTTTGCCATGCTAAAACATCTTAACTGTAAAGAGTTAACTTGCACACCATGCAGACCGAATTTAATCGGTTGGCAGTACTCAGATACCTGTAACACAAGTTAACTCTTTACAGTTAAGCTGTTTTAGTGTGGGAAACAACGTTTGAAATTTTTGCGGTTTTTATGGAATTTAGTAAATAGATATGTCGCCTTGGCGCACAACAGCAGGACTGAGATGAATGGACCATGATAATTCAAGGGTGGTAGTGCCAGATTAGCCTGGCGCCATCAGGCGCCAGGCTAATCTGGCAATGCCACCCTTGAATTATCATGGTCCATCTATCTACAGCAGCTGGCAAATAGTCGTACGGGGACACAAGTCCAAAAGTTTTGAAATGCGGCCTTGGGGTTAAATGGGATAAACTAACTAAGCGTCCGCGATGACCGTACAAACCTGTTACATTGATTTCCGCGCATAACTGCGTGTTTCATTCACAGACAGAGTAATTAAGACACGTGACTGTGACATAGCCCCACAAAGGCCGTTATTTCAGATCAAGGCCAGATGTTTTGCTCCAGGGCCTGGAGTTTGGAGCTATAAATAGCTTTTACCTCTGCTCTGACGCTTCTTTCCTTTATTTTTCCGCCCCTGGTACGTTAAGATAGCCCCCCCCCCTCCCCCCAGGAGTTCGAGGGAATGCCCCATAGGTCTCGACCGGGAGGCTTTATGACCAACTGCCCCCCTCCTAGCGGAGAGAGGGTCCCGGGGGCCGGCGGCGGGCTTCTGAGGCCCCCCCCCCCCCCCCACCGAGCTCCTCGGTGGACGCGCCCGGGGGCTGACGGCCGGCTCCGGGGTCCTTCTTTTCCGTATTGGGCCGTAGAGGAGGACACTCCTGGAAGGTCCACTCTGCGGGACAGGGGGGATTGTCAACCTAGGGGGGGCGAGGTACCGTAGATGGCACTCCGACACCGCGTGACTCCCCGCTCGCCTGCGAACGGTCACCACCCATCAAAATAAATAGGGTACCCAGGGAGGTTTAGCATCTTTCGTCCATGCACTCCCTGCGCAATGGAGGGTACAACACCCCCCACCAGAGAAATACAGACACACTTATAGGGGGGTTAGTAAAAATCAACCCCCCTCAAACAGGAAGAGGAAGTAGGGTTCCCGGCCTAAAAACCGGGCCTTGGACTGTGACCCCAAAGGAGGAAGCAGGAGCCAGACACCACCAAAGAACAAAGAAAGGAACAACAGCTCTCCCCCCAAAGACCCGGCCTCCCAGGGCGCAGACGGACATGACGGAAGGTTGACCATAAGCGATGCTCGAACATCGGCGAAAAACAGTCAGAACGTACCCCCCCCCCCCCAACCCCCGGCCCACTCTGGACGAAATCAGCGAGAGCTGGAAGTCCGTGTCCTTTAAAAATAGCATAGCATAGCTCTGACGCTTGGTGGAGTTGAGCGGAGCGGGGCCTATACGCTTCAGCGATAAAATGGACACAAAGTGATGTAATCACGCAGTTGTGAACGAAGTCAGTAACAACCGTAACCACTCGTCAGTGGGCATTATGACACATTTCATATGTACAGTGTATCACTATGTGTTGATATTCGTCAAACAGTTTTATGCAATGTTGAGAATGCTCCGGGAACGCTTAGGGCCTTTAACACCTTCCCTGCCACTGCACGTACATTGCTGTTTGTGTGAAGTCTTTGTCATTCAACAACCGAAAGCCAAAACCGTCCGAGAAGCATGGACACAAATTGGTCTCATCAAGAGACGTAGATCCTCTTGAGCCCCCGCTGTCTCGGGGGCTCATGAGGATCTATGTCTCTTGCTTTCGGAGCGTGTTCATTTTTTTCTCGGCAGTGAAGGGGTTAATTAGTTTTGGAGTTGAAATGCGTGAACGGTTGAGCGGCTTTCATAATTACCTTCACAGGGTCGGCGGCAGCAGCCATCACCAGACCCACGGCTATTACAAGGAGCAATGTTGTTGGGTTCATTGTTTGTCCTCGTATACCTAAAACAACAATAAATCAACAAATGCTCTTAAGTGTAATGTATGAATACTTCAGAGGCTACATTTACCACTGCACAAAATTTAACCCATTCGCTGCCAGTGATCAAGGATTTCGCACTGCACACTGACCGACACCCGCATGAAAAACACAAATGAAGTGGGACCAAGATTAGGCGCAAAGAACACAGGACTAACAAGAGACATAATATCCTCATAAGGATGTCTGTCTCTTGCAGATGGATGGAAGTCGCCTTGCGCCGGCAGTTAAGGGGTTACGTAATATTACGTAGTCTGTGCACACATGACTTGACTTCATGGAACCCCCAGGGAAAGAGGAAAAGAGGTAGGCCGAGAAACTCCTGGCGTCGAGACCTCCAAGCAGACATCAAGAGACTGGGAACCACCTGGAGTAGAATCGAAGGAGAAGCACAGGACAGGAGTTGCTGGAGGTCTCTCGTCGACGGCCTATACCCGGGTAGGGGTGACAGGCGTAAGTAAGTAAGTAAGTGTGCACACATGTGATTTATAGCGAACACCATATTTAACTGACCATACAAAGAAAACTGTTTGAAATCAAAACAAGATAAACACTTTTTTTTTCTTTTTCTTTTTTCTATCCTCAAACCAAAATCAAAGAATTAATTCAAATTCGTTGTTATTAACCAAAGGAAACAAAATGAAATGTTGAATTGTGCCATAGGAGTATTTAAAACGTTTAATCCCTGAAGTTGCAATTCCACAATTTAACATTTGTCTGGAAGACTTCATTTCAGATAAGGAGAAAGATCAACCATGAATGTTCAAGGGTGGTGCCGGAATAGCTTGGCGCCTAAGCGCCAAGCTATTCTGGCACCACCCTTGAACAATCATGGTGTGTACGTGTCCTTTTCTCGTGTGTTATGGATGAAACTATTGTAACAAACGTAAATGAAATTAGCTTCCGTTTGAAGTAAAACGAAGACCAAAATAATGATGATAATGATAATAATGATGATGATGATAATGATAATAATGATGATGATGATGATAATAATAATAATAATAATAATAATAATAATAATAATAATAATAATAATAATAATAATAATAATAGCAATAAGAATCATCATCATCATCATCATTATAAATATAACTTTTTTTAAATGGTTAAAGCGACCCTGATCCAATAAATGGTTAGCAGTTCGCAATATCTCCTTTACAAACGTTTTCAGTATGTCTTACAATAATGTTGCACTGACAAAAGGGCTAGTTTCAGATACACTGTTTAAATTTCGTAAATGCCCTTCCTCTCCATTGTACGCAGGAGAATTACCCCCGACGCGTGCATATGCCATCTCGCATGGATTGTGAAAATAAACGTTAAAAAAGGTAATACAACATCGGGAACCTATTGCATCGGCGAATATTTGCAACCAAAGCCCGCCCTGGAGCAGATCGCTTTAGATTACTTAAGGATTACTTAAAGATTACTTACACCAGATCCAAACCGAAGCAACAGACAATAGATGCAACACTTCTGCGGCAGAGAAGCTTGCGCTAATCTCGAAGAAAACAGCTTATATGCAGCGGCAAACTTCGAACACGTGACAGAAAGTTCGTCTCATAAGGTTATCAGAAACCAGTAGTCTCCGATTGTTTGAGTGTTTACATCCTGTCGATTCAAGTCGCCAAGTCAACGGGGAAAAACTAGGGAGTCATTCAATGAAAGTATAGATTTCATAGACAGAGGCACGTAAAATGTGCTGAGAACTGCCGCTTATTGTCTGTCCTAACCATAGGCATAACACAATCATACAAAATGCACACAATTTGAGGCACCAACACGTTGTTAATTTGAGCAAAAGGAATATATTAACATGACCCTCCGTAATTGCGGGGGCTCATTTGGATCTATACCCCCCTTGCGCTTTGTTTTTGTTCGCTGTATTCCAATGAATGAGAAGGGGGGGGGGGGAGCAAAGCTAGAGAGACAGACAGACTGACAGACAGACAGACACTGAGACTGACAGACAGACAGACATACAATAGTCATTGAAGGAGAACTGTTAATAGTCATTGAGGGAGACAGAGACAGACAGACTGAAATGAAATGAAATGAAACTTTATTTTTTATTTCAAATGAAATGAAACTGTATTTCTCACAACGGAAGAAGCAGTTAGCACGTGTGCCATTTTTCACGCTTGCCGTGGAATGTTAATCTACAAAGTAACAACTCTGCTAAAGGTACAAAGCTACTAACATACAAAAAACATAATATAACAAGTCATTCAAAATAGATGGAGAAGGCAAAATGGAGAGCACCGGTTATAATCACTAACAATGTGAACGGAAGAAGGATTTTCTTTAAAATTCCTTCCTTCACTGAAATCACACACACGCGCGCGCGCGCACACACACACACACACACACACACACACACACACACACACACACACACACACACACACACACACACACACACATACACACACATACACACACACACATGCACGCACGCGCGCGCGCGCACACACACACACACACACACACACACACACACACACACACACACGTGCACACGGATGTTAATATCAAGCCTTGAGGAATGGGGATACCCTAACCAACGAATCAGCTGTTAGATAACAGAGAGAGAGAGAGAGAGAGAGAGAGAGAGAGAGACAGACAGACAGACAGACATAGTCAGAGACAGGGCCAGCGAGCACAATAGCGATCTGATCAGCTTACATCCGGTTCCGACAGCCGAACTAATCATAACCTACACTGACTCAAACTGTCGAAGTCTAATTGAGTTTTTCAGTGCGACAAAATTATGACTGGACAGTTCCTCAGAAAGTTCACATACTGTTGTTTACATCCTGGAACGCATATCAAGTGCTCTACAGATCAAAACCTCCAAGTAACAGCTGTTCTAACTGACAAGTCAGACGCATTTTCCAAGCTGCACGATCGCCATTACCGGACACAACAAATTTGAACTGGCTGGTTACTGTAACTGAGTGCGGCGGACAAGTCAGATGCCCAAGCGCGAAAAAGCCATCGGACCGACGTCGGCCGACGGTGCGGCACGGACCGTCGGCCCGATGGCCTTGTGCGCATTAGGGTCCGATTTTTGGGCACGGTGTCATTACTAGACACGTTTCATTGTGGACTGGTTTGTGATTTTGGACCTTATCGGCCGGATGTCAAGTCATATGCAGCTTCCAACAGCGCAGTTTCATTGCCAATACCACAGGGGGAGGGAATCAAAGTTCTGGGCAGAGTTTTGTGCCCCTGACTCGGAGAGTCGATACGATGTCGTACTGACGCACGGAGCGAGTCAGGGGCACAAAACTCTTGCCAGAATTTCGATTACCTCCCCCTGTGCTAACAGGCTAAGGAACACCGTGAGTGTCGTTTCCGTACTGTTCAGTCTCTTAGCCTTAGTCAGTCAGTCCCAGTCATCCCCTAATTTTTCAATCCCCTAAAAAACTGTACCGCCTACCAGCTGCACATTTGTCATGCACAAAATTAAAAAAAAAAAAAAAGAAACAGCACACTGACTATCTCATTTCTTGGCTATGAACCTGATTCCTTACAAACCCCACACCCGGCAAAGCACAGATGAAATCAGCGTGCCTCTCAAATCACCATGGCAACGGCAACTCAACATAGCCGGCCCACAATTGTCCACTGGATAAGCTCAGGATAGTATGAATCAAAGCACCACAAATGTCTACTCTTATCTAACCAGACATTTTCTCGTACCGCGAGCACAAGACCAACGAATATGTACGGAGCATCGTCACTTCCCTGGTGGGCCCACATGAACCCCTTCTGGCAACCGTGAAATGGCGCAAGCTTGCTTGGTTTGGCCACGTGACCCGACACAACACCTTGTCCAAGACTATCCTCCAAGGCACTCTCGAAGGAAGTCGTCGGCGAGGTCGTCAGAGAAAGAGTTGGGTCGCAAACATAAAAGAATGGACCGAACTCGAGATGCCAGACTTGCTTGCCACCGCCCAAAATAGAACTCAGTGGAGAGCACTGTCTGTTGCTGCTGCCTTTCAGTCCCCCCAACGCCCAGTTCGGGCAAGGGACTGATGATGATGATGATGAACCAGACATTTTCAGCAAATTCCAACATGCAGCCCTACTACAAATTTTCAAACAAGACGAAAAGTTATTTTTAAAACACCTACTTACTGCCTCACCTACCTCATTTGAATATGTAACATGACCAACACTGTGCGTGATATTTACGCATAGTGGTGTGATGGTCTGTGATTTTGGCCCTTAATTAACCCTTTGACTTACGTGAAATCTGAGCACAACTCAACTACAAGAGACATAGGCATAGAGACACTTGCGGGGGCTCATGAGGATCTATGCCTCTTGCTGACTTGACTTTCAACGGTATCCGTGTGCCTCGCACGGGCTGTGTTGGCGCTGAATTGGTCACTGCTGGAAAACTATCACCAACCAACTGCAAGAGACAAAGAGACTCATGTGCCCCCGTGCGGGCTTATGAGGTTCTTTGTCTCTTGCTGACCCTATTCATATCGGTGTTCTTCTGATTGATGGCATTACTCGTGATGAGTTTGTAGTGCTTTTAATGTCATAATTTTGTGTACTCTGACATTGAAAAACTTAACATAAATTTCACCAACCCAAAAAACCCAAACACATGCGACCGTAAGAACATAGACCAGCACAAGTGCGGTAACGACAGCACAAGTTTGTAACCCTTTAGGCTGTCGGTGGCGGTTTCTGTCCCTATGATACCTGCAGGATTCATCGCGACAAAAGTCGCTACCGACAGTCAAAGGGTTAACTGGAGTGTTTGCAGTAAACCGCTCAAATTCAAGACTACCCAATGCGCAAAATGCCGACGTCGGCCCAATGCCCTTTAGCGCATAGGGTACTTATTTGCAATTCACCAATGGCGGATGAAAAAACAAAAAAACACGCAATCTCGTATCACAACTTTTGGGTCAGTCCACTGGCTGAAAAATTAAACGACGAAATGGAGGAGGAGGGGAGGGGTGGGGGCGAAGAGAGAGAGAGAGAGAGAGAGAGAGGAGAGGAGAGAGAGAGAGAGAGGAGAGAGAGAGAGAGAGAGAGAGAGAGGAGAGAGAGAGAGAGAGAGAGAGAGAGAGAGAGAGAGAGAGAATGAATGAATGAATGAATGATACTTTATTTCTCAAGGATGGAAATAATAGCCGCACAGGCCTCTTTTCATGTTTGTCCTGGCTAAACTACAACATTAAAAGCAACATTAAAACATGTTAACAGCACAAAACAAGCGGCTACACCCACTGGTCACTTGTGTTACATTCCGATACAAGTTCCAAAGTCTCTGAAGATTACACACACGCACAGCAAATATGACATGGTCTTGGGGGGGGGGGGGGGAGGGGGTTGCGATGTAAAGTGTGTTTATAGAAAACGACTGCTCGCTTATGATACAGCTACTCACGTATAGGAATTTATTGAGCAGGCAAAACACTACGATAAAGAGAGATATTACGTAAAAACTAACAAGTGCAAAACGGAGGACCACAGGAAATCATTGACATGGCTCTTTTGGACATATTATCTACGTTTCTTTCAAGTTTGCTCAGACGGATGTATTTAAATGCTTTCTTCCTAAACAATGGAAGATGTCTCGTTTGCTGTATATGTGGAGGAAGTGAGTTCCATAAATAGGCACCCGCGTACGAAAGGCTGGATTTAAACAAGTCAGTTCGGGGCCGTTCAATGACGAGACTGTTCCTCAAAGTGCTGTAAATCCTTTTATACTCTCAGTGAAAAGCTTAGCCAAGTAGAAGGGGGCTTTTCCGTTCAGTGCTTTGTGCATAAGTAGCACTAATTTAACGTAAGGTGTTGATGTAAAGGAAGGAGCCCTGTTGCCTGAAGCCTGAGAGAGAAAGAGAGAGAGAGAGAGAGAGAGAGAGAGAGAGAGAGAGAGAGAGAGAGAGAGAGAGAGAGAGAGAGAGAGAGAGAGAGAGAGAGAGAGAGAGAATGAATGAAACTTTATTTGAGCGAGAGAGAGAGAGAGAGAGAGAGAGAGAGAGAGAGAGAGAGAGAGAGAGAGAGAGAGAGAGAGAGAGAGATAGAGAGAAATGTCACGTTTCTCGACATTATCACATAACCAGAACGTTTTCACGGAAACACGAAGATCTAATTTTCCCGACGATTACTTTTGCACAGATTACGAAGATAAGAAAATATGCTGTCCTGAATCAAGACAACCGATGACGGCTAATCCTGTATCACGATCTTAAGACATACTCCTCCTCCTCCATTCCCTCACTACCACCACCACCCACCCCCTCCCTCCACCCCACACCCCACCCCCACTCCCACCCCCTCACCCACGTCTCCCGCCCTTTTCCCATCGGCCGGACCCCATTTTCGGACGCATAGTTTTCTTCCACCCGATCTCTCCCGCTCCCTTAAAGCGACCTACTGCAGGCAGTAAAGGGTTAACCCATTGAATGCTGAGAAAAATAAACACAATCCAAGAGCTAGGCATAGATTTGCGGGGGCTCATGAGGATCTGTGCCTCTTGCTGAAACCTTCTCAGTCGGGACTGCTGGGGCTCTATGCTATTGAATTAAGATTGCAGAAGCACAATTTACGTCAGCCAGCAGTGAAAGGTTTATTATAAATGTTAACAATCCAAGAAACATGTACGCAAAGTGGCGTCCGCAATTGTCATAGATCCTCATGAGCCCCCGCAACTGCGGGGGCGCATGAGGATCTATGCCACTTGCATACGGATTGTGTTCAGTTTTCCAGTGACTGGCTTGATGTTGTGTAGTGTAGGCGCGCAGAAACATAATAGCGCAAAATGGATTGGCTGGGGTGACAGGTGACACATCCATCTAGTAACGCTGTCACGCGCTCTGACAGAACACATACCCAAATATAGCGACTTTGGAATATTTGCTGATATTCAGTTAAAGGGCCGGCTCCGAAGGTGTACCTTCGGGTTACCGGCAGAACAGGCGGCGCTATGCTTTCGCGCTGACAGGATTAAATGACTCATCTTCACCGCGCGCTCGTTTGTATTATATGCCGACCGACGGTTCAAGCATAACTTGATATAATCTTTGAAAAATCAGCAAACTAAAAAAACTCATATGACTGTGATGAGAAGATATCTCAAGAAACCAGCAAGAGGCATAGATCCTCATGAGCCCCCGAACCTGCGGGGGCTCATGAGGATCTATGCCTCTTGTAGTTTGGGTGTGTAAATTGATTTACAACAGTGAATGGGTGAAAGTTACAGTTTTTTACTTCTTGCGCGAATTACAAAATATAGCCTACCTCGCTTATTACAAGGTCGATGTAACAAAAATCGGACATCATGAAACTTTTCCCGGAGGTTCCGATATCACTGGTTCGATATAATGTACTTCGCTTATAACAAACTTCGGATATATCAACAAGAAATTTTGGGACCCATGGCGATTTGTTATCTCGGAAGCTTACTGTATTGCGGCATGGAACATTTTGTTGTTGTTGCCGTAACAGCCCTGAAGGCAAAAGATCTCCATGCCGTCGTGAGCCAATTTAAAGCACCATTACGCATAAATCTGACACATTTCAGCACCAGTTATGTTTGTTATGCTTTGTCGACACACGTAATGAACTTTAACAGCAGTTTAGACACGCAGCAAAAGCCCACGCGTAATCGCACTTATTTTATACTGCGCTGCCATTAGCGTGTCAGTCTATTTTTAGCTGTTTCTCGCACTGATAGCGTTGTATTTCTAGAACGGAGTGAAGTCGTTGTCAGGTTACTTGATATAAAGACAACGTGTGCTGAACTGGAGTGTCCTGTGTCTAAATGAACCATAGCCAACCTGTATCTTGTGTTTCGTAGCCATCTGTTACAGAAATGTATCTTTGAACTGTTACGGCGGTAGTAGGCCTTTAATGAACATGCGTAAACTTTGCTGTTTCAGTCAATTCAATTTTTTTTTAATCCCTTAAAGGCAATTGCAATTTCGTGGACACTAAAACGAAATCAATATATAAACATTAATTAATACGATGACATTCCACGTCGTAAAATCTGTACACATCTCCATAATACTGATGTACGAAATCTGTAAAGAACTGCTAATACTAAGACCTATTAAAGTCTCCAAACGTAAAATCATTATTTGACATTAATTAATACTAAACCATTCAAAAATAAATTCGTACAAACGGGCGCTTTTCTGGGATTTCGGACCTTACGACTCTAGGCCACTAGGTCAACAATCAAAGACGAGCATACACGAGTATAAGTACATGCGCCTGACCTGTGCGTGTTGATACTCGAAATGCGGGCCAGCTGCATAAGTGAGCTTAGTCCTGCGCCAGCTACTAAGCAAGGTGCTCTTCTAACATTGCTTAATTTTTAATGGCTGGCGCGGGACTAAAGCTCGCTCATGCAAAACACAGCGTGCACAGCACACATACTCAATAGTACAGTCGACTGTACTATGGAGACTGCGCGCGCGATAGGGCTGACTACAGTTTCGTATAATTATCAACGCGCACTTGCCAAACGCCTATGCATGTCAGTAATGTTCTTCAGTAGGTCTTCCGAAAGTAGTGCGAGACGGAAATTATGTATTCATACAGCATGTTGACGCCTTGTCATGTGAATCTAGTCGACAACTCACCGGGTGCACTTTAAACAGCCATTGAAACCGTCTGAAAAAAAGTCACAGACCCTCATGAGTAGGTGTTGACACATGAAGATTTTTATGCCTTTTTTGTTACATTTATGTCTATGTTTTTAAAAGTAGGTCTTTGGGAGTTCAACGTGCGATGGTGCTGAAGAAAAACGGCTTGTCATCTCAAAGTCGCTGACGGTGTGTGTGTGTGTGTGTGTGTGTGTGTGTGTGTGTGTGTGTGTGTGTGTGTGTGTGTGTTGTGTGTGCGTGCGTGCGTGCGTGCGTGCGTGCGTGCGTGCGTGCGTGCTTGCGTGCTAGAGTGCGTGCGTGCGTGCGTGTGTGAGTAAATTGGATCTTTGCTTTGATTAGGTCACAAGACTAAAATTAACCATATCTCTTCAAAAAACAAATGACTGCTACTGACCATACCGCTCGGCGGAAAAAAACGCGTAACTACACGTAACTACACGTAACTACACGTCTTTTCCGCCGAACGGTAACGTCAGTAGCAGCCACCTGCTGACCATACCCGTCCCCTTTCCTCCCTCCCCCTCCCCCTGCTCTCGGTGTCCCTACGCCACTGCACACACCTCTCTATTATCGGCTTCTTAGTTGCAGGGGAGGGGGGGGGGGGGGGGCGGGTCGGTGTGTGTGTGTGTGGGGGGGGGGGGGGGGAGCTTTGAGAGAGCTAACTTTTCTTCTTATGACTGTTCGTCATTGTCAGAGAATCCCATCCCTTTACCCCCGAGGCGCTCAGCCGGCTGTCAGCTGCAAGGCCCTCAGACATACCATAGCTAGCCACACGCCTGCTGCAAGAGGCATAGATTCTCAAGAGACCCTGCAGTCGCAGGGGCTCATGAGAATCTATGTCTCTTGCTGACCTTAATCTGTTTCAGTTGCACCTCAGATTGTAATTATTTGAAACAGCTACAAACGGTAACTCAGTCAAACCCCTTCAGTCTGCAAGAAACATGCAGTCACATGGGCCCGTGCAGCTGCAGGGGGTCGTGAGAACCAATACCTGTTGCTTTTCGAGATCAGCTCTAGCTGTACCCCAAACTGTGTAGTGATGTGGGGTTAAGCGTTAAAATGTGGC
Source organism: Semisulcospira habei (assembly GCA_036245525.1). NCBI lineage: Eukaryota > Metazoa > Mollusca > Gastropoda > Semisulcospiridae > Semisulcospira > Semisulcospira habei. The sequence goes on from BTPG01000003.1 coordinate 166,512,834, forward strand.
GGAAGAACGGGTCTTTGGTTTGGGTCAGCACAGCTGAGATCAAGCGAAGTCAGTCATGGTGTCTGTTCTTTCATGAGAGGACTGCTGCTCTTGAAGGTAAGTCAGCCTTTTGCAAAAATAATGTTTAATTAACTCAGTCGAGACGTGCCGCAACCGGATACACGGCTAATAGCCGCGTATCCGAATTCAGCACGTCTCGATAGTGTTCAAAAACAATAAACGGACTACATCAGAGATGGAATGCAAAGTCAATAGAACATTTAAGTATTGTGTGTGTTTTATTTATTTATTTAGCTCATTGTACCCCAATACCGAAATCCCCAAACTTTGCCTTTGTCCTCTGAAGACTGCAGTGCATTGCAGGACACAGATCGACCATAATAGTTCAAGGGTGATGCCAAAATAGCTTGGCGCCCATAGGCGCCAAGCTATTCTGGCATCACCCTTGAACTATCATGATCGATCCATATATCTTGCTGTGGTGTGTCTGGGGTAGAATGAGTTATTCATTTATTTATTATGCTGCAACCTTTGTTTGTTATCTTTTGACGTGGCAAATATGTATGTTCATTCTGAAAGTCATGGTAGTGTGAAATGTTCGATGTTTGATTTTTTTTCTCCCTAATATGATGCAATAAATATAGTTTGTATGTTTTGCCAATAGCGAATCTAATCTTTGCAAAGTGAAGATTTCTGGGGAGTAATTTTTCCCTTGAAGGAGCGTTGCTGCAACGGCAGTGCCTTCCGACCTAACTAGATCGTTGCTAAGGCAAAAACACCAGAGCACGCGCGCTGCCCGCAGAGAAAAGAACGTACTCTCGCTAACAAAAATACAATAAACTTCGTATATAACAAATTTTCTTGTTATTTTCTTATACATCTCCTTCTTTGCCGGCTTTGAGCGGAAAAGATGTATCACGCACGTGTGATACAGCCAAGCTGTATCACACGTGTGTGATACAGCCATAATGGGTGCACGGGCATGTTTACAATATTGTCTTGTAGAAAATCTGGTCAACAAAAAGGTACGGGCACACACGACATTAAAACTTGACTTATTTTCAGCTCAGTCACGTGCAATGACGCCATTTCATAGTGACGACTGGCACCGTCTGGCGTCGAAATTGCGCTATTACGTAATCATGTAGGAACATTTGTCTGTCATCCAAAATATCCACGTTACATTACAAAGTAAATGACGTCATGTTCTTTGCCAAAGACACAATAGCGGCTGTGTTGTGGTTAGGTGTGTGCCGAAAACCAACTCACGTCTGAATTATGCCAAGAAAAAGGTGAGCAAAAAAATAGATTCTTACATCGGTGTTTAGGTGGTACTCAGAATCTCACTCAAGTGGTCTTAAAAAATTATCCTACTCGCTTTCACTCGTAGGATAAGGATTTAACACCAATCGAGCGAGATTCTCAGTATTACCTAAACACCGATGTAAGAATCTATATATATCCGATTTTTTTTTATAAGCGAAGTAATTTACATAGAAAGAGTGTTATTATACCCGACTTACGTTATATCGACTTTGTTATAAGCGAAGTAGACTGTACCTAGTAAGCAAAGGTCCTCGGGCTCACGATGGTCACTGTGTACACGGCGTTGTGAGACTGACTACCGAAGCCATGACGTCATGCTTATACTAACGTCATTTTGCTGCTCGTGCTATTCTTCTTCAGAACCCACAGAGCGTACTAATGGCTGGAAGCGCTGTGTGTCCGTCTTTATTTGTGTGCGTCGGCGAGCGTGTTGATCAGAGGTTGGCTTAGAGAGGAGGGAAATGTATCAGAAGGATAAGCTTAAAAATACGAACAACTATGAATGTTCCTAAAAGAAAAACACATTTGAGCTGCAAACAATACGGTAGACTTTGGGATGAAATCCTCATATTGTTCATATTTCTGTGCTGGAAAAAGAAAGCCAGAGTACCCGTAGAGACCAGAAATTCTTCTCGCTAACAGAAATAGTTGAATCTGCTATAAGTATTAGGATGAAGATGAAAATTATGGGCAGCGTCCTTTGAGAATCTCGGTCATTCCCTGGACATAAGGCATATACTTGACATCTCGCTTTTCACAAAATTGGACCTGCTGTCTTTGCAAAAGACAGCAGGCCCATTTTTGTGAAAAGCAAGATTTTCATTGTATTACAACGAAAATCCCGCTTTTCACAAAAAATGGACTTGCAGTCTTTTACCTTCCAGGGCAGACATAGATCTCTAGCAAAATGTTAACCAGCTAAAGTTTATTGAGAATTTAATTGTTGTCCCCGCGAGATACATGTATTCGGTTTTCCTTCAGTATGATGAAGGAACAAATGTTTGTTAACTCATTCACGGGGTGCCGTATCAATAGCTGCGGAAGTGTCGTATAGCGTTGCCGCCGGCAGCGCTATACGACACTTTCGCAGCTGTTGATGCTGGGCTACTTGAATGAGTTGATAATGCTTCCTTCTTTGATCACACTACCCTGGGGGCAATGTCTAAAATATGTATCGATGGGTGGAAAAAAATCGTTAAAGCGATCTATTCCAGTGCTAGCTTTGCCAGATTGCTGGTTATCAATGTTGTCTTGCTTCAGCTATGAAGTTTCAGCCCTTCTTATCACAATCCAGAGTAGCAGGCGCACCTAACATAGTGTTTTCCCCTCGTATACATCAGTGGAACTCTCCTGCGTACAGGGGTGAAAAAGAGTAGAAAAGTCTTTCATTTTACGACATTCAAATTCTATACTTTTCGGTGCTGTATTATTAAAAGACATGCTATGAACATATTCGAAGGAGATATTCTGAGTTTGCAGCAGTCCTAGAGCCAAATATAGCAGACTTGACCCCTAAAGAACGTCAGTCTGTCTACGTTTGTTTCCATGTCACCCGAGGAAGGATCTTTGATCCGAAACGTCGTTATCTGTTACTATTTTAAAGGGTTTTCTACCACTATCTTCTGTTTTTCTTTCACGTGAAACCCTAGCGGCAACAGTTTTACTACAGTCTGTCCCCAAGGTCATAAATAGAAACACTAGTGGACTTTCATCCTGACTGGGCGGACATGGTACTGTGGCAGGACACACAGACTGTTTCACTCCCACTGCCGAACGCTCCTCTATCGCTCACAACTGAGGTACAAGACACAAAAAACAGATCGACTGGCTGACGATAGCGTTCGCTCTTAACCCTTTGGCTGTCGGTAGCAGTATTTGTCACGATGATTCCTGCAGGAATCATCGCGAAAAAAACAGCTATCGACAGCCAAAGGATTGAAAGTCCTGTATACTCGTATTAAACAGAAGGTCCGAAGAAATAGTGGCGACATCGGCTTTTTGTGTTGTTGTTAACAGTTGCACAAGCAACAGGTCCTTGGGCTGGGGTCGGGCTTAGTTGATCGCGGCCTAAGGACCTTTTGCTTACTGAGAATGTGTTATGGCGCTTCTTTAAACGACAAAGGTACTCAAGCACTACTGCCTAAGACTTCACGGCCGATTCGTCTCAGTTTGTTCCTGCGAAAAGTTTAAAAGACGCTCAGGGGCCAGATGCATGAGTGACTGAGCTTAGTCCTGTGCCAGACACTATGGAAGACTTTCCACTATGGAGTCCTGCGCCAACCATTAGCAAGGTGCTCCGCTATAGCGGAGCAACTGGCTTAGTGGCTGGCGCAGGACTAAGTTCACTCATTCGACTGAACCCCAGGGAGCTAATGCAAGTTAGGTCCGTGGCAGCTGAGGCTCTTGGGCACTAAAATCCGTATTTACTACTCAGTTTCGGAGTCTAGCAGCCGATGTCCAGGGGCCAGCCTAACTCGTACAGGCTTCATGGCCCTGTCTGGGAAATGTGATGAATGGTTCAGGAACTCCGCTGGACAGCTGTCTTGTCTGACTATTTTTAGTAACTATAACATTCTTATGGCTGAGCTGCTTTAGATCTTTAATCGTCAGAGACCATGCATGAAACAAACCTACATCGAATGAAACTATTGGGATTGTAATAATCCTCATGAGCCCAAGCTGGGAAATAAAGTTGAATTGAAACCACTACGAAAACCGAAAGTCACTAGCGGTTACCAATTATTACAAAAGACGACGGGTTGCGTCGGTTCAGTACGGTGTACCTGACAAGCTTGATGTCTGGGAAAGCTTTTATCGTGGACGATTCTGACGTAGTTTGTAAGACTTGAATGAGGTAATTAAGTACATGTAAGAATTAAAATCCCGCCGTATACCGTGAATAGGCAAGTGCAGCGTTTCCCTGGGATGCATGCAGACTGTGTTTTCTGGAATTTTCAATACCAAAGAGCCCCAGCCGTCCAAAGAACAAGGAGACAAAGTGGTGTCAGCAAGAGGCATAGATCTGCATGAGCCCTCGCAACTGCGGGGGTCTATTAAGATCTATACCTCTTGCAGCTGGGTGGTGAGCTTTAAGGGCTGTGTCTTCTGTCACTTTCAGCGCCACGAATGTTCCAGACTTTTGCAGTCGATGAGACAATTCTTGGCTCTTAACGCATTCGATAGAAGTGCCCCGCACCAATAGCTGCAGAAGTGTCGCATAGCGTTGCCGCCGGCAACGCTTACGACACTTTCGCAGATGTTGATGCGCGGCCCCTTTGAATGAGTTAAAAGGAAATGAATTTTAAACGTTTGTCGTTTTACATACTGTAAAAACAAATTTTCAACTCCCGTGTGCTGGGCACGGTTAGTCATTTAAATTTTAGATTTACATGTGTGATGATCTGTGAATTTAGACTTAAGGTACATAGGCCTACGGTTCAGCATCACAGACCAAACGGCACGCAATGAAGACCCACTGTTTGTCGATGTGATTCATGCAGGTATCATCTCAACAAGAAAGCGCTGTCAACATTCAAAGTGTTAAACTGAAAACGGAGACAATAATCAGTGTCGGTGTAACCCTGTATTACACGAAAACGCATTAAACAAAAGTATTGTTTGTTTGTTTGTTTGTTTGTTTTTTGTTTGTTTAATCATTTTTAACTTAAGATCCCTTTGTCCGTCACATAATGTATTTGTTATTAGTCTTTTTCTCAGAGTTATAGGTCCCATACATTAATTCCATTTTTATCTCAGACTCTTTTCTAAACTTTTTGTTATTCCAAGCTAGAGCCGGTCCGCCAAGGACCTGAAAGGGAAGTGACGCAGATGTGTCAAGGAAAAAAGTTATGACCTTCAACACACAATCGGTGGTTATGTAACTCTGACACGACAAGTGGCATTTGGGGCTGACAAGTACGTAGGCGGAAACAGACTGATCTGGGGGTGCGGGGTGGAGGCCGGTGGAGGGTTGGGGGGAGGGGAGTAGTTAAGGGTGAGCTGGGGGACAACAAGGGGAACAATCCCTTTGCTCCAATTTTTTAAAAAACCCATTCAGCCCTGACGCACTACAGCAGGAGATGGGTCGACCATGATAATTCAAGGGTTGTGCCAGATTAGCTTGGCGCCTGTCGGCGCCAAGCTAATCTGGCACTACCCTTGAATTATCATGGTCGATCCATCTCCTGCAACAGGTGCATAGTCGTTAGATGACGCCTCCAAAATTTGGGAAATACGTGCGTCGGGCTGAATGTGTCCTTTTTTCAAATATCCCAATGCACTTACTGAAGACCGTGCCGTTGCTGTAAGTAAATCAAAAGCTGAACAGTAAATGCAAATCGACACATTGTAAGCAATATCAGCCTTAAACAGTCGGAGACAAAGTACTGTAAAGTTAGATGTTTGTTAACTGAATGGGGTGATAATGTGGGTGGCTGCCTCTCTAAACAGACCAATGAACAGTTGGTAGCTAGGTTAGTTGATGGATGGATGGATGAGCACTCTGTTCTAGATAAATTAGATCCGACTAGATTTGTGCTTGACTGTTCGGCCTACCGCACCGTAGACCGGGCCATTAAGGTGACACAGCGTTCCTCAGAACTATGCACTGTGCCTTCTTGCCCTATTACTAACTGCCTTCGACGCAAAACGACCTCTGGCCGACGTCTGCCCGATGGCCTTTAGCTTATCTGGCTCCTTTCCCACCCTCGCCCGGCGGTAGCCTGACTGGGTCAGTGAGGCGGATAGCGGCGACGCGATGCTTGCAGACAGACAAATGGCTTCCTGCAAGGTGATGTTAGCACACGTTGTTTTCATCCGTCTCTGCGTCACCCACGCTTGTAACACACGTCATGTCCCTAACCCCTTTGCTCCCGAGAGAGAAAAAAAGTGAATCGGCGATCCAGCTGCAAGAGAGCATAGATCCTCATGAGCCCCCGCGACTGCGGGGGCTCATGAGGATCTATGCTCTCTTGCTGAGACCAGTTTGTGTGCGTGTCTGTTCCTCGGACGGTTGTGGCTTTTGGCCGTTGGATGAAGAAAATTTCAGAAACAAAATATGCATCCAGCGACCAGGAAGGGGCCAACGACCGCACAGTAGATGGATGATGCTTGACTGAAACCAGCCAGCTAAATGACCTCGGCAGCATAACCTGCCTAGTTTGGTGTCACGGTGCAAACGTCATCATTTTGGAACACAGTAAACTCTGGATATAAGAAATCGCGAGAGAACCCAATTTTCTTTTTGTTGTATTCGATGTTTGTTATAAGCGAAGTAATTGACGTTGAAAAACTGCTGTTGGGACCTTACAAAAAGTGTCGCTATGTCCGACTTTGGTTATATCCGACTTTGTTATGAGCGGAGTAGACCATTTGAATTTCCAGAAAATGACTTAGTACTGGCAAGTCCATTTTTGTGAAAAGCGACATTTGTACTCACAAAGCAGAAAATGGATGCAGTTGGGTGGGTGCCTGGTGGATCAGCTCCCCACACGAGATTGCCCCCCTTTTCACACACTCTTCTCTATGAGCCTCTTGCAATACGAAGCTATGAACGAAGGATTTAACCTCCCAGACAAAAGTTCCACTTGAGGCATATCCCAGGAGCAACATTTCCAGCAATTCTTTAAAATGTTCTCTGTTAGCGTTTTCCGCAGCATTCTAATGCACTAAGTACTCCACGACTCCACTGTCGTCTGCAAGCCTGCATACAACTGTGCACACGCCCCATATAAGGCTCCAATAAACACACGAGGTCGACTAAAATTTCTCAAATTTTGCTCTTTTTCAGGACATATGTCATGCCTCTTGTTGCTCAAAACGCCCCAAAAGGCAAAAATTTCGTTTTACACCCTGAAACAGTTACAGAAAGGGAGGAAATGTTTTTTTTTAAATATTTTTTAAAAAAACTATTTCTTACCGAATTGTTACTACAAGCACCGAAAGCTATGCATGTGTGGCCTATAAGAAGGGGACAGGGGATACAACCGTTTGCACGTCCAACGCTGGTATGTGTCAGATTTTCATTGTATTTAAATTAAAATCTCGATTTTTGCGCAAAATTGACTTGCTGCCTTTTGCCTTCCCAGAACACAACAGTCCCAGTGCGCGAAGGCCATCGGGCCGACGTCGGCCGCCGTTGGCCCGCGCACGGCCGTGTGCGGGCCAACGACTGCCGACATCGGCCCGATGGCCTATTGCGCATTGGGGCAGCATTGGCTCACTCGTCACCCTCCCGTTTCTTGAAAGGGTTCCGAAGACAGGCTTTGTGGTACTCCTACGTGTTTGCCTGCTTGCGGCTACGTAACACGGAAGAGAGAGAAAGCTCACTATTAGCAAGCCTCTTAATGGCCGTGGGAAATTGTACACCAGGCGGTCACACACCATACGTTCACTCAAACTAATACAAAAAGGACTGAAGCGCCGGGCGATGGGTCGCACATTGTGATTCAAGCCGGGTAGTGCCAGATTGGTATAAGTAATGAGGGATCTTGGACGATGAACTGACATTATTTTATGTTTACTTTTAATTTACTATTTCAATAACAGTCTGCGCCCACTGGCACTGAAAGGGTTAAGTGATGACTGGATTCGCGAAAAGACAAATTTAGACTATTTAACCTATTTAGTTTCGACGCACAACAGCAGGAGAAGGATCGACCATGATAATTCAAGGGTAGTGCCAGATTAGCTTGGAGCCGTCAGGCGCTAAGTTAATCTGGCACTACCCTTGAAATATCATGGTCGGTCCATCTCCTGCAACTGTTACACATTTGTTGGGTGACACCTCTAAAATCTGGGAAATGCGGTCCTGAGGTTATATGGGTTAGTTAGTACGTAGTGCGCTGAGAACGTTTCTAACAGGCTCGATTTTCCTTCTGAAATTATACACATACTGCTTTCTCATGTTGCACTAGACAACCCATGATGTTGAAGATACTACCACCACCCACCCCCTCCACCCCTCCTCGAACCCCACCAGCCCTCCCCGACCCTACTTCCCCACTTCACCAGTCACGAAAAGCTGAAAACATGCATCAGCATTAGTCACTAATCTATGGATACAAACAGAGGATTATACGCACGTGTGAGAACAATAGACAAAGTCGCTGTCATGTTCTCGCAAAACAATGTATATTAACCCCTTCACGGTCGAGAAAAAGTGAACACGATCCAGCTGCAAGAGACATAGATCCTCATGAGCCCCCGCGACGGCGGGGGCTCATGAGGATCTATGCCTCTTGTGTCCATGTTTCTTGGACGGGTATTGGCTTTTGGTCTTTGAATGTACCAAGATTGCAGAAACTAAAATGTACGTACAGCGACTATAGGGAAGAGGTTAACTTTGTATACTATGGCTCCAAGTCGTGAGGTCATTAATCAACACAGACCAGCAAAACGAAGGAAAGCGGCTCCCTCCCCCCCCCCCCCCTTACCTCCCTCCCCCACCTCATCCAAAGGGCGGATCTGGAGGTGGGGGTTTCAGGGGTTCAGGCCCCCTCCCACTCACGCAAAAATACTTTAACCTTTTGCCGACAGTACCTGCAGGAATCATCGCGAGAAAAACCGCTACCGACAGCCAATGGATTTAAATGCTACGTAATCCACCCCACTCCCCTCAATCACACCCCATTGTTTTAATTTTTCAAGGGCTCAAGAATCCTATAAGAAAAATGTCGACTCTAAGAAAAGGCGATGGACGTCGGACGTGTTCGTGTAAGATTCCTGGACTTGTGGTTACTTGTGATTATGTGTTGTTACTTCACACGTACAGAAATCCTACACGTAAAATGTCCCCTGGAAGCGGCTCTTGCAAGAGCCGCTTTCAGGGGACATTTTACGTGTAGGTTTCCTGGACCTGTGGTTACTTGTGATTATGTGTTGTTACTTCACACGTACAGAAATCCTACACGTAAAATGTCCCCTGGAAGCGGCTCTTGCAAGAGCCGCTTTCAGGGGACATTTTACGTGTAGGTTTCCTGGACCTATGGTTAATTTTAGTCCCGGACAAGCAAAAAACATACGTGTTGTTCTCTGTGTGGTTACTTCACAGGTCTAGGAATCCGACACGAAAATAGTCTCTTCGGAGAGCCGCTGTCAATGTACATTGTTCGTGTTAGATTTTTGGACCTGTGGTTGCCTCAGTTCAGGACAATCAACGAGGACGAACGTCAGGGAGACTTAACCTGATATGATGGATGACGGTAGCCAGAGACTGATGAGGCTATTTTTGTGAGAACATTTTGTATGCGGTGTACGTAGAAGAAATGTCAGGTGATAGGAAACTTAAAGAGAATAATAAAGAAGACAGGGAAGGGGGTGGAGGAGGGGATGAGAAGAGGGGGGGGGGGGGTAGGGGGGATGGAGCTCTCTCTCTCTCTGCTTGTTCATACCCGTATGATTTTTTTGTTTGTTTGTTTGGGGGTTTTTTGTTTTTTTTTTTTGGGGGGGTCTTTTTACTTATATATGTTTTATCTTTTGCTGTATTGTCTCATGTATAATTATAATATGTGTAGAGTATCAGGACAGATTGAAAGATAGGCATTGCTATGCCGAAAACTTTTATCTTGATTGAAAACGTTTCATCATCATATCTCTCTCTCTCTCTCTCTCTCTCTCTCTCTCTCTCTCTCTCTCTCTCTCTCTCTCTCTCTCTCTCTCTCTCTCTCTCTCTCTCTCTCTCTCCACATTACAAGTTTTATTCTGTCCAAAAACTTTTAGCGTTGGCAAATAAAGTATCATCAATCATCATCTTCATGGGCGGATCAGTTACCTCCCGAAGAAGGGGCGATGGAGGGGGTGGAATCCAACTGTTTGTTTGGGGCCGTTTAACTCATTCGCGGCCAGCCGCATCCAGATCCGCGGCACAAGCCGCGCATCCGGATGCGGCTGCCCGCGAATGAGTTAACCAGAGACACATGGCGCACTGTGGTCAGAACCTGCTTCCCGATGGCCGAAAATCAACCCCCCCAAAAAAAAAGTGAGTGTGTGTGTGTACGTGTGTGTGTGTGTGTGGGGGGGGGGGGGGGGGGGAGGGGCCGGGGGTAGGTGCGGTAAGCGTATGTAAAAAAACCTCTTGCATCTTCTCACCGCAATGAGAGTCCAAACCAGATCAGAGGCAGTTAAGCGACGGAGGGTTCGAGTCCCCGTCCCGCCCCCGGTAGCTGGACTCGCAATCCAGCAATAAAAAGACGGGCTTGTTCAATAGCATGTCCGTTGAAAGGTCCTGGTAAATCAAAGTGGCACAGTTGCGTGGCGCTTGAATTGATCAGTGTTCAGGTCGTACTAATAGATTTCCCTGTCCCCTCATAACCCGCCCGTCAGGGGCAGTCTACTAGTATCACTTCGGAGCCGTGGGCGTCAACCCCGAACTAACCAACCAACCAACCTACCTTTGTACCCATATCTTTTATCCTTGACTCATTCACCCCGAAGGCCGTATTTCCCAAATTATGGAGGCGTCATCAAACGACTATGCACCTGTTGCAGGAGATGGGTCGACCATGATAATTCAAGGGTAGTGCCAGATTAGCTTGGCGCCTGTCGGCGCCAAGCTATTCTGGCACTACCCTTGAATTATCATGGTTGACCCATCTCCCGCTGTAGTGCGTCAGGGCATAATGGGTTAAAGCAAAAGATATTGGCATTGTCTCTCTTTCAGTGTGATCATTTTGCCTATTAACCCCTTCGCCGCCAGTCATGGGGTCTCATGAGGATTTATTACCGGGGCGGTCCGTGGCGCAGTGCCACCAATGCTAAAGGTGCGAGGTTCGATTCCGGGTTCCGGCGTCGGACGTTTCTCCTCTAGTAAGTGTCACCGTTAATTCGGGCGGACCGTCGGGGGTTCTTTCTCCGGGTACTCCGGCTCTTCCTCCCCCCTCCACTTTGGTATCAGTTTCAGCCAACTTAATCAAATTTCAAATACAAAACGATTTCCAAATACCGTCACTTCAGTAGCTCGCTTGAGCATGCCCTTAGCACCACGTGAATGTTCTGTGTTTACGTACAGTGTGTGAGTGAATGCGCGTGATTCACGTGAGCGTGCTTGTTGGGTTCAGTTCGTGGCTACGTTCTGCGCATTGAGTTATATTATAAATATGAGAAATGCGCCATATAGGGCCTAAATACCATGTAATAATAATAATGTCTCTTTGCAGTTGGGTGTCGTTCGCCTTGCCCGGACAGTTACACAATAATTACGTCTTACGTCGACCTGAAACCATAACATCTTTGACTGATGTGTAATAGATTGAAAGATGTGGGACATCGTTTTGGAATATAATCCGTCTCTCACACTGACAGCCTGTCACACGACAAAGCTGTAGTTGTCCTTACCGCACAGTGATCTGTGACGCGGTAACCAGCTGACAAAAATGCTCTTCCTGTTTGGATCGGTGCCAGGTTATAGGGCACAGGGCCAGGTACCATACATCTGGTTTTTTGTTTGTTTGTTTGTTTGTTTGTTTGTTTGTTTGTTGTTTGTTTGTTTGTTTTGCTGTTGCTGTTGTTGCTTGTTTGTTTGTTGTTGTTATGTTGTTATGTTTTTTTTTGTTTTTTTTTATTTGTTTGTTTGTTTGTTGTTGTTGTTGTTGCTTTGTTTGTTTGTTTGTTTGTTTGTTGTTTTTTTTTTTTTGTAAAACGGTTCCTGTTACCTACTGGCGGGATCCTCGCTTTGTAAGTGCAGTACCTCTCCCACTCATCTTCCCCCCGCCCTCCTCCCTGCCCCCCGCCCACACGCACACGCACACACACAACACACACACACACACACACACACACACACACACACACACACACACACACACACACACACACACACACACACACACACACACACACACACACACACACACCCTCCACTCCCCACTACACAATAAAACTAACTTCAAAATGTGTCTTAGTATGCCATTTTATGTTTAAGTTATTTTTTTTTATTGTAACTTTTTATTTTATTTTTATTTCTCTAGTATCCAGTATTTGTTTTTCTCCGACCTAGATGTTTGGTGTTGTAAAGAGCTTAGAGCATCATTGATTTGGAGGTTAAGCGCTATCTAAATATACATTATTATTATTACTATTATTATTATTATTATTATTATTATTATTATTATTATTATTATTTCACCCACACCCACCCCCACCCCCCCTTCGCTGTCGATGGACACAGACGGTGTTTCTGCAATATCCGTTAATTCAACACCCAAAAGCCCCATCTGTCGCAGGAAATTGGACTCAAAGTGTAGTCAGTAAGAGGCATAGATCCTCTTGAGCCCCCGCGGCTGCGGGGGCTCATGAGGATCTATACCTCTGCGGCTGGTGTTCAATTTTTCTCGACATTAAAGGGGTTCAGATCCATAGGGACACAAAGATGTGCACGGCCATTCCGTGGGCTAACTCTTGAAATAAATACTTTTTCTGTGACTCTTTTAACTCATTCATCTCCGACACGCCACGGCAAGACATGGATCGAGCGTGATAGTTCAAGGGTTGCGCCAGACGGACTAGCTTGGCGCCCATTGGCACAACCCTTGAACTATCACGCTCGATCTTTTTCCAGAAGTGTAATACGGTCTTCAGAGGGCAACTTCAAAATTTGCGGATTTCGGTCCTGGAGCAGAATGTGTTAATGAATACTTTCTAGATCCAGTGACTCTTTTAATAATACTTTCTGATGCAGAAACGACTCCAATATTATTTGAGTGACCATCTGCAGACGGATGTATGTGCCATTCCTCGACAGTGAGAGCGCGTAAACCTGCCCCAGCGTCCACCGTGGTGGAGGCAGGGACAGCTTTACTGACGCGCAATCACGGTGAGAAATGGCACAGACCAGGAAATACTTTTGTCCAACTACGCAAGTGCGGTGTTCTCTTGTCATCCAGGGTCTGAGAGTGCGACGTAACCATATTTTGCCGTGATTCATATTAACCGAAATTCATGACGCATGACGTAACCCTTTCCGTGCCACCAGTACGTACTTGTGTTGTTTCTGTAATCTTCGTTCACTCAACGACCAAAAGTCAACGCCGCCCAAGAAACATGGATAACAATTGGTCTCAGCAACAGGCATAGATCCTCATGAGCCCCCGCAGTCGCGGGGGCTCATGAGGATCTATGTCCCTTGCGGGTGGATCGTGTACACTTTTTCCTCTGTGGTGAAGGGGTAGCAAGATGAATCACAGATTTATCAGTCATTACGGCGAACCACAGTCATTGTGGCACTTTTTATTAGCATTTCCATTGTGCCTCACCGAAGCAAACGTAATGGCGTTTGCTTTGGCTAGTCCAAATGGAATTCAGTTAACCCTTTTGGCCCCGGATCCCTGCAGCAGGAGATGGCTTGACCATGATAATTGAATGGTAGTGCCAGGTTAGCTTGGATTATCATGGTCAAGCCATCTCCAGCAACTGGTATATAGTCGTTAGGCAACACCTCCAAAGTTTGAGAAATGGGACCTTGGGGCTAATAGGATCAAGATCATATTATCACTTTAACACACTCTTCTGTGACGTATAGCACAGCTAAACTTGGGTCCATCGTGATGGTTCTAGGGTTGTGCCAGAATAACATTGCGCCTCCGCAGGAGCGAATCAGTTACTTCCAAAGAGGGGGTGGGGAGGGGTGTCAAATTGTATTTGTTTGGGACCTTCAGTTTCGGGCAGATGGCGCTCAGTGGGCAGCTCTTACTTCCTACTGGCCGAAAAATCAACAAGCGAGGGTGGAGGGGGGTGGTGGGGTATTGGGCGCGGAATTGTAGGTCCTCTTGAACCCAAAAAATATCAAAAGGCAGAGAAGAAGGGGGTGGGGTGGGGTGGAGGAGGCAGCACACTTGCCTGTGTCTTACCTTATCACTTCTACCAATTCAGTTTTTAAGATTCTCTCTCTCTCTCTCTCTCTCTCTCTCTCTCTCTCTCTCTCTCTCTCTCTCTCTCTCTCTCTCTCTCTCTCTCTTTTTAGGGGGGGGGGGGGTCCGGGGCGTCGGAACCCCTCTTACCACTCCCCCCTCCCCCCCCCCCTGATCCGCGTCTGCTCTGCTACGCTCTACTTCTGGCATCACCCTGGAAAGTAGTCCTCAGAGGGCGACTTCTATTTTTCTTTGGGAATTTGACCTTAGACCTCAGTGTGTTAAAAGAGGTTTTATACGACATGTTGTCAACCGGTGAATCACGACCTGTCACCGAATGCATACCATGCGCACATTTATATTGTTTGCTGATGTCAGTACATGCATTACCATACCTAATGTTAATAAAAAAAAACTTTGCTTAACACCCTTTGCTGCCTGGGTAAGTTGAACACTACCCCATTGCAAAGAGTCTCACTACGCACCGCAGACGCACGGGCTCATGAGGTTCTTTGCCTCTTGCTGGCTCAATTTTTATCCGTATGCCTTGAACGGATGGGGTTGAATTGTTTGCCTTAACTTTGCCACGGCCATTTGAAAGACTTGTTGCTCAGTGATAATGGTTTTAGCAGGAGGTATAGACCCTAATGGACCCCCCCCCCCACCCCCCGCAACTGCGGGGAGCTCATGAGGATCTATGTCTCTTGCAGTTGGATCGTGTTCACTTTTTTCTCGGCAGTGAAGAGTTAAGTAAGTCCATTTTTGGGTGAAAAGTGGCATTTTCATTTTAACCCCTTCCCTGCCACTGTACGTACATCAATTTGCGTTTCTGAAATCTGCGTTCAGTCAACGACGGACCAAAGGCCAACGCCGTCCAGGAAGCATAGATACAAACTGGTATCAGCAAGAGGCATAGATCCTCATGAGCCCCCGCATTCGCGGGGGCTCATGAGGATCTATGCCTCTTGCCGCTGGATCGTGTTCCCTTTTTCTCGGCAGTGAAGGGGTTAATACGACTAAGCTCTTTGCTTTTCACAAGCACGGGCCTATACTAATTTCTTTTGCCTTAGAGGACAGCATAATTCATGTCCGCTGGTACTTAAGGGGTTAACTCATTCAGCCCGACGCACGTATTGGCTATAATTTTGGAGGCGTCGTTCTAATGATTATGCACCAGTTGAAGAGATGGGTCGACCATGATAATTCAAGGGCAGTGCCAGATTAGCTTGGCGCCTGAAGGCGCCAAGCTAATCTGGCACTACCCTTGAATTATCACGGTCGACCCATCTCCTGCTGTAGTGCGTCAGGGCTGAATGGGTTAATCAGGCTTGTTAACACAAAACGTCAACAGGAGCTATGATGCTGATTGTTTCAGGACACGCAAGGTGCGTTATAGCCTGATGAGTCAGTCACCATTCCGAAGCTGCGATGAGCTGAGATGACACACGCATGCAGCTGCGTTGTCACGTATGCTCTAACAAGCCAACATGCCGTCTGCTAGAGAAAGGACGTCTGGGTCTGGACCTGCAGTCATAGTAACGGTCAGCCTCTTGTGTTCACACCGCTGCCTTGTCCACCGATAGTGTGGTTGCTGGAACTCTCAATCTAAAATCATGTGGACAACATATCGGGTGTGCCCCACGTATTGTGTAAACTCTGGAAGTCTCGACCTTCTTTAACCGATTCCAGTTTTGAGTCAGTAATAATTGTTCTGAAAACTAAACTGCACTAACATTTTGCAAAGACAGAAGCTGTGATAATTTTCTTTCGTGCTATTTTTGTTCTGTGCTGCAGTGCCAGGAACATTTATTTTGTTCCTGTGATTCACCAAAAACAAAGCTTTTTGGGTGATATTACCTTGTAAAATTATTTTGTTTGTGTGTGTGGCGGGTGGCTCTTGTGTTCACGGTTATCTGCTTAATATAAGAAAATACTGGATTGGACACGCTGTAAACACGTTATTGTCTACCCATTGCGGAGGCATATTTACTCGGATCACCTGGATACTCTTGCATATTGAACATTCGATCATCTGCATACTTTCACTTTGAAACATTTGCGAATGGTTGGACGTCCATCGAGTTGAATACGTTCTGGAAGGATTCTGGATACCCTCACCTCACACAAGACACACATGGACTCTGGCACCCAGACTTAGTTTGAATACTTGAAGAACTATAACAACACGACTACAGAATGGAGTCGCGGCTGACACGAGTGATGTCTCCTTTCCTGGTAGTTATTGGACTACTTGCAGTCTCAGGTAAACGTTTCATAAAAGAAAATCACTAATTGTATTGATAACCTTTATGTGACTGATGAATGGATGGATGGATGGATGGACGGACGGACGGACGGACGGACGGACAGACGGGCGGGCGGACGGACGGATGGATGGATGGATGGATGGATGGACGGATGTATGGACGGACGGACGGACGAGTGAATGGATAGATGAACGTGTGGACAGATGGATTGGATGGATGGATGGATGGGTGGCCTCCAAATGCACAAAAGGTCATCGGTCCGACGTCGGCCGCCGTTGGCCCGCGCACGGCCGTGCGCGGGCCAACGGCGGCCGATGTCGGCCCGATAGCTTTTTGGGCATTGGGTTCAGGAATAGATAACAGCAGAAAGTTGAAAGTCCCCTTGTCTGTTACAGGTCGTGCACAAGAGCTGGGGGAAATTTCGCAGCTGCTGGGATTGGCATACGGTGAGCATGAACACTTTCTTTCAAACTGAGGACTAGTTTATTTAGATAAATTTGTCAGTGTATTCGTCCTTTGCAAGCCTCGTCAGGAATCATCGCTACAAAAAGCGCTACCGACCGTTTCTTGCAGATGGCCGGGAAGGATATGGACAGTGCAACCTCAATAAGGATGTTATGTTACATTTTGATGTGAATACTGTGTGTGATGGGTTTTTTTTTAAAGGAAAGGGAGGAAAGAACCAATTAGAAGAAAGAAAAACAAATTTTACGACCTTTAGTGGGGAAACAAAAACGAAAACAAAAAAGTGTTTGTCCGTGTTTCTTTAATTACATTGTGCACTGTTACGCTTGTACTACCAGTGGACGTAGGTTTTTTTTTTTTTTTTTTTTTTTTTTTTTTTTTACATCATTGTATACTCAACGTCAAAGTCGTTCAGACAGAAACTGGTTTTAGCAAGTGACATATATCCTCATGAGCCCCCGCGACTGCGGGGACTCATGAGGATCTATGTCTCTTGCAGTTGCAGCTGGCTTGCGTTCTTGTTTTCCGAAGCAAGTTCTTTTATGTGTTATGTCTTTGTATTTTACACGGTGGACAATCACGGTGGTTTGGATTTCAGGGAGCCAGCTCAACAACATGATGTCCGCATGCTGTGTGATCCGGGACTTGGAGTGTCCAGTCCGACTGTACCCTATGTCAGCCGCTCAGCAAAATGCCAGCGAAAATGTGGAAGCTCTTGTCAGAAGGTGAGCGTCGTTCACCCCATCATTGTCTTTGAAACCGCTCTGAAAAAAAAAGTTTTTCTAAGTAGAACGGACGGAGCCGGCTGGAGGCAAAATAAATTAATGAGCCTGCACGTTTGTGCTTGAACAACTCGCGCAACAACAACACACACACACCGATAAAAAAGAACCAAAAAAAAAAAAAAAAAAAAAAAGGAAATAAACAACAAAAAAAGGCTACTGGATGAGGGGAAATAATGTATGTATTCCGCTCCTTTGTAATATCACTAAGAAAATGAATAAATTACTAAGACAAGACCGCGGTATTTGCAGTCCCGTGCTAGTGCTAGTGCTAGTGCTAATTTTAAAGGACACGGAATTCCAGCTCTCGCTGATTTCGTCCAGGGCGGGGGGGCGGGTGGGGGGGGGGGGGGTGATGGCCGGGAGAGGGGGGGGGGGGGGTGTTTTGTTCTGCCTGTTTGTCGCCGATGTCCGCGCATCGTTTTTGATCAACCTCTCATCACGTCCGTCCGCGCCTTGGGAGGCTGGGTCGTTGGGGGGGGGGGGGGGGGGGGGGGAAGAGAGCTGTTGTTCCCTTCTTTGTTCTTTGGTGGTGTCTAGCTCCTGCTTCCTGCTTTGTGGTCACAGTCCATGGTCCGGTTTTATGGCCCGCACCCTACTTCCCCTTACTGTTTGAGGCGGGTTGATTTTTACTAACCCCCTATAAGTATTTCTGTATTTCTCTGGAGGGGGGGGGGGGGGTGGGTGTTGTACCCTCCATTGCCCAGGGAGTGCATGGACGAAGGAGGCTTAACCTCCCTGGGTACCCTATTTATTTGCAGTCCCGTTATTGTAGTGTTGAATTTATAGACACCTGCGAAAGAAAACAGCTTGTCAGGCAAATGGCCCTGGGGCCGACGTCAGACCTAGCTGGTCCGCGCACGACCGTATGTCTGACCTCGGCCCCGGGACCTTTTGCTCACCTGGCGAGCGTCCCCGGCGGTGGTATAGCTAACAGAGACCCTGTGCGTGAAATACGTGTATCAGACACCGCGGCATATACTACTGAGGCTGGTTTGTATCAATCTGGCGTCTGTTAACCCTTATCATTCGGAATACACCAGTGTGTGAAATAAGTTTGACTAAAATAGTCCAAGGGTAGTGCCAGAATAGCTTGGCGCCTCTAGGCGCCAAGCTATTCTGGCACTACCCTTGTACTAAAGCCATTGGTCTATATATATCCTTAACTGTAAGTACTGTAATGTAGCTTGCATATAGCAGTGTACAAATTTGAAGCTTTTAGCCTCACTTCGATATGGGTTAATTGCAGATTCGAGCAGTGTGTGTGTCTGGTGAGCCCGCAGTGCGTGCTGGCCTTACCGCCCAAGTACATGCCTGATGGCGCGCATGACATCACCTTCGACATCACCTTTGTCACCAGCAGCAGCTCCACGAGTGAGTATTCAATTCTTTTTACCCATGGGAGGTTTGACAAAGCCACTTGAGGGCACGACACATTGTCACCACGACGTAGACAAAGACTCTTTCTCTATTGGTGGGGGAGGGGGGAGGGGGAGGGGGGGAGGTGACTCTCGCGCGAGGAGTACTAGTAAGTGCGGAGAAAGGCAGTGGATGCTGGTCAGACTTGAAAAGGTTTGAGAGATGATGCTGGCAGAACACGGGTGATAAAACACTACCCCAATGCGCCAGATGCCATCGGGCCGGCTTCGGCCCGATGGCCCTTTGCGCATTGGGACGTCCGCTTCTGTATTTTCTGCTCTCCACATTAACAATAACTAAATCACAAAAATACTGGGCTGTTCTTTTCGTTGCCTTTAATTCAGGCCAAACTGAAGAGTTAAGGGATCAGAAATCGTGTATTCTCCCTTTCCTACAAAACGTCTGGAGTTGACACCTATCACCCCTTGTACCGCTACTGACGGGGCCGTTCGGCGGAAAAGGCGTGTAACTACGCGTCTTTTTCGACGAACGGTATTGACAGCAGCAGTCGAGGTGTCGGGCGCGAGTAGGTCATCTCATAAAATGTAAGCAGCACACATGGGCCGTTTGACATCGGAGCGCACAACGTTTTTGCCAAATATCTCCGCAAAGAAAGACTTTTCGAACCCATTCACTCCACCACTTTCACTCTCCAGCACGTCCAGAACAATGCTGCCCGCTTCGTCCTCAGAAAGAAAAAATCCGACCACATCACTCCCCTGCTCAAACTCCTTCACTGGCTCCCCATCCCCCAACGCATCCAATACAAGATTCTGTCTCTCTGCTACAAATCCCTTAACAACTATGCCCCTGCCTATCTCTCCAACTTACTTCACCCCTACTCCTTCCCACTCCCTCCGCTCCGCCTCCGACCCTCTCCGCCTCCACACCCCCCGCACCAAACTCAGCACTTTCGCCCCCCGCTCCTTCTCCGTCTACGGTCCATCCGCCTGGAACTCTCACTCTCCCACTCTCTCTCCGTCAGAAACACTCTCTCCTCCTTCCAGTCCGCCCTTAAAACTCAACTCTTTCAACAGTTCTAGCACTATAACATCACCATACTCCCCACCCCAAGCGGACTGTCGTAATGTATTTGTGGTACGTGAGTCATTGTCTAAAGTGTGCGCATGCGTGCGCGAGTTGTGAGTGCGCGCTTAGAGTTATAATTATTATAAGATAAGCGCATTATAAATACCGTAATTATTATTATTATTATTATTATTATTATTATTATTATTATTATTATTATTATTCAGGCCTGACGCACTACAACAGGAGGTGGGTCGACCTTGGTAATTCAAGGGTAGTGCCAGATTAGCTTGGCGCCGACAGGCGCCAAGCTAATCTGGCACTACCCTTGAATTATCATGGTCGATACATCTCCTGCAACAGGTGCATAGTCGTTAGATGACGCCTCCAAAAATTTGGGAAATACGTGCGTCGGACTTAATAAGTTAAGAACAAATATCATTTAGTGCCAATGGACATAATATGGAATATATTTTACTGAACTATGATTTGTCGATTTTGCTCTACAGTCGTAAACATTCGGTGAACAAACAAGGAAGCCATTTTCAATACCCTAAATAGAGCCCGGGCAGATTTCAATATCGAGGTCAAGCATGTAGACTGCATGTACGCCTGGGCTGTTTCAGGTTTGCACTCTGGGTCAATTTACGTGTAATGGATTTTCTTATACTGGGCTTAATATATTTGGGCCACAGTTAGGGATGTAAAATCAGTCATTTACTGAAAAAAAATCCGAATTTTTACAACAGTACAGCAAAACTGACACATTGTTCAAGTTTCTTAAAAGTAAATCGTATTGGGTCAACTGTCACTGAATGATATTTGTTCTCAGATTGGTATAGAAAAGTGGCTCTTTGCGGAAATATTTGGGAATAACGTTGTGCGGTCCGATGTCAAACGACCTATACTTCTACAAAACAGATGAAGTGGAAATTTGCCTATTTTCGTCTCTTTCCAAACATGACCTTCTTCATGCTCCCTTTTCAGGGTACACGTGTACCTACCGGAGTAAACTCGTCCTCATCTGTCACCTGCACAACACCATGGCCACGGGAATGCTCGGCTGGGGGCTGCCTGGTCTCAGCGGCGGGGGGCTCGGCCCTCTGGCGGCGCTGGGGGGCATGGGGGAGGAGATGGAAGAGATGCTGGAGCAGATGATGGAGTCCGGTGTCCCCCCTCCCCAACACCCTTCCCGCAACACCATCTGCCCGCGCTGTGTGCCGCTCCACTGCGCGCTGGCATTGGCCAGGCATTTGATCAGGGCCAGGCTGGGTCCATACGCCGGGGACAGGCCGAGACAACCCACCAGCCAGCAGCAGTACCATAACTGTGAGTCGCACCGTTCAGACGACATCACCATTCTCAGCTCGTGCAGCTTTTTTAAAAACTCTTTCTACCCCAGACACACCACAAGATAAGGATCTATCATGATAGTTCAAGGGTGATGCCAGAATAGCTTGCCGCCTATGGGCGCCAAGCTATTCTGGCATCACCCTTGAACTATCATGGTTCATCTGTGTCCTGCACAGCAATACAGTCTTCAGAGGACAACGCAAAATTTGGGGATTTCGGTGATGGGGTACAATGAGTTAAATGCCAAAACAATATAAAAATAGATCGACCATGATGGTTCAATGGTGGTTCCTAATACAGTCTACTCCGCTTGTAACAAGGTCGGATATAACCAAAGTCGGACATAGCGACACTTTTTGTAAGGTCCCAACAGCAGTTTTTCAACGTCAATTACTTCGCGTATAACAAACATCGAATATAACAGAAAGGAAAATTGAGTCCCCTGGCCATTTGTTATATCCGGAGTTTACTGTGTAGCGAGTCCTAGAAGACAGACACTAGCTTAACTCATTCCACGCCAACAACGAAATCCCCAAATATCGCCGTTGTTCTCTGAAGACTGCGTTGCAGTGCAGGGCGCAGATCGACCATGATAGTTCAAGGGTGATGCCAGAATAGCTTGGCGCCCATAGGCGCCAAGCTATTCTGGCATCACCCTTAAACTATCATGGTCGATGCTGATCTTGCTGTGGTGTGTCTGGGGTAGAATGGGTTAACTCATTCGAGAAGAACTGCATCCGGATACGCGGCTGAAGCGGCGTATCCGGATGCTGTTAGTCTCGAATGAGTTAGTCATCACAGTTTCGCAGCTAAAGAGGAACGTAATGAACACGGATATTTAAGGGGCAAAATGGAGCATAGATCCTCATGGACCGTGCCGTCTGCCTCTTGCATTTGGATGTTTGTTGTGTTACGTTAATAGATAGGTTACTTTGTCCACGGTTTACGGTCTTTATTACTTAGATTTCGCCGTAGAATGAAAAGATAAAGAAGTGAAAATGGAAGGCATGTGTGATTTTACCTCCGCTAATCCATAATGACGTGCTCGTCAGGCTTTTACAATTTAATATTGTCCGTCAGATTGTCCGTAAGATTTAAAATTGTCCGTCATCGAGACGGACAGCATGACCCAAAAAAAAAAAAAAAAAAATCAGTCCCAAGCGCTCTGCAGTCCGTCGCACACTTAAAACACGGCAGGGATACGTTCTTTTTTCTCAAGATTTGTCTGTCCCGGTAACGGACGGCCTTCCATTTTTTCCGTCAGTACCTGTCAATTTGTCCGTCAAATATGGGGAGTTTTTAGGTTTGAAAAAGGCTGCACGTACGATACTACAGAATGCGGATCGACCATGATATTTCAAGGGTGGTGTCCGAATAGCTTGGCGCCTGTAGGCGCTAAGCTATTCGGACATCACCCTTGAAATATCATGGTCGATCTGTCTACAGAACTGTGCTGTAAACTACACAGGACGTCTCCAAAATTTGATAGAGACTTAAAGAGCAAAACATTTCTCCCGTTTGTAGGCCTGAGGGTCAACAACATAGGGCCGCCACAACTTGATCCCCCGCCGCCAGTCACCGTTGCCCCTCCCGCCACCTCCACCGTCGACAACGACAGCGACAACGACCAAACGACCGCTCGAACAACAGAAAGAGCCACGACCACCGCATTTATCCCCACCACAACACCGACAACCACAACGACGACAACGGCAGTGCCGTACACTACACGGACGACAGAGGCACCAGTCGCGGTCATCACCACGCCCAGCGTCCAGCTTACGTCAGCAACAGATGCTGCGACGCTCGACGTGACGTCGTCGACAACCGAGGGTGTCGCGGTCACTGCGACACAGGGTCCGTCGTGGGTGTCGGCGACGACTGAAAAGAAGCGAATAACCACGTCGCAGCCAGAAGAGATCACCAGAATTCTGGTGGGGAACGTACACAGAACCACGAGTCTACTGCCGCAAAGAACTGGAGGTAATTAAGCCTTTGACAAATTTTGACGATACCGCTCTGGGGCAAAGATTGCGGAATCTAATTGACCAGTCCCTTTTCTACTACTGCATAAACCGATCGGCGGAAAAGAGCGATGTCGTAGTTAAGATTCAATGGCTTAGAGACTCATACAGGTCTGGGCTACCAGAATATCGCGAAGTCTCAGTGATAAAAGGCGCGAACAGGTCTCAGGTCTCCACACACACGCACGCACGCACATCTACAAAATAAACAAACAAATATACAAACAAACAAACAAACAAACAACAAGATGGGAGGGGGTGGGGTGTTGTTTGGTTCTGATGTCTGTTGCTAATTTGATGTTTTTTTCTTTTCTTAGTCTCACAAGCAGCGCGTTATAGTGGGATCGCGAATAACTCGGCCAGGCCTTATAATGTCTTTAACTCATTCAGCCCGACGGCCGTATTTCCCAAATTTTGGAGGCGTCATCTAATGACTTTGCACCAGTTGCAGGAGATGGATCGACATGATAATTCAAGGGCAGTGCCAGATTTGCTTGACGCCGATAGGCGCCAAACTAATCTGGCACTACCCTTGAATTATCATGGTCGACCCATCTCCTGCTGTAGTGCGTCAGGGCTGAATGGGTTAATATATTGCAAGATAATGACTGGCCTAACGTCTCTCATATACTGCGATATACCGACGCTGACCTGTACAATACACGTTACATGTCCTTGGCACTATCTTTTCAGCGGTGACGGAAGACGGCAGTGCCCCTCCGAGAGCTGGAGGGGGAGTTATGATGGGAGTGCTGGTCGGAGTGCTCGCCACTCTAATCTTGGCCACGGCTCTCTTCATCCTCCTTTTCTACAGACGTCGACGACGACAACATGAACGACGGTATGTGCGGAAATCGTATCACTAGATTTTTGTTTTTGTTTTTGTTTTGTCTCTTTCGAGTCTCACCCAATCTACCTAAGTGATTTTTGTTAGCCCTTTGGTTGTCGGTAGTGCTTTTAGTCGTGATGATTTCTGAAGAATTCAGCGCGACTAAAAGCGCTACCGACAGCCATTAACTCATTCGCGGCTCGCCGCATCCGGTTACGCGGCTTCATGCCGCGTATCCGGATGCGGCGAGCCGAGAATGACTCAATCAAAATTTAGTGTGGGAAGGCAGCTGGCATGCCAGAAAAGAAAGAGCGGCCTGGGTGCAAGGGCGGGTCTGGTAACTACTGGGGAGAGGTGGAAAGATGTAGTGTGCCCGCCCCATTGACACCCCCCCACCCCCACCCCCACCCTCCACCCCTCCTCGTTTAGCCCTGCCCCGTACATCCTAGCACTGTCTCAAGACATGATTTTTTTTCTCCATCAGTGATATGTACTTACCAAAAGTCTGCCTTTTTATCTTTTGACCAGACTGGGGCTGGACGACGCGGTGGCGTCCCAAACCACAGGAAACAAACACACAGAGAAGGGCAGTTTGAAACACAAGACGGCATCTCTACCAAGCGTCTCCTCCAAACAGGTAAGGTTCTGTGGTTTTTTCTTTGTCGGGTATTTTTAAGCACACACATGGCATATACGACAACGAAAGGAACACAAGACAGTTTATTAATTTTCAGGTTACAACCTTTTTTAACCCCTTTAGCCCTGACGCACTACAGCGGGAGATGGATCGAGCATGATAATTCGAGGGTACATAACATTACATCATATCTTTTAACCCCATTGACATTGACTGCTGGTGACTATATCATTTGACGGAAAAGGCGTGTACATCTTTTCCGCCGAGCGGTATCTTTAGTAACAGCCAGAAGGTTAAATCTAGGATGTTCACATAAGATATACTAGCAGTCTTTTACGTACGCATGAATGCATAGGCAAAGAAAACATATACGCAATATAGTGAGCGCTGATTATGTTTTCCAGGCTGTCATCGACTCCGAAGAAAAGACGGGCGACGATGATGACAAAGACATTGATTCCACCGATGACGACAGTGATGATGTTAGCGTCCAGTACACGGAGCGTTACACTGCCGCTCCTACAGCCAAAGTCACCCCCTCGGTCACCACCAGTGTGGGCGATAATGATGTTTATGCCTCGCTTGATGACACCGCCATCATTTCGTCCCGTCAGGCGCCTGTGACTGCAGTCACCGGAAGTGACACCATCAAGAGCACTCCTTCCAAAAGTGAAGGTAACAAGAAAAATTCCGTCCTCAGTGACGTCACTTTCGCCGGAGGCAAAACGAGGCAGGATTCTCAGAAGTACTACAACACTCGCCCTGTATTTACTGTGGACGGCAGCACAGGCAACGAGGGAGTAACGCCCACCGGGAGTAGCGCCAACAGGTACTACAACATGGGACAACATTCAGCAGCAGCTTCACAAGGCGGTGGATACATCACTATGTCTGCAGCTGGCAGCAACAGAAACCCAACAGAAGTGTCTCCGGCACGAACCAGTGATAACCAGTATGAAGCGCCCACACCTCGTGGTGGTCCGGCTCACATCTACACAGCTCTGAAACCGAGTAAATTGTCGAGTGGGAAGGTCAGTGTGGGCGATGAACCTCGTGGTCCACTCCCGCTGCCCGCTCTGCCTCCAGATGGCGCCATTTACTCACAGCCATACGCCCTGCCATCTTATGTGTCAGGAAAAGGCAGCTATGGACCAGCACCCGAGATGGCACATGCAGCCGGCAGCGACATCGCGACAAGGCGGACAACCAGCAGAAGAAATGATCAAGATTCGGACAGCGCCGCGCGAAGCAGAAATGCCCCAGAGAGCAGCAGACGAAGCAACAACACTAACACCACTGTGAAAAACACTAGCAAACAAAGCAGTAACGCTAAAAACGCCACAGATAGCGCTAGCAGACGCAACAACCATCCCAGCAACGCAACCACTGGCACAAATGCAGCTGCAGTCGTTAACAGCCGAATACCAGAAGTCGGCCGGGCTCAAAGGAACTCGGACAGGACAGCAGCTGCAAGCTCAGCAACACGACCAAGCTCAAGCAACAGCCGGGGGCGAGAGGAGGCACCTCGCACAAAAGCCGCAGTGGATGCTCAAGGTTACCTTGTACCTTTGCCTCCGCGTGGACAACAACCGCCGCGAGTTTAACCCATTCAGTCCTGACAATAATTAATTCAGTGAACCAACCATAATAGTTTCATCCGTTCAGTGCCGAAAAAAAGTTGTGCACCACCCAGCTGCAAGGGGTATAGATCCAAGACGTTATGCCTCTTGCTGACACCACTTTGAATCCATGTTCCTGGGACAGCTGAGGTTTCTTGGTGTTGAATTAACTCATTCTACCCCAGACACACCACAGCAAGATGAGGATCGACCATGATAGTTCAAGGGTGATGCCAGAATAGCTTGGCGCCTATGGGCGCCAAGCTATTCTGGCATCGCCCTTGGACTATCATGGTCGATCTGTGTCCTGCACTGCAATGCAGTCTTCAGAGGACAACGGCAAAATTTGGGGATTTCGGTGATGGGGTAGAATGAGTTAACAAAGATTGCAGAAACGCAGTCTGCGTCAGCTGGTATTGAATGGGTTAAAAGGACGATGCTAGAATATTGTATGTTTCTCCTGCCTACTTCCTAAGTTCCGGAGAAAGACATGGGTTATATAAGAGACCTGATCCATTCTTATTAGGAATGGAAATGATTGTCTTATTCTATACCTGCGTATTTCTCTGTGGGCTGGCGATTGGGTGCCTGATAGGCGGGGGCAGGGGATCTAACTGTTGTCTGTCCAGCGCTGTGATTCCCCTTGGTTTGAGTACTGACAATTCTGCCAGCGCTAGCCTCACCTATCTGGTTTGTGAGTATCATGTATAACTCGAGGCAAAATTTAATTTGTATCGTTACATTGTTGTGTAATGTTCTGTGCATCTACTGTGGGAAATCAGGGTATTTACCCGACCACATATAGTAGCGCACCTTCATGTTTGTGTATGTATGTTTCTCCTGCCTACTTCCTAAGTTCCGGAGAAAGACATGGGTTATATAAGAGACCTGATCCATTCTTATTAGGAATGGAAATGATTGTCTTATTCTATACCTGCGTATTTCTCTGTGGGCTGGCGATTGGGTGCCTGATAGGCGGGGGCAGGGGATCTAACTGTTGTCTGTCCAGCGCTGTGATTCCCCTTGGTTTGAGTACTGACAATTCTGCCAGCGCTAGCCTCACCTATCTGGTTTGTGAGTAGAATATTGTCGCATCCTGTCACAAAAAACCCACTTAGTCCCATGTGTAGACTATGTATGATATTATAGTGTTGCGTTGACGGCTTCTCGTTGGATTGGGGAGCTACATTATCTTGTGTTCATTGCTTTATTGAGAACTTAACGTGATACGATCTTGTCGCTAAACTTGCGCATGCCTCTGGCATTAAAAGTTATCCTTTTGCTTCCCAGAACTAAACGACTTACATTCCATAGAATTGAATTCATTTTGTTCTGGGAGTCAAGGGGTTAGCCCCTTGACTGCCGAGAAGAAGTGAACACCATCCAACTGCAAGAGACATAGATCCTCATGGGCCCCCGCAATTGCGGGGGCCCATGACGATCTATGTCTCTTGCTAACCGGCATTACATTGAATTGCATACGTCTTTGGACGGCCTGGGCGGCTCTTTGCCACTGGATTAACGAAGACTGCCCGTGCGAGCCTGATCTCAGACACTAGGAAGTGTCTCAGACACTAGGAAGCGGCGTTGTCGAGAAAAGGAGAGCACAAAAAATAATAATAAAAGAGTAGCTGCGTGTGCATTTCAAATTCGGAATGATATTGAACCACACGTGGCACTGCTTGTTGACGTTCTTTGCTTGACGACACATACATTAAATTGCTGAAGATATTAGGCCACAGAAGCCGACGTTCTTGAGGCTGTGAACGACTTTTATCGGACATCATATCAGTAACATCATATCGCGTTCACCCCTTTGCTGCCGCCGATCGTACATTCTACGTCTGGAATCTGTGTCAATTCAACGCGCAAGAGCTCCAGCCGCCCCATGAACAATGGATGCAAAGTGGTTTCAGCAAGAGGCGTAGATCCTCATGAGCCCCCGCAATTGCTGGGTCTCGTGAGGATCTGCACCTCTTTCAGTAGTGTGTTGTCTATTTTTTCTCTTCAGTGAAGGGGTAAAACCGCACAGTTTTATGGAAGCGTTGTATCTGCGTGTGCCCGGCTAAAGTCAATCAACTCTTACCCACTACAAGAAATGGCTTGGCGCCTATAGGCGCCAAGCTATCCTGGCAGCACCCTTGAACTATCACTGATGGACAATCTTTCCCGTCAACTGTAACGCAGCCTTCTGGTGACAGCTACCAAATCAAAATTAGGAAGTTCGACCTTCGTGGTTATAGCGAACATAATGTCAATGTTACTCAGGAAAACTGAACTTTGAATTACTGCAACTCTCTAATTTTCCAACAGAACAAAACTCATCGTTGTGAATGTCCTCCAGTTTATGTGCGGCAGGAGACTGAGGTTGGGTTTATTGAAATTTCAGTTTTCCAAAGTACATTTTTTAGTATGTTCGGCGTGCTTTATCCCGCCACCGATCGTACATTCTACATCAGGAATCTGTGTTAAATTTAACGCGAAAGAGCTCCAGCAGCGCCATGAACAATGGATACAAAGTGGTTTCAGCAAGAGGCATAGATCCTCTTGAGCCTCCGCACTGAGTTGCGGGATCTCATGAGGATCTGTCCATTTTTTTCTCGGTAGTGAAGGGGTAAAACCGCCCCCCTCCTCCCCGTCTGCCCCCTCCACCCCACCCCCCTTTCTTTCTTTCTGCATGCAGTCATTGCGCCGTTTACAGAGCCGGTCGCCGCATGCACAAGACGGTTAAGATACTGACGAGCAAAAGAAATGACATTTTTGGAATCATCGGAAACACTTTAGTGTTTCTGATGATTAAAAAAATGTCGCATTTCGTTTGCTCGTCAGTATATGTTAGTTTGATTTGCACTTCTTGAAGCCGGTGGATTGTATATATAGTTACGCGTGATCAAATCACCTTGTTTAACTCATTGCATAAGCTTGCATAAGCCGCGCATCCGGATGTGGCTGGCCGCGAATGAGTTAACTTACCATTTGCTTTTCTCTGCTTTGTCCATCATATTTAATTTTGCTTCCCATTGGGCATTAAGACTCGAAAGGCCCTCGTAGATACGCCGGCCCTATATCACCCTGACATATCCGCATCGAGTTCCTTCCATCTGCAATAGACATAGATTACCTGGGACATGGGTTCATGTGTGTTTGCTGGTCTGTCACTGTTACTATCTTCTGCTGCCTGAAAAACAAGAAATGGTTCAAAATTGTGTCGTTGGGATCATATTTTCTGGGAAGACACACTAAAGCAAAGCGAACACGTACTGTGTGTCTTTTCAAAAAGTAGGGACCTACTGTCAAAATTGTGAACCATGTCTTGTTTATCTTTTTACCTCTGTTGCTTAACCCTTTGGGTGAAGGTAGCGATATTGGTCGAGGTGATTCCGACAGGAATCACCTGGACCAATATCCAGTACCTTCACTCAAAGGGTCAACTGAACTTCTCTAGGCCTGAATGGACGAAACATTGCAACGGACAGTGAGGATGCTGTAGATGGCTTGACAGGGTTTGATGTTAGGTTTTGCAGCAGTTGGTTTTACCTGCTTCATTGTGCCGGTGTTGGTTTTCGAATTTGAAGAGATGTGTTTGTCTAGCTGTTTTTCTGTGTTCCTTTCTTTGTTTGGAGTTAACGCCGTGTACGCAGCAAAGAATGTCCCACGGCAAATTAAACGTGTGTGTGTGTGTGTGTGTGTGTGTGTGTGTGTGTGTGAGTGTGTGTGTGCGTGCGTGCGTGCGTGCGTGTTGCGTGTGTGTGTGTGGTGTTGAGTGTGTGTGTGCGTGTGTGTATGTGTTTATGTGTGTGGTGAGTCGAAATCACGGCGGATAGCCAGCTTGGACCATAATCACTACCGTGACAGCGTTGACCGTCCAGTCAGCGCCGGCGCGAAGAACCACAGTCTTGCGCCAGCCACTAAGTGTGTGGTGTGTGCGTGCGTGTGTATGTGCGTGTGTGTGTGAGTGCGTGCATGAGTACGTGTGTGCGTGTGTGTGTGTGTGAGTGTGTCTGTGTGTGTGTGACAGAGAGAGAGAGAGAGAGAGAGAGAGAGATCAAATCTCATCGCACGGTAAATGAGGCACGATCCTGTAGCAAAGGATCCTCGGTCCGACGTCAGCCGCAGTTGGCCTGTGCACAGCCCTTCGCGGACCCACTGCGGCTGATGTCGGCCCGAGGTTTATTGGGGTGTTGAGAGATACATGCAGTGGCGCACCGCCAAGGGGAAAATACTCAAGTTCTTGGACAGACATAAAGCAAAGAGTTTGATCCCTTTATCGATATATGTACGGCACTAAACTTGACGAGTCAGCAGTGGGACCTCCCTAACTCATGCGGTAGAGGCGTGAAACTAAGCATTTCCAAGCAGCGAAGCCACAAGACTGAAGTGACACCCACCCAACATAATTAATGAGTCTATATATTTTGAACACAATGCGGCCAGACTTTTAAGATGTTGGGGTCTGCGCCGGATGGGTCTCTTAATTGACTGGCGACATTTCCGCTCTCGTTTTGAAGGCCACAGACGCCAAGCTTGTCAACAGGTCACCTGGGCTACTATCTGTATACAGTGCGGTTACGCTTACGCCGAACAACTCGGCCCAACAACAAACGAGAGCGAAATCACGGCGGATAGCCAGCTTGGACCATAATCACTACCGTGACAGCGTTGACCGTCCAGTCAGCGCCGGCGCGAAGAACCACAGTCTTGCGCCAGCCACTAAGCAACGTACTCCACTATAGCTCAATACCTTGTTTAATGGCTGCACAGGACAAAGCGCACTCATGCAATTGACCCCTGGTTTGTGTGAACACGGCAGTCATGTGTCTCTGGTCCTGGATGTGTGACTGACTCTCACGTGCGCGCACTCCGTGTCAGTCTCGGCGAAGACGGTGCTCACTGCTATGTCAGTAGGCAAAATGTCACGTCTTCGGACCGATGTCGATCGCTGTTGGTCCGCGCACGTCTGTGTCCCGACTTCAAGCGAGGCCTGAGGATATTTTGCTGCCTGACATAATTGACCTTGCTCGCCCGCAAACGGTGGCAGCGGCTCGACTAGCGGTATGTTACAGCCGTGAGCAGCATAGCGCAATGACGGCACACACACAGGTCGATATAGATCGGTTTACTGGTTAGGGTTTGTCGAGTGATTAGTCAGTCCCTGTGTCGAGGAGCAGTGATGAACTGCAATGGGCACGGGATGATAGATTCTCATTGATGAACGCCTGCATGATGCGGGTGCGCATGAGAATCTGTCTCCTGCTGACTGAGTTACCTCTATGATACTGAAATGCAGAATGCACCGCCCTGTCTCCACAATGTGATGGACGGCTCTGTACCGGTGTGGTGTGTACTTGGCCACCGCCGTGTTGGTCTCGCGTATCGTCAGTTCTTTGGAGCACAGCTTGCCTCGTGTTTCCAGTTTTCAGTTGTTTTTTTTTTTTACTTTTAAAAATAACTTTTAAATGGAGATGATTTCAAGACAACTCTATGAAGAAATGGCATCAACCTTAGTCCTTTTAAAGTCGCTTCTATGTATAGATGGGACTTGTTAGGACTGGGTCGCGGTGAGGGTGGGGTGGGGGGGGGGGGAAGGGCGTCTTCAGACTCCCGTTGGTCACCGTGGCGTAATCAGCCTGAACAAGTCAAGGAGGCTGTATTTTGATACAACCTTCTTCATCAAATGCATAGATTCTCATCAGTCCCTGTAGTCTGCACGACGTTTAGTGGTCACAATCTTGCTAGTTAGGTTACATTTACCTCTAGGCCTACCCCACCAAATTTCTTGGCATTAGCTGAAGCAAGCCTTCATAGCCTTTCCGCTGGGTCCGAAACCGAAAGAGGTCAACCTCTTCCTTGTATTACATTTACCTGTTTACTAGTTATACCGTGCCAGAGTAGGTTTTGCTTTAGTGTAATCTCCAGCGCGATGTGAGGGATTTTCAACAGCACTTACATGTCATTCTTAGAAAGTTCCAACCGCCTGGCTACTTTTATTTTTGTGTGGGCTTATTTAATTATATTTACACTTAAAGGGACACACCCGACCTTTATTAAGGCTTTAGTTCACAAAAAAGCTTTTACTGAGCTTCAGTATACATACCCACTTAGACAGTGACCATCCTATTGTACCACCAAATGCTTTCTTTCGTCCGTTCAAAGCGAAAAGTGACCCGGTCCACCGGAATATTTCCTAGGCCCCAGAAAAGATTGCTTGTGATGGGCTTGTAGCTGACGTCATAACTTTATATACGACCTTAGGTCATCCAGTGCATAATAATAACCAATCAGAGACAAAATGGCGGACGAACCAGCGAAGAAAAAAAGAATGAAGTATCATCGAGTCGCGCCGATACTGACAGACTCGGTCTGAATTGCGGAAGAGAAGAAAGAGGAACGGAGAGACAAGATACCCCTAAGTAGAACCGACATCGTACAAGGGAATATGGACATGTGGCAACGCGTAAAGCAAGAGCTTGGCTTGACCACCCACCCGCAATTTGTCACTTTCCTGCTGAATCAGTAAGTAATCTACTGTCTTTGTCGATCTTTCTCAGTAGTTCCGCAAGCGCTAGTAATTTTTCAGATTTCATGATCTTCAGTTTAATTGATCTAAGCCGTGAACTAAAATCCGGTAAGTAGTGAAGTCGAACCCGGGTAGGGTCAAAATATATCAAGACTCAAAATGATCTTGTCAGTACACTGTCTTGAACTGAAGTCACGTTCATCGCCGCGGGTCAGTGGTGGCGCCGGGCGAAACTGAGATGTTCAAGCGACTGACTGAACTGCTCACGGCAAGAAAGGGTTAATATTTAGCACTATCTCCCTTATCCCATGTCAGTCATACTGAGGCTGAAAGCTTCAAATTTGTATACTGCCATATGCAAGTGACATTATAGTACTTACAGATAAGGATATAGACCAACGGCTTTAGTTCAAAGGTGGCACCTAGAGGCGCCAAGTTATTTTCACATCACCCAAGAACTATCAGTTTAGTCAAACTTATTTCACACACTGGTGTATTCTGAATGATAAGGGTTAAATTATTGTTCTTGGGATCAGTGCTGAACTAAGTAACGTTAGACGATCGGGTTGGCACCGCTGTGGGGCTAGTCATACAGCGATAGATTTTTCTGCTCGTCCGTTCGCGGGCCGTTGTGCGTGGGAGAGTCAAGTTCGGTCTTGGGATGCGCCCAACCAATGCGCAAAAAGCCATCGGGCCAACTGACGCGTTTGAACTAAAACCACTAAGCCACCGCGAACACACCGCGAAACGCAGAGGAGTAAGTTTACACTGAGAAACGATATGTAATACATTATCGCAGAACTTCAACGGCGTCACAGAAACCGGCTAGTGCAACTCAGTACAGGCTTGGAATGTTGTTTACGGTAGAGGACAGCCACCCGACGTCGGTCGGAATGGCCTTTGAGCACTGGGCAACCAGTTACTACGTGTAAGTCCTCAGTTAAGTTCGGTCAAGAAAGGATCTCTGCACTCGGAAAGGTTCATACGCACTCCATCCAACCCATCAGAAGTCTTCCTGTATAGCTCTTTTCGACAGTGTACCAATATTGGTCTGGCCGTTTACTATGGATCTCACACTCCAAGGGGAAAATACTCAATGCTTGGACAGAAACATCAGGAAAGAGTTTGTTCCCTTTATCCTCATCCAAAGAGTCTGTTCCCTTAATCGTTATGCCTCCTCGTGTGCATTGTACGAGCAAGGGTAGAGATGTCTACGAAGCTGGGCTTGCAAAACAAACATTGAGAACCCGTAGTATTAGCAAATTTAAACATTCAGAGTCCGCTATAACCCATTCATCACAGCAGGAGATGGATCGACCATGATAATTCAAGGCCGTAGTGCCAGATTAGCTTAGCGCCTGTCGGCACCCCTTTGGTATCTGGCGGGCTCACGGTGGGAGAACGAGAGCCCGTAGGCCAATTTGTGACGTCCTCTAGCAAAACAGAAAGTAGATGGAGATCTGATATACAGGCCTTTGTGGGCAATATTAAGGTCAGGTGACGTTAATCTGTCCGTGAGTGAAACATGCAGTTGTGCCCGGAAATCAATGTAACAGGTTTGTATGGTCACGGCGGACGCATAGTTAGTTTATCTCATTAAGCCACGACCCACCACAGCAAGACACGGCTCGAGCATGATAGTTCAAGGGTGGTGCCAGAATAGCTTGGCGCCTATGGGCGCCAAGCTATTCTGGCACCACCCTTGAACTATTATGATCGATCTGTCTCTAGAATTGTAATACAGCCCTTCAGAGGGGGTCTTCAATATTTGGGTATTTAGGTCCTGGGGTGGAATGTGTTAAGGAGCTAATTGAATTAACAGAGGCTAGGAATAGAGGCACAATCTGTGAACACTGCTAGTATAATGCACTTACCCTAATTACTTTTGTTCTGCTTCGTCTCAGCACCTCAGCCATCTACTTCCAAGTGAAGATCATCGGTGTCCTATCTCCTGACGACAGCACCGTGGACATTGTCGTGAAGGACCCAAACGAGGAACCCGACATGAGCGTCGTGAGGCAGGCCCTTGTCGATTTCTGCGGCGAGGAGGCGGGCGATCTCGACTTCTTTGAGACATTTGACATCGACCCTGCCGGCCATGAGCAGTGTTTGGGTTAGATGCAGCCCGAGCCCTCCGCAAGATGCAAACGGATCAAGAGCCCGTGCAGGCCGCAATTACACTGGGATGTGTAGACCAAAACATGTCTTTTCCCCAAAGCTCATGCATCTGTCTAGCCCTCTGTCTTTCAAAGCTGGCAGTTAATCTTTAATCGTTCTTCATCACTGTCAGCATTAAACTCCCACTTAGCCCTCTCAGTTGTGTTTTGGCGTCTCGTTTTTGTGTCTCTACGTTGTTGTTGTTGTTATTGGTGGTGGTGGTGGTGTTTTTGGGTTTTTTTTTTAGCGCTTAGAGCCAGAGTGAAAAATGCTGGGTTACAACGTTATATAAATGCTATTATTATAAGATCGTAATAGTAATTGAAAATAAATAAATGTGTACTCTTAAAATACATCATATAACTAATTAATACATAAAGTCACAGTCGTTATCACAGTATCATTTACCCCCCTCCCACCCCCACCCCCCACCCGAACCCTCACCCTATCCCCCCCCACCCGAACATACACACACACAAACACACACACACACACATACACCACCACCACCACCACCCTCCCCCCTCCCACACACACACACACACTTGCACACCACACACACACACAAATTTTCATACACACATTCACGCGCGCACGCACACACACACACACACAAACACACACACACACAAACACACACACACACACGCACACACACGTGCATTTCAATTAAACTCGTCTGTCATTGAGTGTCAATCAGTCAATAATGATTTATTTTATTTCTAAAGTACGTTTTAAATATTTATTTCAATCAATTTTTATTTTAAACCCTTCTCTGTCGAGGACACTTGAACACCACCCAACTGCAAAAGGTATGGATCCTCATGAGCCCCCCCCCCCCCAACTGCGGGGGCAAATGAGGGTCTATGCCTCTTGTTAAGACCGCTTTGCATCAACGTTTCTCAAGTTAGACGTCTGGGGCTCTTTAACCCATTCTACCCCGGACACACCACAGCAAGATGAAGATCGACCATGATAGTTCAATGGTGATGCCAGAATAGCTTGGCGCCTATGGGCGCCAAGCTATTCTGGCATCACCCTTGAACTATCATGGTCGATCTGTGTCCTGCACTGCAAAGCAGTCTTCAGAGGACGACGGCAAAATTTGGGGATTTCGGTGATGGGGTAGAATGAGTTTTAACGTAATATCAACCCATTACCTCCTGCGGCTGATTTTTTTTAATGTCCTTATTGTCCTATGAAGGCTTAATGATTAGGAGATAGATCACCCATTTTAGTTCAAGGGTAGTGCCGCAGGCGCCAAGCTCTTCTGGCATCACCCTTAATCCATATCATACTAAGGCTAAAAGCTTCAAATCTGTACACTGCCATATGCCAGCAACATTATAGTACTTACAGACAAGGACATAGACCAATGGCTTTAGTTCCAGGGTGGTGCCAGAATAGCTTGGCGCCTGGAGGCGCCAAGTTATTCTGGCACTACCCTTGAACAATTTTAGTCAAACTTATTTCACACATTGGTGTATTCCGAATGATAAGGGTTAAACTACCAGTCAAATTAATTTCAAGCAGTATTGTATCACTAAAGGGGTTAAGGGAGATTCAAAAAGCAGAATCTGCGTCCACCTATAGTTAAGGGGTTAAGACCTTCTTTTAGATATGGCTGGTCAGACTGTAACCGCTCCAGCCGTGAGATGGTTTGCAGGTTGCTAGGCGTTAAATCCTAATAAACTAATCACGAAAAGCGATAGCGTTTGAGCCAAAACCACTAGGCCACCGCGAACACACCGCGAAACGCAGAGCCGTAAGTTTGCAGAAACGATAGTTAAATACATTATCGCAGAAATTCACCGGCGTCAAACCGGCTCCTGCTACAGACAGCTCCAGCTACAGTCACTTGGAATGTTGTTTACGGTAGACAGCGCCCAAATGAACACGCCAACACTTCAAACCATGAACGGAGTTTTATAGCATGTCAAAAAACGCTCCTAAAAATAAATAATAATAATTATTTAAAAAAATCAGACCGCCGAAACATGTGCCTGAGGAAACATTTTTGTGTATGGCAGGACATCAATGAAAGGTACTGGGATGAGAAGGAAATGGTGTAAACTAGGCCCTTTTGCACCTGAAAGGGCAAAAATTTACGTTTTGGTGTGATTTTTCAACTCCTGAAAAGTAAACAAAATAACACTGCTTTACGCTCCCCGAAAATCCCCATAACGTTGCTTAGACTCTATGTTGCCCAGGCAAATTTCTTGGGCTTGCGTCAACTCAGACATCTTCATAAGAATTTTAATCGTATATAAAATCTCTGTCATTACAGTCAATAAAGCAAACAGGTCACTGAATTACAAATGTTGTGTTTTTAACTGTTTTTTAACATAGGTACAGGAAATGTTAACTATTTTCACAAGACAGCGTCATTAAAATAAATGTATTTATTTATTATATAACTCTCAGTTAAAATATTAGCGATTAGTACACTAAAAGGAAAGCTTTCCAACAATCATTCAACTTTTTTTTTTCAACACTGTGACACGATGGCTCTATGGAATTTTCAAACTACAATAATGACGTATTTTTCTTCGGTCATGCGACGTAAATGTTAACTTTTGTTACCATCATAATGTATAATGACGTACAACCTTTTTGTCACACACCAAACTGTGGCACGCCCAACCCGTACACAGAAGGTCTTCCGGTCTTGAATTCATCACGTGACCAGTGGAAATACTTGGGGTGTCACGATGTGCAGACTTAGGGGCTGATTGCTTACATGCAAAATATTTTTAAAACATGTGGTGCAGATTTGAACGTTTTAAAGATCAGTTTGTTTCAATGAAGCAGAAAAGTGCCCACGTAATGTTTTTTTCGTTATGAAGTCATTTCGGACTTTCAGAATGTGCGTCTTTTGCGGATTTTTCACTCTTTACCGGCTGAATCGAGACAAGTTTCAAAACAATGAAATCCAAACAAAACAAAACAAAACAAAACAAAAACCCCGCCTAATTATACGTACGATGAAATCCCACTGAGGAATCCAAAACGAACATCAACCTAACAAAATTTACTCATTCCGAAAAAATATCTGTCACTCGTTCAACTGTTTAATTCCTGTTTGCGTTTAGCGGTTTTTTCATAATCTACGATATTGAACAGTTGAACGAGTGACATATTTTTCGGAAGTTGATGCCGAGTAAATATTGTTACGTTGATGTTCGTTTTGGATTTTTTGTTTGGATTAATATTTTCCCACATAAAGAGAGTCGACTCTCACAAGCCTACGTATGAGTATATGACTGACTGATTGACAGAAAGACAAAGAGACGAGTAATTACCTGTACGTGCGTTTGTTTTGATATCAGATTGTGCCCCTTTGTGCAGAAACCATTTCTGTTTCCAAAGGGCGTGAATTTCCAGCTGTGAAGAGAGACTTTCCTCTGGCACCACAGGGCCGTACAAGATAAAGATAAACTGAATAACTGCATTAACATTAACTCATTCGAGACGTGCCGCCTCCGGATACGCGGCATAAGCCGCGTATCCGGATGCGGCGCCTCTCGAATGAGTTAAAGCGTGGCTCCCCTTCATCATCAAGCGGTAGTCGTTTTGTTTTATATGCAATTGAACTACTGCCCCAAAAATGTTGTAATTTACTGATTGTGTCTAGATACTACAATGAAATTATAGAACCTTTTTACACCACTTTTACGTTAAAACCCCAGGACAGTATTTATCTCTTAGTCACATACCGCGAGTTTTAGTAGTGGGATTGACCTAGCAGTGACGCTGAAAGGGAAAGCAGACGAGAATGGATTCTCGCAACCTACAAAATAAAACACCGAATATGCGTTATTTGGCAAAATTCAGTATGGCCTGGCTGGTTGGTCGTACTGGTCCTGTAAAATAAATACACCTTTCTCTATTTTCTTTTATTTTTACCACAAATTTAGCGAGAAGGACGGTTCAAACGGTTTACCTCCTCGCGCTGACTTTTTTTTGTTCCACACAGCCTCCTCCAGGGCTGTCTGTTTGATAGGAATATATAGTGGATCCAAAACTTGCAAAAATTAATTAATTATTATTCCAAAACTTGAAGAGGTACAACGCTGGACTATACGTACGCATTCAATATCTCCCTTTAATCCAGCTGTATGCTAAGTACCTAGTAAGAATAACAAAAAATACGGACTCAAATGCGGATCAACCGTTTTTTGTGAAACGGCCATTTTCTTTTCAACGCCGGTGTAAACTAATTTAACTTTTTTTTTTAAACTCCTTCGGGAGAATTCACGTTGGGAACATATCTCAAAGTTTCAAGCATGTCCGTCCACAATTAATGTGGGCTCTGGTCGCTGTCACGTACACACACACACACAAACACACACACACACACACACACACACACACATACACATACACACACACGCACACACACCATCACACACACACACACACACACCATCACACACACACACACACACACACACACACACACACACACACACACACACACACACACACACACNGCGTTTTGGCGCCAAATGTACCTTCTCCAGCAAACTTTGCGTAGCTGAACGTGACGTCATTTTTATCTTGTTACTTTTTTGCCAAAATTCGTACTCCGCAAGCCCAGCGCATAGTGTCCATTTTCTGGAACACTCTCTGACCAGCTCCATTTCAAAAAGAAAGTCTGGTCACAATCCAATTGCAAGAGCTGAAGCCGAGCGGGCCATGAGTCTCTTGGAGGCGCCATGATGCATTCCTAAGATGCTTTGTTGTGTCATGTGGGC
Organism: Semisulcospira habei; assembly: GCA_036245525.1. Lineage (NCBI taxonomy): Eukaryota > Metazoa > Mollusca > Gastropoda > Semisulcospiridae > Semisulcospira > Semisulcospira habei. Next base: position 166,552,857 of record BTPG01000003.1, read on the forward strand.
GTGTCAACCCCGGTTCCAAATGCAAGTGTAAACGCATCAACCCCGGTTCACCGGGCTCAACTCGGCTGTTCGGGTTCAACCCGGACTGCAAGTGCGAGTAAACGGCCTCATAGTCAAAGCCTTTATTAACTCATTCCGCACCAAGACCGACTGAATCCGCAAATCTTTGAAGTTGCCCCCTGTGAGACTGTAATACTCCACTTCTTGAAACAGATCGGCGAGCGTGATAGTTCAAGGGTTGTGCCAGAATAGCTTGGCGCCTACGGGCGCCAAGCTATTCTGGCACAACCCTTGAACTATCACGCTCGATCCATGTCACTTGCCGTGAGTGTTACGTGGTAGTCGTAGTCGTAGTATGATACAACAAGAAACTTCACTCAGCTGCAACTCGTCACACGTGGCACAATGTTGTAGACCATTTAGGAGTAACAGTTCCAACAATATGTTATTGCAGCGATGCGATCTCCACACACACAGTGCATTCACAAATGCACCAACACTGATACACTGTCTCCTCTACAAGCATCAACACTTTTGACACACTGCGTCTCTCATACAATGTACACACATACTTCCTAACACGGTCTTTTATACTATTACAAATTTCCAGAATAATCCAGCAAATTCTCACAACAAAAAATCAGAAAAGAAAAGGTAACCAGAACATATTCATATTCATGAAAAAAGAACACTCGAGAAGTTACTACAAATTTCCACTACTTTCTAAGCCCCTTTGATACAATGTTACGAAATGTTGCCGACAACTTTGACGTCATATCTGAGGTCACTAGAAAGATCGCGACCCTGCTCGAACCTTCCAGTCTAATGCGAAACTGCGCGTCACAACAAAAATCGTTCGCAAGTCTCTGTGCAAACAAAAAAAAAAAAAAAAAAAAAAAAAAAAAATGAAATCCTACTTAAAAACGGTACGCAATTCTTATCCAAAATAACTCAAATGAATATCGGATCTTTCCTATGATTAACACACACATGCTCTCAAAAAATAACACAACCACAAACGTAACACCATGGCGTGTCGGAGTTGAATGAGTTAACAAAGTCGTGAAAGTTCAAAGACAGGACATACAAAATTGACTGATCTATGTTAATTTAAATGAAAGTGTGGGTGTACTTGTACCCACCCCGTACGGCGAAGGTATGTTTTTTCCAAATGTTGAGCGATATACAATAATTTGAATTAACCCCTTCCCTGCCACTGTCCGTACATTTTTGTTTCTGAAATCTGTGTTCATTCAACGACCAAAAACCAACACCGTCCAAGAAACATGGATACACATTGGTCTCAGCAAGAGGCATAGATCCTCATGAGCCGCCACAGTCGCGGGGGCTCATGAGGATCTATGTCTCTTGCAGTTCGATCGTGTCACTTTTGGGACACGATCAGTGAAGGGGTTAAGTATCCGGTCAAGAACACGCTTCGAATAAAATTGACACCAGAAGCACTCGCCTATCAGTTATACCAGCTGATTTCCAGTTTGTTACATCATAAAACGTATTGCTGAGGAAAGAAATAGTGAATTTGTCGGCGCGCTACAAGGGCGGAACAGTTACCTGTAGAGGGGGGCAGTTTCCAGGCTCTCAAAGATAGAGCTTTTAGACTCTCCGCCCCTCCCTCCCCCCACTCCCCCCTAAACCTCTCCCTCCACCTTTCCCGACCAAGTAAGCAAAGGACTTTCGGGCCAAAGTCGTCCCGAGAGTCCTTTAGTTACTTGGTCAGAAAGGGTGGGGGGGGGGGCGGGCACTTTGCCCTTGTTATTGTTGTTGTTAATGTCGTTTCGGCCGGGGTTGGGAGGGTGAGACCCTTGCAGCTCAACTCGTTCCCCAGCCAGATCCGCCCCTGCACTAGTACCAATCAAACAGATTATAAAAAAGGCATCATGTAGGAATTATTTTATCATTGGCACCAGGGGCGGACGTGACGTGGGGGGGGGGGGGTTAGGGGCTCCTCCCCCATCACGTTCTCGTCCCCCCCCCCCTCCCCTACCCCCACTCCCTCGCACTCCCCTCCCGCCTTTTTTTTTCTTTTTGTGTGTGTGTGTGCGAAGTAAGGGGATGGAGATGAGTGGATAGAGAAGATGGAAAAGCCCCCCCCCCCCCCCCCGAGATGCACACACACACACACACACACACACACACACACACACACACACACACACACACACACACACACACACACACACACACACACACACACACACACACAAAACACATCCGCAATCGTATAGCCAACAAATTGATACCAACATTTGTGCCGAGAGCAGTCCACAAAACACTGTCCAAGGTTATTTAATAATAACAGCACATGCTGAAATACCTTTATCTACATCGCCTACGTAATTTATTTAATTGACACAAATTGCTTTCGCTATTATGATAAAAAAATTACATTACTGTCCATTTCTCTAGCATTGTCTTATCATCAAAGACGCGCACCAACATAACAAAACGAACATAAAAGCACACACCCGCTGCATATAAATTGACAAGCAAAAGAATTGCGACATTTTGGGACTCATCGGAAACACTTTAGTGTTTCGTATGATTCCAAAAATGACGCATTTCTTTTGCTTGTCAGTATAGCATACGTCATTGATATAATTAATAAAGCGTTGTTAACCCTTTGGCTGTCGGTCGCGTGTTTGATCGAGGTGATTCCCGCAGAAATCACCTCGAGCAAAAACGCTGCCGACAGCCAAAGGGATAAGATTATTGTGGACAGAATAATATATAAAGGGTGAGTTTCTACAACTTTTCCTGCAAACACAAGCCGTCATCCGAACCCTAAGCCGAGCGGGTCTGTGACGTGAGTATTCATTTGCCCACTTCATGTTTTGTTAGAGTTTAATTGAACATATGCCACTGTTTAGATAATATACCGACGAGCAAACGAAATGCGACAATTTTGGGATCTTCGATGATTCCAAAAATGTCCGCATTTCTGTTGCTCGTCAATATACATGCTACAGTTAATGTATGAAACCACATCAGGCAGAAAGTTTGCATTTTTGCACGGATGTATATATCACATGTCGTTTCGCACCGATGACTTTTAAAAAATAGTTTCACTGGTCATACCGTTGACTCGGATAGGCCCATAACGCAGCCGACAAGAGAAGGGTAGGACTATTTGGAGCGGCAGTTTCAGACGCGCAGATGATGATCTGCAGTTAAGCCGGCAAAAACAATATAAACTTAAATGAACTTGATCATAACAGTATATGCATAGACACATACTACTTTGTTCTTTATACAGACAGCGGTTTTACAGTAAAATGTGTACTACACCTAACCGAGAGCTATTTTGTGGTAATACAGCAGACTGAAAACGAACTTAGTTTCCATGCAGATACGTATCATTGCTTTCTTCGTGGCCTATTTACAAAATTGGTGACTGAGGATACTGTCGTCTTTTCACAATTCGTAGTTTTCTAAGTACTGTCGATTCCTTGGCTATGATCCAACACACTGTTGTTTTCATACTGGATATGAACCTACCTTCCCTGTGGATAAGAACCGACAGAGCTGATTTTTGTTGTGTGAACAGTGCTTCCACTTAATCAAGATGTACAGAGTTTAACCCATTACATCCTGAGGCTGATTTTTTTGTCTACCGTATTTAAGAAATTCTGGCAAAGAAGTAACAAGATAAAAATGACGTCACGTCTAGCTACGCAAACCTTGCTAGAGAACGTCTTTTTGGCGCCAAAGCGCCGCGTGTGTGTGTGTGTGTGTGTGTGTGTGTGTGTGTGTGTGTGTGTGTGTGTGTGTGTGTGTGTGTGTGTGTGTGTGTCTGTGTGTGTGTGAGACAGCGACTAGAGCCCGCGTTTGAGGACGGACAAGCTAGACATTTTAGGATATTGTCCCTAAAGGAATTATATCGGGACCTTCTTTTCGATGTCTTCTGTCTGTCTCTTTCTACTGGCCCTGTCTATCTTTCGGAGCTTCTTCATTTGTACACACCTTCAAGACAGCTCCGTTCCTCAGCAGACATTAAACTATTACGCTTTCCGACTGTGAGAACTAAGTCTTTTGGCGAGAGGTCTTTCTCATACCAAGGACCATTTCTTTGGAATAAACTCCCACAGTCCCTCAAATATGTTGAATCAGCCAATAGTTTCCGGCAGTCTTTAAAGACGCATTTATTCCTTTAAACGTGCATTCACCGTTATAATTTTTCGTTGTCGGTGACAGCTGCCTAATGTATCCGTTATTAGTTTATGGTACACGTATATCTTTCAGTGGTGTGTGCGAGCATTTCTTGTTGGTGTGTTCACTTTGTTAAGCTTATTTTCCTTGTATATCTTATTGCATGAGTGTATGTTAGGGAATATATATGTAAGGTAAGGTAGATGCAAGGTGTGTGTACGTTAGTATGTCATTTGTACGGCGCTTAGAGCTTTTCTATCGAATGTATAGGCGCCTTAAAAAAAATAAAAAATAAATTTTATATATATATATATATATATATATATATATATATATATATATATATATATATATATATATATATATATATATATATATATATATTTGTTTTCCTCCCCACGTCACACGACCACTCACTTTAGCGCAAACCGTACCATGTGACCGTGATATAAAAACCCCTGTAGCGAAAAATGGCGGACGTTTTGTAGCCCTCTCGTTGACGCATCTTGGATGCCAGTTTTGTTCTATAAAAGATCGCCAAACGTTCTAAAGTACAAAGTTACTTAGTGTTGTTTGAAACAACAAGCACACTCAGTACTGGAGATGGCAACGCCATGACATCTTTTAAATTACGTCATAAGTCTATTATGTATTAAGTGTATATTCCTTTGACGTCAGACATGTCTGGCGTGATCCAGGTCGCAAGATGTCTTCTTGATTTCTTTTACGAAAATAGTGGAGGAATGAAAACAAATACGTTATTGGTCGGAGGGGTTCGCTGCACGGACCCTTGCAGGCCTTTGGGAGGTCAAAGGAAGCATTGTACCCCTCAGGCCTTCGGCCTTCGGGGTACAATGCTTCCTTTGACCTCCCTCAGGCCTACAAGGGTCCGTATAGCGAACCCCTCCGACCAATAACTTATATTTTCACACTTATATATAACTTATATAACCAATAACTTATATATTTTCACACCTAGGGCATATAAGTCATAAGTGACCTAATCGTACCCGACAGCCGAGACAAACTGCAGGCTTATGTAAATACCGTATACAAAAATCATGCGATTATTAATGAGACAATTGTTCTTTTCGTAAAAAAAAGATTCAATTGTTTTAAGATTAACCCATATTATTCTTGAAATTAATCCCAAAACGTGAAAATATATTTGTTTTCAAAAAATATTTAATTATCACTCAAAACGTTATAGTGGTACAATGCTGGTTAACGAACACTTTCAATATGTCCCTTTTATCTAGCTATACGCAAAATATCTAGTAAAAAATAAGAAATATTCCGGACTCCAGTGTGGATCAACCGGATTTGTGATATATATATATATATATATATATATATATATATATATATATATATATATATATATATATATATATATATATATATATATATATATCACAAATCCGGTTGATCCACACTGGAGTCCGGAATATTTCTTATTTTTTACTAGATATTTTGCGTATAGCTAGATAAAAGGGACATATTGAAAGTGTTCGTTAACCAGCATTGTACCACTATAACGTTTTGAGTGATAATTAAATATTTTTTGAAAACAAATATATTTTCACGTTTTGGGATTAATTTCAAGAATAATATGGGTTAATCTTAAAACAATTGAATCTTTTTTTTACGAAAAGAACAATTGTCTCATTAATAATCGCATGATTTTTGTATACGGTATTTACATAAGCCTGCAGTTTGTCTCGGCTGTCGGGTACGATTAGGTCACTTATGACTTATATGCCCTAGGTGTGAAAATCAGACAATTTTCTGCACGCCAAGCTAATCTGGCACTAACCTTCAATAATCATGGTCAGTCGGTCCCCTGTAAGTGGTACCTAGTCGTTAAGTAACATCTCCAAAATTTGGGAAATGTGGTCGTGTGGTTAAATGGTTAAAGAATGCTAAAGAAAATCTTAAGTCAGAGCTATAGCCTACAGTTGGTGAAATCGAGATGGTGGACCTATATGAGTTGAAAAAGTCCTGTTTTCACTGGCTGAGCCTCTAAAACTGCCCGCAAATGAGCCCTTATAAATTAATGACTTTTGATGATTTGTCCGTATTAGGTTTGCGCGTCTGATTTCAAGCTGCCATCTGTGTATGGCACATTGAAAAAGAAACATCAATAATACATGAACAAGAACGGGTTGATTTACCCTTATTTGTTTCGATAATGGCCTCGTCTAGAAATACTGTGAAACAGCTGTGCGCTGCACCAGCACAATTTCTGACACGATCTAAGGTACTTTAGACTTCTCAAAGTTCAAAAGTTCTTTCATGTTTAAAAATATTTTATTAACCCATTCAGCCCTGACGCACTACAGCAGGAGATGGGTCGACCATAATAATTCAAGGGTAGAGCCAGTTTAGCTTGGCACCGACCCTTGAATTTTCATGGTCGATCCATCTCCTGCTACAGGTGCATAGTCGTTAGATGACGCCTCGAAAATTTGGGAAATACGGCCGTCGGGCTGAATGAATTAACTGATGTATTTTCATGAATTTTCATTTCTTTTGCGGCGTTTTCGGCGTCGCGTGGGACTGTCAGTAGCAACAAAAAATTGTGTACCTAAAGCATTGCTTTTTAGTAGTAGCAGACAGCAAGAGTCCGTAGTCTGTGAAAAAAAGTTAGGCTTTGAATTGCGTTCATTCAAACGCGTGATGGGATCGATTTTGTAACCGGAAGTGTACGTAGTTCATTGTCGTTTACAAAAAGGTGCGGCGGTCTGTATTCACAATAACGACGGCTGGTATGATTTTGAGTTTCTTATCTTTAAACTGGATGCTATTTTACGCTTGTTTCTTTCAATGTCATTTTGTGAAGTTATGTACTTCAGAACCCCATTCAGCAGTTCAGACCAGTGTATTAGGATGCATGCCTGTTTTGTTGCAGTTAATATCATGGGTATGTGTATCTTTGAATACTACAACTACCTGGACCAATTACAGTCAGTTAAGTCCGAATATAAAAAATTCGCAGGGACCGAGATTTTATTGTTGTTATAAGCGGAATTTGTTATAAGCGAAATGTCAGACTTTTTAATGTAATAATCACAACATATCGACAAAGGCTTCTTTTCAGCCTACGTTCATTCATTTACAGGGGCATTTTAATGTAGAACCACCTAATTAGAATAGTTTGCAATTACCAGCTGTAAACAACAGTAAATTTTTACTACAGTAATTTGTTTCTTTTTCTCTTCATGTTTGAAGTAAAAATGATGGGGAGGACTTTAGTCAAATCAGCTACTCTCTAAATTGGTGCCCATCCTGAGGTTAATGTCCCTTTTTTTGCGGTGTGGGTGCGAGTCGTCTTAGCTTCGATAATGAAATGATTTTTCCTTTTCACTGTCTTGGATAAGCAATTTTTGTCTCACTTACAGCAAACACAGGCTATATAACACATTGCCAGTGGGCCCAGCTTTTTATGTTTTAAGCAAACAACTTTCAGATTCTTAGGAAGGTTACAACGTAAAGTAGGTAATAGCACTGTCAGGAGAGAGAAGTGTGCATGATCGACCAGTGATCATAGATCTACTGGGGCCAAAGCTTAAAAAAAAAAGAGATAGGAAAGAGAGGGGGCGCTAAGAAAGCGACTGGAAGCAACGCATATGGAAGCCTCCCCCCGAAGGGGGGGGGGGCGTATCACATATCCGACCGTTCCAGCCACTCAGTGCATGGAAATTTAAATCTAGGTCCCCCAAGGAAGGTCCAGATATTTAGCCGGTGTGGACAGCTGTTTCGGTCTTGGCGACCTCTTCAGCACACCATCGGCAATACTGGAGGAGGCAGGAACTTCTGCCTACCTGCAATGACAGCCACATTTTACTGTGGTGTCTGCAGGGGCATACATTCCAGGCCACCACCTACAGTTAAATTTCCATGCACCCTAAAAGAGAACCTACCAAAAGGGGGGAAGGGGTTGCAGTCAATATTGTAGTAATAAATGAAAAGAAAAGGGGAGAATGCCAGTGCTAATATTTTAGGAAGGTTACAACGTAAAGTAGGTAATAGCACTGTCAGGGGAGAGAAGTGTGCATTATCGACCAGTGATCATAGATCTACTGTGGCCAAAGCACCAAAAAAAAAAAAAAAAAAAAAAAAAAGAGATAGGAAAGAGAGGGGGCGCTAAGAAAGCGACTGGAAGCAATGCATATGGAAGCCCCCCTCCCCTCCCCCCTCGAAGGGAGGCGTATCACATATCCGACCGTTCTAGCCACTCAGTGCATGGAGATTTAAATCTAGGTCCCCCAAGGGGGTCCAGATATTTAGCCGGTGTGGACAGCTGTTTCGGTCTTGGCGACCTCTTCAGCACACCATCGGCAATACTGGAGGAGGCAGGTACTTCTGCCTACCTGCAAAGACAGCCACATTTTACTGTGGTGTCTGCAGGGGCATACATTCCATGCCACCACCCTATTGGCAGGTGCTCTTTTAGGGTGCGTGGAAATTTAACTCTAGGTGGTGGCATGGAATATATGCCCCTGCAGACACCACAGTAAAATGTGGCTGTCTTTGCAGGTAGGCAGAAGTTCCTGCCTCCTCCAGTATTGCCGATGGCGTGCTGAAGAGGTCGCCAAGACCGAAACAGCTGTCCACACCGGCTAAATATCTGGACCTTCCTTGGGGGACCTAGATTTAAATTTCCATGCACTGAGTGGCTGGAACGGTCGGATATGTGATACGCCCCCCCTTCGGGGGGGGGGGGGGGGGGCTTCCATATGCATTGCTTCCAGTCGCTTTCTTAGCGCCCCCTCTGTTTCCTATCTCTTTTTTTGTGCTTTGGCCGCAGTAGATCTATGATCACTGGTCGATCATGCACACTTCTCTCCCCTGACAGTGCTATTACCTACTTTTCGTTGTAACCTTTCTAAAATATTAGCACTGGCAGTCTCCCCTTTTCTTTTCATTTATTACTACAATATCGACTGCAACCCCTTCCCCCCTTTTGGTAGGTTCTCTTTTAGGGTGCATGGAAATTTAACTCTAGGTGGTGGCATGGAATGTATGCCCCTGCAGACGCCACAGTAAAATGTGGCTGTCATTGCAGGTAGGCAGAAGTTCCTGCCTCCTCCAGTATTGCCGATGGTGTGCTGAAGAGGTCGCCAAGACCGAAACAGCTGTCAACACCGGCTAAAAATCTGGACACCCCTTGGGGGACCTAGATTTAAATTTCCATGCACTGAGTGGCTGGAACGGTGGGATATGTGATACCCCTTCGGGGCGCTTCCATATGCATTGCTTTCTTAGCGCCCCCCTCTTTCCTATCTCTTTTTTTTTGTGTGTGTGTGAGTGTGTGCTTTGGCCACAGTAGATCTATGATCACTGGTCGATCATGCACACTTCTCTGCCCTGACAGTGCTATTACCTACTTTACGTTGTAACCTTCCTAAAATATTAGCACAGGCAGACTCCCCTTTTCGTTTCATTTATTTCATATTCTTAAAATAAAATACGTTCTACAAATGTTTCACAGATACATCGTTCATGTAGATACAGTTGATTAACACGTTTCCACTTTATTTAAAAACAGAAAATAATACGAAGTTTTGAGTTGGATTAAGCGTTGACTCCAGAACCAACCCGAGACTGATTTTTGGCGATTTGGATGCGACTCACCTTTAGCTTGAATAGTTTTACTTTTGGTTCACAAGTATTCTCATTATTGATCTCTCCAGTAAATACGCATTCTTCTGTAAGGTCGAACAAACATTAAAGCGACCTGCTGTAGGGTGGGCCTTCGCCGATACAACGGACCGACTTCTCAGTGTTGTCTTGCTTTAACTAAGACTTTTCTACCCTTGTTTTCAATCCATCTGATTAGGCACACGTAAAGATGGCTTTCTACTGCTTCTGGTACTCGTAGGGTGGGGGCGGGGGAACTCTCCTGCGTAGCAAAAGCAAAAAAAATAGCAGATAGGTCTTCATTGTACCACATTTATTAGAATAGTCATTCTGCGCAACATTATTGTAAAACCTATTAAGAACATTTATAAGGAAATTATTGTAAACTGAAAAGTGTTATTGCCTGGAGCAGGTAGCTTTAATTGAGCAATCTAGTTATCGCTGATACATCTTACTGATTATGTACTGTTGTCTGGCCCACGAAACTGAAATTGTCTGGCTTTTGTACAATCGCTTCGTGCCTTCCATACAGTACAGACTTCAGAAGAAACCCATGATATAAATTGTGTTTCAAATTACAGGTCGGAGGGCCTGAAGTAAACAGCAACTACCTGAGAGATGACATCATTTGCGCTCATCGTTCTTCTTGCTGTCAGCTTGGCTGCAGGTGAGAGGTGCACTTTTCTGTCCTAATTATCATTTCCTGCTGGTGGGTGAGGGTGCGTCCATCTTAATTCTTGGCTTCATTACGACAAAAATATTTATAGAACTCTACAATTGCTGAATGAGTGTGGTTGATAGGAGGGGGCAGGAGATCTAACCGTTTGTTTGTCCTCCTTGTTGTGTGTACTCTTCTAACAGCGCTAGAGGACCTATCTGGTTTCTGACTATTGTTTTTGACTGGTCTGAATTCAGTGACATTGATTGGATCATGCGCCGCACCACAGAGGGAAGGAGGCAGGGAATTCAGTGGACGCTGACCTCAATGCTGGATGACCTCGACTACGCCGATGATATCGGGCTGCTGGCAAGCAGAAACCAGGACATGCAACAGAAGACACAACAGTTGACACAGTCAGCAAGCTCCATAGGTCTCGGGGTCAACATTAGGAAGACTCAAGTCATGAGGAAGAACACCATAGTGGGCGACCCAATCACCATCAATGACCAACCTCTGCAAGAGGTGGACGAGTTCACGTACCTGGGCAGCAAGGTTACCACAGATGGAGACTGCACAAGGGAGATCACCACAAGAATCAGCAAAGCCAACCAAGCCTTCGCAATGCTGAAACCCATCTGGAGGACCACAAGCCTGAGCATCCACACCAAGCTCCGTATTTTTAAGAGCAACGTGCTGAGTGTCCTTCTATATGGGTCAGAATGCTGGAAATCCACTACCGCTACGGAACGCAAGCTGGATGTCTTCCAGAACAAGTGCCTGCGACGGATCATGAAGGTCTTCTGGCCAAACATGATTACAAACGAGGAACTACGGAAGAGAGCAGGCGCAGACAGCATCGCTGAAACCATCGCCACACGGAGATGGAGATGGCTAGGCCACGTTTGCAGAATGTCACCTGACTCATTACCAAGGGTGGCACTGAGATGGACACCACAGGGGAAGAGAAACCGTGGGCGACCAAAGGAGACGTGGCGCCGAACCGTGGAGCGAGAGCTCAAGAACAGAGGCCTTACTCTGCAAACAGCACCCAAAATAGCAGCTGACAGACAAAAGTGGCGCTCCCTTGCCGTCGCCTCAAGCACCAGACGGCGCAGAGAGGACTGAATGAATGAATTCACTGACAGACAAATGCGAACACCACACAGCTGCAAGAGGCAAAGAACCTCATGAGCCCCCGCATCTGCGGGGGCTCATGAGGTTCTTTGCCTCTTGCTGACTCTAGTCATATCCGTGTTTCTCGGATAGATGGGATTATTCGACGCTGAATTTGCCCTCCTGTTGAAGACATAATTCTGTTTCCTCTGACGGTAAGGGTTTATTAGCAACAGACAGTCGTAGTAGTAGTCCAGCTTATCAGTTACACTTCCAAGTGTTCACGATGCGTATGACTTGAGAAACCAACTTGACATGAGAAGCTGAAAGGACACGAGAGATCCATAATAAATCAGACCAGTATTAGTACGGCACAAGTGGAGTGGAACCCTTCTGCGCTTTTCCAAGCGCTGAGATCGGATCTTGACTGAAATGAACTGTACGGGCTGGACAAACTGAGATAGCAGGAGTGGATCTGTGAGAGGGAGGGCTCCAGGCTTTCGGGAACCCTGGCTTTCGGGAACCATGTTAATATTTATTTTCCTTTTTTTGTCATAGTTTCAGGGAAGCCAAGCAAAACGAAAAAAGATGACAGCGAGGAAGAGGACTGCGGCAGGAAGTGTAGGCTGCAGAAACTGCTGCAGTGTAAGTTCTTGAGTAGCTATATATATAGTCATCAGTTTCCGACGCTGTGATCGGCGAGCTTGATGACGATACTTGCATAACGAGACACATTCACTCAAATGGAAACATTTCTCCGCTGCTTCGTTCGGAGATTTTCTCATGACTCCCAACAACGAACAAGAGCACAGGGGGAGAAAACCGAAATTATGACAAGAGTTGTGCCCTTACTCGGAGCATCAGGACTCGATAGGTTCGTATTTTACTCCGAGTCAGGAGAACAACTCTTGCCATAACTTCCGTTTTCTCCCCTGTGACAAGAGTGCAATCACGTTGGATAAGCAGAGTGTACCGTAAGCATAGACAAAACACAAACATCTCCAAGAGACACAGATCCTCATGAACCCAGCGGACTCATGAGGATCTGTGCCTCTTGGAGATGTTTGGTGTGTTGTTTTTGTTGTGTTGGGCTCATGAAGAACTGTGCCTCTTGGAGATGTTTGGTGTGTTGTCTAAGCTTTTACGGTATAAGCTGTTTAACCGCTGGGATTGCGCGCTTAATTCTCCGTTGTTTGGAGTCGTTTGTTGCAAACGAAACCTCACTAACCTCACTATTAAACTCCCAGAACTAAATGACTTCCATTCGACAGATCACTAACCTCACTATTAAACTCCCAGAACTAAATGACTTCCATTCGACAGATCACTAACCTCACTATTAAACTCCCAGAACTAAATGACTTCCATTCGACAGATCACTAACCTCACTATTAAACTCCCAGAACTAAATGACTTCCATTCGACAGATCACTAACCTCACTATTAAACTCCCAGAACTAAATGACTTCCATTCGACAGATCACTAACCTCACTATTAAACTCCCAGAACTAAATGACTTCCATTCGACAGATCACTAACCTCACTATTAAACTCCCAGAACTAAATGACTTCCATTCGACAGATCACTAACCTCACTATTAAACTCCCAGAACTAAATGACTTCCATTCGACAGATCACTAACCTCACTATTAAACTCCCAGAACTAAATGACTTCCATTCGACAGATCACTAACCTCATTATTAAACTCCCAGAACTAAATGACTTCCATTCGACAGATCACTAACCTCACTATTAAACTCCCAGAACTAAATGACTTCCATTCGACAGATCACTAACCTCATTATTAAACTCCCAGAACTAAATGACTTCCATTCGACAGATCACTAACCTCACTATTAAACTCCCAGAACTAAATGACTTCCATTCGACAGATCACTAACCTCATTATTAAATTCCCAGAACTAAATGACTTCCATTCGACAGATCACTAACCTCACTATTAAACTCCCAGAACTAAATGACTTCCATTCGACAGAATGGAAGTCATTTAGTTCTGGGAGTTTAAGAGTTATAGAGATTATTTTTACACACGGATATTTATGACAGGAAGCCTGGAATGCGGCCCTGCGTCGCGGCGGATAAGCAACTTCTACCATTAACACATGATAGGCAACACTCCGGACATCTCCAAGGGCTGCAGGTGCTTATGAGAATCTATGCTTCTTGCAGATTTTAAGGGTTGAGTGACTGGTTTTGTAAATGTTGAATTGATGCCCCCCCAAAATGTGATGTTTTCAGTATTTTTTTTTTCAGTGGCGACTACGACAACTACAACAACTACAACTACGACAACTACGGCAGCTCCGGCGCATAGTGTATGGACATACACAGGTAAGCCATTTGCCTCGACCCAATCACTGCAAATAAAAAATTGAACACCACCCAACTTCAAGAGGCAAATAACCTCATGAGCCCCCGCGGATGCGGGGGCTCATGAAGTTTTTTGCCTCTTGCGACCCTGTTTCATGTCCACGGTGTTCCTTGGCTTGAACGAATTATTCGGTGTTGAAGTGTTTAATTTTCTCTTGGATAAAAAGATTGTTTGCATGTGAATGTGACTTCTGTTTGCACTTTCAGGGAGGTTTATTATTTATATATCTATCAGTCGACACTGAAGACATTAACGCATGCAAGATACAGGTTTAGCGTCTGCAAATGGCCATGTAAGAACCCTATCAAAATGGAGGGATGGATAGATAGAACGATGGTTTGGTTTGGTTTGGTTTGGATTGACCTGGTTTGAATTGGTTTGGTTTGAACTCGTTTGGTTTGAACTCTTTTGGTTTGGTCTGGTTTGGGCGGGGATTGATTGATTGATTGATTGATTGATTATTGATTGATTGATTGATTGATTGATTGATTGATTGATTGATTGATTGATTGATTGATTGGTTGATTGATTGATTGATTAGATGGTTGTTTGGATGGCTAGGTGGCTGGCTGATTGGTTAGCTGGATGATTGGTCATTTGAATGACTTACTGACTGACTTGCCGGGCTGGGTGATTCGGTGGATTGATTGATTGATTGATTGATTGATCGATTGATTGATTGATTGATTGATTGATTGATTGATTGATTGATTGATTGATTGATTGACTGATTGACTGTCGGACTTATTAACTGACTGATTGATGGATAATTTAGAGGCAACCCACTGGTCTGACCAGTACCCGACGTGTAAGGGTGGACGCCAGTCTCCCGTGAATCTGGTGACCGCGGAGGCCGTCCATGACAACAACCTGGTGCCTTTCACTCTCCACAACTTCTTCGCCTTACAGGGCGTGCAGTGCGTCGTCGTCAACAACGGACACGCAGGTACACGATCCAAACCAACAAGCCCACTGCCGAGCCCGTACAATACACAGAAAATACAAGCAGCAAGAGAAACACGCTTCAGTAGGACAAGCACAAGGTGTTCCTCCGAAACGTGTTCTGGCATGTCTACTGTCGTGTTACCCCGGCGGATCTGGAAGTACGTGGTTTAACACTTTGGCTGTCGGTAACGGTTTTTGTCGCGATGATTCCTGGAGGAAACCCGCTACCGACAGCCAAACGGTTAACTCACTCGCGACGTGCAGGATAGGCTGCAAATAGCCGCACATCTGTATTCAGCAAGCACGTCTCGAAGGAGTCAAAGTGAAGAAACGAGTTGGGGATCCCAAGTGTCCCGGAGAGGAAAAACAATTGGACCGGGTCCAACGTCTGTAAGACGTGCTATGTACAGTAACAAAATATGCATGAGCGACAGGTATTCAATGAAATAGGATTTGATGTCCATAAACACGACTAAAAGTGGCTGGGCTCAAGATTTCCTAACGAGAAATGTAAAATTATAACATATGACATGGCGACGAAGCTTAGTGGATAAGACACTGCGCTGGCAGTCGTAAGATCCCGGGTTCGAATCCCCTGGTGGGCAGGAATGGGATGTGGACTTTTCCTATTTCCCATCGAGTCAAATTCACGTACAGACTCGGCTTACGGTTGCCTGTCTCGCCTTCGTGTGTACAGCACATATAATCATCAAGTGCGCACGTTAAAAATCCCATTACCTCTATTCGAAAAGAGAAGGCCCGGTAGGGCCGGTGAAATGGAAACAGAAATATATCACATGCACCAAAGTTAATAGTAGGGTGGAGGTTTGCACATAAAGTAGCGCTTAGTAGCAGCAGGCTTTCAAAGCTTCAGCTTCCATCCCTACGGCGCCTTGAGCATCTTTAATTAGATGGATATGTGCGCCTCGGAGACACCATACCATACCATACCATACCATACCATACCATACCATACCATACCATACTATACCATACCATACCATACCATCAGTCATGAATCGCAACCGTAAGCAACGATCAAATAACGATCAACGATCAAATAAAGATTATTAACGTGTTTCATCGGCTTGTTGCCGCTAGTTCAAGCTGTTTGGTTTTCCTTGGAAATTTGATGAAATTTAGAAATGATAATCGTTGTTGCTGATCAATAGAAAGTACTTCAAATTGCACGTGTTTCGACGAAACAGTGGATTAAAAGCCCAGAAGAACATGCGTGTTTCGGCAAAAACAATTTATTAAAAGCCCAGAAAAACATGCGTGTTTCGGCGTAAACAATGGATTAAAAGCCCGGACAAATATGCGATCTCATGTTTGTCCGGGCTGTTAATCCATTGTTTTGACCTATTTCTGAATTTCCGAACAACTCGTATTATTCCAGCCCAGGTAACATACCAGAGCGGGCCCCTGAGCGTGACGGGTGGAGGCCTGAGTGGCGCACACACCGTGGTTCAGTACCACTTCCACTGGGGCAGTGACGACTTGCACGGGTCTGAACACACTATGGACGGCGTGTCCTACCCCATGGAGGTATCAAGGCTCCGTTAGCCAACTCCGTTCACTACGAATTAACCATGCCATTTCTCCGCTTGCAAAACAACAAATGACGTCGGTGGAGATTAGCCTTTTATATAACCCCGGATGTCAATGCGCATCTTTTCTGTTCTTTTTTTCTTTTTTTTTTTAAACATGACTTGTTCATAAAGTTTTTATTTAGTGAACAGCTGAAATATAATTACAATAACAATCAGGAGCAGATCTAGGGGAAGGGGGTTTTCCCTTTTGGGGGAGTTTGAACCCACCCCCAACCACCCCCCCACCTCCCTGGTTGATGTTTTGAGGAGTTTGGGCCCCTCACCCCCCCCCCCCTCCCACCCCCACCACCTCCCCGTTTGATATTTTGGCGAAAGCAAGGTCTAGCGTGGGGACAGTCTTCACACACGCGCACCTTTCCTCCCTCCCCCCCCCTTTTTTTTTGTCAGGTTGAAGGTCCCAAACAAAAAGTTGGAACCCCCCCCCACCCACCCCCACCCTCGATGTAACTGATCCGCCCCTTGCCTGAACCTCATCATATGAACAAGTAAATAGTATGTAATGAGGTAAACTTTGACCTGATGAAATTCCCACCACATCCGCTGTAGCCTACTTTGTTCGCTTTGAAATCACCGTGCCATTTCTTCGCTTCAGCGGAGAAATTGCACAGTTATTTTGAAGCAAACAAGTTGGCTCGAAAACTCTCTAGCATTCTAGCCAATCATTAGTCACGTGTTTCAGAGTTTTACAGACCTATAGCTAGTCCTTAAACACGTCTGCATAGAGACTAAGGCTCCGATACTTCAAGAGTTGGCCGACTGGTTCAGGAAAAATTCAGGCTGAGGTTGAATTATTATAGTATCCGCTCTTGTCTTCCAAAGGTGGCAGACAACTCTAGCACTACCCTTGAACTAGCGTGGCCGATCTGTTTCCTGCTTTTACCCCTTGACTGCTACTGACGACGCCGCTCGGCGGAAAGACGCGTAGTCACGCGGCATCTTTTCCGTCGAGCGGAACCGTCAGTAGCAGCCAACGGGTTAAAATACTGTCTTTTGTATGCAACCAGGACTTTGCATTCTTAGTGCTGAAATAAAGTGTTCTTATCAGTGTCGTGTCCGAACGGTTTGATGCGATAATGTGTGTCTGAAACATGAATGGATTTTTTTTTTTCCCGTTTGCCAGATGCATGTTGTGACCTTCAACCAGAAATACGAAAATTTGTCCATAGCCGTCACGCAGCCTGATGGACTCGCCGTGCTGGGGTTCTTCTTTGAGGTAACACAAATGTTTAACTGCTCGGCGGCCGTGTTAACCAAATTTTGGAGACGTCATCTAACGACTATGCACCTGTTGCAGGAGATGGATCGACCATGATAATTTAAGGGCAGTGCCAGATTAACCTGGCGCCGACAGGCGCCAAGCTTATCTGGCACTACCCTTGAATTATCATGGTGGACCCATCTCCTGCTGTAGTGCGTCAGGGCTGAATGGGATAAATCATTTCATGCTGAGGACGAAATTACCTCTTTTTGTTTAGATATCCTTTGAGGTCGACGTCACATTTGTGAATACAGATCGACCATGATAGTTCAAGGGTTGTGTCGGAATAGCTTGGCGCCTGCAGGCGCCAAGCTATTCTGACACCACCCTTGAACTATCATGGTCGAT
Organism: Semisulcospira habei; assembly: GCA_036245525.1. NCBI lineage: Eukaryota > Metazoa > Mollusca > Gastropoda > Semisulcospiridae > Semisulcospira > Semisulcospira habei. Next base: position 166,571,000 of record BTPG01000003.1, read on the forward strand.
CCATAACCTAAAGCATCGTGTCAGGGCTTTATGGGTTAAAGCGCACCGTCTTGTTTCCACCACGAAAGTGATTTCGAAGACAGGACGCCGAAAAAGGGCTGAACAAATTCTTACTCAAGCCGGGATCGAACCAGCAAACTTTCGGGCCTGGAGTCGAACGTTCTACCACCTGAACTACCAAGCTCCCCAGTTCTTTGGCTTGTTGGTTGGTTGGTTGCCTGGATGGGTAGGTGAGTGGTTAACCTGGATCTACACTTGAATATGGCCGATCCCTCACCGGCCTCCTCTCCCGCCGTCTGAACAGAAACCGGAAAGTCAACAGAGCACATGGACTTAATTTGTAACATAAACAAACAGAATCGGTACACTTTAAAAAACAACAACAACAACAACAAAACCCCACTAAATCGGAGCATTGTTAGGCCATGACAGAGAACAGAAAACATCATTTCTGAAAAGATTTCTACCAGTCAATACCATATCTAAATAATACATATACTAAGAATGGTAGAAATGGCGTCACAAACAAGCTGAACTACTGCTCCGATTGCTTTATGTTAGCTGATTCTGGTGCGTCAGACGATAAAATAAAGTCACCATGCTATGTTGACTGCACGAGACATAGATCCTAATGAGCCCCAGCAACTGCGGAGGCTCATGAGGATTTATGCCTTTTGCTGAAACCACTTTGTATCCATTTATCTTGGACGGTTTGGACTCTGGCGCCGAAATAACCAATATTTTAGAAACATGGAATGCTTCCACTGGCAGCGAAAGTGTTAAATACGCCATTCAAAAAGCCGTTTTGTTGGCATCATTCTAACATTCAATACTGATATAGAGTAAAGAATGACAGGAATCACGCTTTTGTTCAATACCCTATCGTGCCTAAATCTGGGACGAGTTGCACGTAATTTGCGATAGCTAGTACTGCCTGTCATAGTTCCAACGGCATTGTTTTGAGCTATTTTTATCCCAACTAAAAACGCTCGTTCCAGTGCAGAGGGCCATTTGCTAGCAGTTATATAACTGGCCTAGTCAAGTTTCCTGCAACTGGGGGCTGTTGCTCCGATTTCAAAAATTATTTCTGCTAGCTGACTCCGTTGTTTTAGGCTACACATATGTCCTATACTGTTCCCTGCCAGTGACCACAAATTGCGCGTCTCAAAACCACTTCACACTGACTGACCTTTGTTTGAAAAACGCAGATGTAAATGGTACCAAAATTAAACATAACGAACACAAAAATAGACACGAGAAAAAGAACACAAGATTAACAAAAGACATAAATCCTCATGAGCCCCCGCGACTGCGGGGGCTCATGAGGGTTTATGTCTCTTGCAGCCGGTGTTAGGGTTTTTTTTTTTTTTTTGTGTGTGTGTGTGTGTGTGTGTGTGTGTGTGTGTGTGTGTGTGTGTGTGTGTGTGTGTGTGTGTGTGTGTGTGTGTGTGTGTGTGTGTAAAACTGTTTTATTTTCTTTCAGATTTCCCCAGATGACAACGCAGATATTGAGCCCCTTTGCGCCGGTCTGAAAAACGTGATAAATGCTGGTAAGATTTCTCTGTTAGTCGCAAATTCCCGTGTTATTTGACGCTATTTTAAGATCGGAGCAGTAACCGAAGACACTATACATTGTGTAGATAGATAGATAGATAGATAGATAGATAGATAGATAGATAGATAGATAGATAGATAGATAGATAGATAGATAGATAGATAGATAGATCGATCGATCGATCGATCCGATCGATCGATCGATCGATAGATAGATAGATACACCGTGCAATAACGCATTCTGTTTTCTTGGACTGCCGTCGAATTACTTATGTGGACTATCCAACATCCACGTACCTTAGCTGACACACGTAATATTGTATATTGTTGTCACTCAATCTCCGATTTACAAGATTACATCGGATATAATAAAACTCCAGGGGACGCAGACTTGCTTGCTGTTATAACCGAAGTTTGTTATAAGCGAAGTAATTCTCCTTTGAAATGCGTGGTTCGTATTTTAATTGTCTTTAGATTCCCGATTTGCAAGATGATATCGGATATGTTATGACCAAAGTTTATTGTAAGCGACGTAGGAAATGTGTGGGTGGTGCCTCTGAAAAACACTCGTTATAACCATCTCGGCTTTTGTTGTATCAGACATTGTTACAAGCGAAGCTGTCTGAGTACGCTTGTTAACTCAACGACTGCTGCAGTAAAACGCTGAGATGAAAGGAGTCTAGGTAAGCAAAAGTCCCTCGGGCAGACGCAGGCCGCAGTGGGTCCGAGCACATTTCTGCGCGGGCCCACTGCGGCCGGCGTCTGCCCGAATGACTTTTGTTTACTGCGGGTACAATCCTATGATTTAGAATGTGATTTGGTTTTTCTACAGGGACTGAGTACGTCATGCCCCCTACTTCGGCTATAGGGGACATGCTGCCTAGCGATCTCACACAGTACTACCGCTACCAAGGAGGCCTGACCACGCCGCCGTGCAGCGAGAGTGTCGTCTGGACCGTCTTCAAACAGCCTATCCCTATCTCAGAGAGACAGGTGCGGCTCCGGCTACAGACCCCCAAAAAAAATCCTAACAGAGACAGAAACACGCATAGAAAGTAGCAAAATCACAGGCATGTTTCTGTGTTGGGATTTTCAGTCTTTGAATATTTTAAACGTTTGGCGACCATTTTACATCGGATCGGACACCTCGTAACTTCCGAGTGTGCCTCCGCAGGAAGAAAAATAGGTCTCTCTTCTACTGGGTCCAGTTGATAACTAAGAAAGAAACATAGGCACATAAAAAATAAAATAATACAAATAATAACGCAGACCACAATGCAGAAAACGACTGAAAAAAAGGTGCAGACGACATTATTAGGTCATGCTCGCTGAAGTTATCAATTTCCTTTTTAGATAAATCTTACATTCGTTCTCCATCCTTGAAAATTCCTTGCGAGTGGTCTGGATAACAGAATCGCATGACTTCGTGACACGTATTACTTTTCACATTTTTAAGGTATTTTAATAAGGTTCCTTTTGCAACGCACGACTATCAACAACGAACGAGAGCGATTGTCACAGCGGATAACCGGTTCTGTCATACGCATAGTCAACACTCCAAACATCTCCAAGAGGCATAGATCCTCATGAGCCCAGAGGGCTCATGAGGATCTATGCCTCTTGGAGATATTTGGAGTGTTGTCTATACGTATTGAACAAGCTGGTCACTCACCGTGATTTTAGCTCTTGTTCGTTTTGGGTCGTCGTTCGTTTGCACACGAAATCTCAATTAATATTTCGTGTGTGTTTGCAGATCAATGATTTCCGCGCGCTTAAATCAAAGCACACGGACGCCACCGGAGCAAAGGAGCCTCTCATGGACAACTACCGGCCTGTCCAGCCTCTCATGGGCAGAACCATCCTTACCAGCATCTAAACAGCTAGCTGTGGACATCCTGCCGTAACTGGCGTCAGTCCTTCAGTGCAGACTGATCTATTTACTGTCGAGCAAACGTCAACGCGATCCAACCGCACGAGACGTAGATACAAAATTATTATTGGTCTCAGCAAGAGGCATAGATCCTCATGAGCCCCCGCTGTCGCGGGGGCTCATGAGGATCTATACCTCTTGCTGAGACCAATTTGTATCAATGTCCAGCCGACGGTTGTGGCTTTGGATCGTTGAATGAACACTGAAAATTTCAGAAAGAAACTACTCGTCCAGTGGAATGGAAGGGGTAAAACCCCTTGTTCATGCAGTCATCCGTACTGTTTACATTGTACAATGGATTGTTTTGATTCCGGTAAAGTCAGATACCATCATAGTCCCAACGAAGAGAGAAACACGCTTAGACAAGACAATTACCACACAGTTTAATACTATTTCGGGTTATACCTTTTTTTTCAAAATAGACACTGACATGGCAAACATGTACACAGTCTGACGCAAAATCAGCTTCGTTGTACGTCTAGTGGTTAATCGTGTTCACACATGACAATCCAGAAATACAGACAAACAAACAAAAAGTTGTGTTCTCAATTTTAAAGATTAAAAAAAATATATAAGAAACTAATTGCGAATTGTACCGTGGGATGTTGGGTAGACATTGCTCATTCTTGCTGTCAGTTTCCCGAATGGCCGTTGCGTTGCATTTCAACTCTTAACTCGTAGAGACGTGCCGCCTCCGGATACACGGCTTATGCCGCGTATCCGGAGGTGGCTTGTCTCGAATGAGATATAAAAAAAAAAAATAGTGTTCGAGAATAAGTCAGAATTGCGATTACAGCGCTTCTTGTGTTTCACTGCATGCTCATGCGGTTATTTAATGAAGAACAGAAGTCTTTGACCTAGAAAATGGCATCACCACCAAACCTGACTGTTAATCCACTGACGTCATATTTTGCGATGAGTCGACCGTGTGCTGAGTTGGTGTGCTGGTAAGCTTTGAATGAGTGTATGTGTATTTTCACAACAGTTACAGAAAAACGGCAGTTGGGAATTTTCAAGAAACCTGGACATTTATTATTGAGATGCCATTTATAAGTTGCATGTATAAGCTCCACTGTTGCAATTCGTTTCTATTTTCAGTGCAACTATTTTACAGTTGGCTTTCACTATTTCCTGAAAATATGATACTCCTTGTACACCTAAGATAGTTCGGAACCTACACCTGTAAAAACGATTCCAACAAAGAAACAAACACGCTGAATAGGCAAACACAATAAACTGTGTTGCTATTGTCCTTCCTAAGTGTGTTTCTTTCTTCTTGAGATTTCTTTGCATTTTGTACGCTTGGCAGTCAACTTTTTGGTCTGGACTGATAAATTTATATTATTTTCCGACCAGGTGAAACCGTGGCTCAATAAAACGTCAGATGATGCCCTTTCCATCCTTTTGTGTTAGATTTTTTTATTTCATGTCGTTGACTCTTGATAGTTCATGGGTAGTGCCTGCATAGGCGCAAGTTCTTCTGGCACCACCTTTGAAAATTTGTCTCTTGAACCTCAATGTATTGCTATCGTTGTTTGTTTTTTGTTTTGTTTGTTTGTTTGTTTGTTTGTTTTCGTCATGCTGTGATCCTCTCTGAATTCTTGGCCACTGGCGGTAAAGGAGCTAAATTTCTGACTTGTCCATACTGTTTTTGTTTTGTTTTGGGGTTTTTCTACACTGTGGCGGTGTTTTTTATTATTTATTTATTTATTCATTTATTTATTTATTTTGTAACTAGTATGTACTATAACTGCAGACCCATGCGCTGCTCTGAAGATGGTTGCTATGGGTGTTCTTGGGTCCTATTCGCTCGACACACAGCCGACCCCACCAACTCAGTTGGGGTCGGCTGTGTGTCAAGTGACTCGGACCCAAGAGAACTCATAGTAACCATCTTCAGAGCAGCGCATGGGTTTGCAGTTTCCCTATAACCACTATTGTCTTTTAAACACCATGGGTACATAGATTCGTCTTTACTAGTGTCTCTAGTTGACAGCCTCTCTTGCCTGCACCCAACAAACACTCTTGTTTGAACAGTGACAAACTGCTAGGTATAATACGCTGTCACGCAAAATATACCCTCATGCCATAACATTTTCTCTTCAAAGTCTTTAAGATCAACATTTTTTTTTTAATGCTGGGATCTAAGAAATATTTCTACAGTGTTGTCTCCGTTCTTTGAGCACCCATAACAGAACGGTCAGGCTCTGTGCTTTCAGACAGCCTCTGCTCTGTGAACGCAAAAGACAGACATTATCTTCTTCTTTTTTTAAGCGAGATTTTCATTCTCACAAACCAGATAGGTGAGGCTAGCGCTGGTAGAACAGAACACATACCAATGGGAATTACTCAGCGCTGGACATACAAACAGTCAGAAACCCTGCCCCCGCCTATCAGGCACCCAATCGCCAACCCACAGCAAAATACGCAGGCAAAGAACAAAACGATCATTCTACATTTCTTAGCGGTAAAAAAATCTCGCTTTTTCACAAAAGTGAACCGTGTTTTGCCTGTTCAAAAAGACTGTAGTTATCATCATCTCCTCGACTGCTTCCGACTGTGCACGATTGTGCGCGGGCCAATGGGGCTGACATCGGCCCGATGGCACTTTGTGCACTGGGAAGACGCGTAGTTACGTGTCTTTTCCGCCGAACGGTATCGTCTGTGGCAATCAAAGAGTTAAAGTGAAACAATGATGATCTGATCTTGGCACATAATAATGGCGTGCAGGTTTCAGATTTAGGACCTAGGAGGCTGTCTTTTAGGACTTTTTACGGACAGAAAATCACAGACCAGCCACGGGTTTTCGGACTATAATTATGACGTCAGGTTCCTTCCTCGCCAACAGTATTTTGTTCAGACCGATTGAGCGGGTTTAACTCATTCTACCCCAACACCAAAATCCTTAAATTTTGCCCCTGTCCTCTCAAGACCGCATTGCAGCGCAGGACACAGATCGACCATGATAGTTCAAGGGTGAATCCAGAATAGCTTGGCGCCCATAGGCGCCAAGCTATTCTGGCATCACCTTTGAACTATCATGGTCGATCCTTATCCTGCTGTGGTGTGTCTGGGGTAGAATGAGTTAAGGTAACGTGTGGAACACCCTAGACAATCCCCTTTAATGCCGATAAGCTTCACAAGCTTCGACAAAGCCAGACCGCTTCCTCGTCTGCTCGAGGAACACGTGTGTAAATGATTTTAGAAAGAGGCATGGATCCACCTGAGCCACCCGACTTTCTGGGGGCCGCGTGAGGATCTATGCCTCTTGCAGCTGTCTCACAGTTTGCTTTGAGAGCGACATTCAATGGTTATTAAAACAGCGGGCATAGAATTTGTGAGTCTATATGACAGTCCACTATTCAACAGTACCTTGTCATTCACGACTTGCCTTCCAAAGACTGATTTCTGACCCCTGAGGCCGGTTTGCATGCAACTGACCCCAGGTGTTTATTTGTAAAGTTCACAATGAGCGCAGGGTCCCCAGGCCGGCGTCGGCCGCAGTTGGCCCGCGCGCAGCCGCGCGCGGGCCAACTGCGGCCGACGTCGGCCCGGAAATCTTGTGCTGAATGGGACAGGTTCTTACGTGTTCACAACGTAACGGTAGTCCATTGTCCAGGCACTTTTAAAGCGGCTCATTTTCATCCTGACAAGTACACTAATAGTTGTTTACTGCTGGTAATAATAAAGAATAATAATGTACATTTATATAGCACTTAACCTCTAAATGAATGATGCTCTAAGCGCTTTACAAGATGAAAAATCACAGAACAAAAAGTACAAGAAGGTAAAAGCTACGATAAATGTTACAAAAGAGTAAAGTGACACACACCAAAAGCCCACACACACATACACACACACACACACACACACACACACACACACACACACACACACACACACACACACACACACACACACACACACACACCTTTACAAAAACAGTTCCTCCCAGAGATTGCTAACGCAGTGAAAATGCATCTAACTACACGCATAAGAAAACAGATAGGTGTTGAACAGTAATTTGAAAGCAGACAGAGTTGGAGCATGTCTGACATGGGCTGGAAGGTCGTTCCAGGTGACTGGACCGAAATAAGAAAAAGCACGCAGGCCTTGGCTAGACTTCTTTCGCGGCCTAGGAACCCTGAAAATACGTGTGTCTGATGCTGAACGGAGGGATCCTGAAGGCATGTAAATATGAACCAGGTCGGACAAATATGGGGGAGCAGAACCGGTAATGACATTGTAACAAATAACAGAAACCGTGTACACGATTCTTTGAGATACAGCCAGCCAGTGTAGGTCAACAAGTAAGGGTGTTATGTGCTCTCGTTTCGGTACTCTGTGAATTAGTCGGGCAGAGCAGTTCATAACTCTTTGAAGTTGATCAACTCTTTGAAGTATATTGCTCACTATAAGTTATGGATCATCTGAAACATGCTCATGATTTCAAATAACCACAGCTCCGTTGAATTTTAAGAGTGTTCTATTGGAATGTTTGTTGAAGACTGTAGATAAAGTGTACAGTTTGTCAAAAAATTCCAAGAGTTGTGTTTATTTTAATACATCATGACCATTATGTTTTCAGAGTAGTAATTAGCATTAGTGAGTAGCATGCAGCAATGTGCCCCCTCCCCTCCAAACCCCCTCCACCAACCACCACCACCCCTCATCTCCCTGTGGCGAATGAGATGATCATGTCAGCTGAAGGGGTAGTGAACAATTAACCTCATAATCATGTTTTGATTTCTGTGGACTACTTGAAATCTGATACCACCTTGGCCCCGCCACTTGGAACAGCCTCCCCTCCCCAGTCCGTAACTGTCAAACGATCTCCTCATTTAAATCACTTCTCAAAACCCACTTCTACAAAGCTGCCTTTCACTAGTTCATTTTCCCAGCCATGCACAATTCATCACCAAGGTTACGTGTGTGTGTGTGTGTGTGTGTGTTTTTGTGTGTGTGTGTGTGTGTGTGTGTGTTTGTGTGTTGTGAGTGTGTGTGTGTGTGTGCGCGCGCGCGTGCGTATGTTGTGTGTGTGTGTGTGTGTGTGTGTGTGTGTGTGTGTGTGTGTGTGTGTGTTAGTTGTTAGCCTTTTCATTGTATCAACGCTTAGGGCTACTTTTAGAATAAGCTCTTAACAAATCGCCTTTATTATTATTATTATTATTATTATTATTATTATACCGCATAATGGTTCATAATAAATATGCGACAAAGAGCAGGTTTTATAGTTGAGCATTGATAGCAATGTTTTTTAGTACCATTTGCTTGAGACGAATCGAACATCAACGTTTACTGTTTTATGTCGGCTCAGCGTTTCGACTAACCCCTTCACTGTTGAGGAAGGGTGGACACAGTCCAACTGCAAGAGACATAGATCCCAATGAGCCTATAAGGATCTATGCCTCTTGCTGACACCACTTTGTATCCATGTTCCTTGGACGGCTGGAGTTGTTTGGCGCTGACTTAGCAAAGATTTCAGAGACAGCCTGACACAGGTGATAGAGGGGATCAGAAGTGTTTAGAGACTTATTCTGTAACACAACAGAATCAGCTACTTGAAAGAACATCTGAAATTAGAACAGAAGTTCGGTCACAACAGAGCTCGGTCACAATAGAGTTTGGTCACAACAGAGTTCGATGTGTGAGATGTGAAATTGACTGCAGTGTAAAACGTGGGTATAACTACCAATGTTCTGTTTCGTGTTTCAGAGGGATAAAAGGATCAAAGGTCAAACTAGGCACCGTGGACGCTGGCTCAGTCGCTTTGCGCAGAGAGTCGAACAAGCCACGAATCCGGCCGTGCACTGACCGGATGCAGCACGATCATTACTAGTAAATACTAGCAGGTCAAGCGGAACCCGCATTGTGATTTTGACAGCATAGCGAGTATCAAAGGTTTATTCTACATTCTCGTTGAAAGTTTGAAATTACGTCAAAGGGATGCCGGAGAACATCAGTACACGTGTACACTGACACGTGTGTACGCCACACGCCGGATGACCTCGTGACCTGCACTATTGCGATACACTGATAGTCGGCCGGGTTCTGCGGCCTTGTGACTGACGTAGGCTCATAAATGTGCATATTAATTCAAAACCAGACCGATGCAGACGATAAATCCGCGACTCGGGTACAAAAACAATACACCCTGCAAACGATGAATTTGACATTTGGCCACTTACACCATAAAGCTGTAAGATAGAACACAAAGGACCCATACACACATTGACAGCAGTATCTGTTGCAGACAGTTTTCTGACTGTGTTGAGATGCTTGATCCTGGGCAATATAACTTTAAGCGTTGTTTTTCACCGGATCCAAACTAACACACAACATTCTTCTAAGATAAGAATAAGATATGAAAAATTATGTTGAAAAGACAAAAAGAAACGATAGATGGTTTTATGACAACTAATGCACGTCAAAATTTTACTGACACCTGAAATGAATCTTTCAGATGCCGGGGAAAGAAAAAAAAAAGGACGGACAGACAGACAGACAGACAACAGAATACGCGGAACTTTCCCAGCGCCGACTTCTGTACTAAGCAGCTATAATTCAGCAAATTTTTCCCTGTGGCAATTTTCTCAAATCCATGACTCTAAAACTAATCAGTGACAAAACAAACAAAAAACACACCAAAAAAATTTGACGCAATGGTGGCATTCAAGCAGTCTGGTCATGGGTGGGTTTGATTGCTAAACTTACTTACTTACTTACGCCTGTCACCCCTCCCCGGGGATAGGTCGTCGACGAGAGACCTCCAGCGACTCCTGTCCTGTGCTTCTCCTTCGATTTTACTCCAGGTGGTTCCCAGTCTCTTGATGTCTGCTTGGAGGTCTCGACGCCAGGTGTTTCTCGGACTGCCTCTTTTCCTCTTTCCCTGGGGGTTCCATGACAATGCCTGCCTAGTGATACTGGAAGCTGGCTTTCTCAGACTGTGACCAATCCATCCCCATCTTCTTCGCCCAATTTCTTTCTCTGCTGTTATCTGCTCTGTTCTGTCCCAGAGTCTGACGTTGCTGATCTTCTCTGGCCAGTGGATTTTCAAAATTCTTCTAAGGCAACTGTTTATGAAGATCTGTACTCTGTTGACTGTGGTTTTTGTCAATCTCCAAGTCTCTGCTCCATATAGGAGAACTGTTTTTACGTTTGAGTTGAAAATCCGGACTTTGGTGTGTTGTGACAGCTCTCTAGAACTCCACACTTTTTTCAACTGGAGAAAGGCTGCTCTGGCTTTACCGATTCGTGCTCTGACATCTGCATCAGTGCCGCCTTTTTTGTCTATGATGCTCCCGAGCTAGGTGAAGGACTCCACCTCCTCCAACGGGGTGCCAGCAAGCAAGACTGGTTCTTCCCTGGTTGCGTTCAGCCTCATTGTCTTTGTTTTCTGTTTGTGGATGGTGAAGCCCACTTGGGACGAGATGTCAGCAAGCCTCGTGGTCTTGTCCTGCATTTGTTGATGAGTGTGGGACAGTAAAGCCAAGTCGTCTGCAAAATCGAGGTCGTCAAGCTGTGTCCACAGTGTCCACTGTATTCCACTTCGTCTGTGCTATGTGGTCCTCTTCATGACCCAGTCTATGGCCAGTGGGAAGAGGAACGGAGACAGCAAACACCCCTGCCTGACACCGGTTCTGACCTAGAGCTCCCTGGTGAACTACCCTTCGTAGATCACGCGACATGTCATGCCATCGTAGCTGCTCTTGATCAGGCGGACGAGCTTTGTGGGTACACCGTAGTGTCGTAGGAGTTTCCACAGAGTCTCTCGGTCCACGCTGTCAAATGCTTTTTCGTAATCCACAAAGTTGACGTACAGCGGGGAGCTCCACTCCAGAGACTGTTCCACGATGATGCGGAGAGTGACGATCTGGTCTGTACATGATCGGTTTTTCCTGAATCCTGCTTGCTGGTCTCTCAGCTGGGGGTCGACGGAGCTCTTCATTCTCTCCATGATGATCCTGTTGAAGACCTTTCCTGGTACTGACAGCAAGTTGATTCCTCTGTAGTTGGAACACTTGCTGAGGTCGCCTTTCTTGGGAAGCTTGATTAGGTACCCCTCCTTCCAGTCAGCCGGCATCACCTCCTCTTCCCAGATCTTTCCAAACAGTGGGTACAGCATCTCTACTGTTGTCTCTAGGTCTGCTTTCAGAGACTCCGCTGGAATGCCATCTGGTCCTGCTGCTTTGCCGCTCTTAGTCAAAAATGCCTCTGCTCTTCTGATCTCTTCCCGGCTGGGTCTGTCACAGCTGATGGGTAGGTCGGTCTCTGCTGGCTGGATGTCTGGGGGGTCGGGTGGGCTGGGTCTGTTCAGTAACTCTTCAAAATACTTGGCCCATCTGTCGAGTTGATCTGCTCTGTCTGCAATAGGCTTGCCTTCTTTGTCTTTTACTGGTCTTTCTGTATGGCCATACTTGCCCGACAATCTTCTGGTAATGTCGTAGAGCTGTTTCATGTTGCCACAACCTGCTGCCTTTTCTGCCTCTGCTGCCAGGCTGTCTGTGCAGGCCCTCTTGTCTGCCCTAATACTCCTCTTCACCTCGCGGTTGGCTTCCGAGTATTCCTCCTGTGCCCTTGCTTTGGCTGCTCTCGTGCGACTGTTGTTGACAACTGCTTTCTTCTGCTTCCTCACTTCTATCTTCTTCAAGGTCTGTGCCGACAGCCAGTCCTTGTGATGGTGTTTCCTGAACCCTACATTGTCTTTGCAGGTTGAGCTCAGCGCCTCTCTAACTGCCTTCTACTGCTGCTCTGCGGTGACCGCCTCCTCTTCATTTACTAGCTCCTGTAGCGCTTGAAACCGGTTGGACAGCACCAGTTTGAACTCTTCTCTCACTCCAGTCTCTCTCAGGAGGCCTACATTATAGCGCTGTCTTCTTGTTGTCTCTGTGCGGCTTTTCTTTAACTTGAGCTTTATTCTTAAGGTAAGCAGATGGTGGTCTGAGGCGACATCTGCTCCCCTCCTCACTCGAACATCTTGAAGGGATCTTCTAAACTTCTTGCTAATGCAGATATGGTCTATTTGGTTCTCTGTAGTATGGTCAGGTGAGACCCAAGTTGCTTTGTGTATTGTTCTGTGTGGGAAGATGCTGCCTCCAATGACAAGTCTGTTTAGAGCACAGAAGTCTACAAACCTCTCCCCGTTCTCACTCATCTCCCCTAGTCCCTGTATCCCCATCACCTCTTCATATCTGGTGTTGTCCTCCCCTATTTTGGCATTAAAATCGCCCATGACGATGGTGATTTCTCGTTCCGCGCATTTGTCCACAGCACTCTGGAGTCGGTCGTAGAACTCTTGTTTTTCTTCCTCGTCACTGTCATTAGTGGGCGCATAACACTGGATGACGTTCAGCTTGATCTTTTTCTTGGTTCTAAAGGCTGCTGTGATAATTCTTGGCCCAAGAGGTTCCCAGCCCATCAGCACTCTCTGTGCCACTGGTGACAGCATGAATGCTACTTCTTCTGTATGGGGGGCATTCTCCTCTTCATGACCTGAATACAAAATCATCTCCCCATTTAACAGCCTTTTCTGGCCAGACTGCGTCCATCTGGCTTCACTGATACCTAGCAGGGAAAGGTTGTACGCTGCTATCTGGGCGGCCTTGCCGCTCTGGTACATGGTCTTGACATTCCATGTGCCCATGGTTGTATCCCTGGATATAGAGAGGCAGCTCGGTCCTGTGGCTTCCGAAGACTTCCCCACAGGACGTCATAAATCTTCTGGTAGAAGAACCCGTTCCTCCTCCAGGAAAGGCCGAATTGCTGTTTGTCTTTTCGTCGGCGTTTTTGTAGCTATTTCCTTATTTGCAGGGTGTGGAAGCTACCCCCTTACTAGGAGGACCAGGGGTTTTCTGTCGGGGTCACCTTCCCTTAGACCATGTTGGTTCACGGCACCTTATTTCATTCGGTGCATCTCTCTCGCGAGCGGGACCCCCTATCCACCACCCAGAGGACGCGCCTCAACGCCATATTATGGTCCCAGCGCGAGGTTGATTGCTAAACGTTCCTGATACTAAAACGGATTCTCAATGTCTTGCCTCAGCGGAGACTTTTCTACTCTTTTCACAATCCACGTGAATATGCACACGTAACACCGGTTTTCTAGTGCCCCTGGTGAATGTCGTTATAACTCTCTTTCATTACTTTCATTTCGTTCAGCATTTTGTAAAACACACTGGGAACATTTGCGTACAAAGCAGGTATTGCCAACAAAGCATTTTACTGAAAGAATTTCAGTGTGACCAGGACCCGTGGGGGCGCGGGGTATTCACGAACAGATGGAACCCCCACCCCTGTCTAGACTAAATCAGTCCGCCCCTGGGAACTGACAGAGTTTCTGTATCTGTACCAGGCGGCCGGTTCATGGACTCAGTGCTGGTGCAGTAGTGGCCGCCTGCGGCCGCGGCACTGACTCCGACAAGGCTTAAACGTTATTGCGATTTGACTTGACTGACTGAGACTCAGTGAAGGATGCAGTTATCCGCACTTATTTGCGCCAGACTAGCTTGGCGCCGAGGTAATTAATTGACACTGTCAATGAGCTGTCATGGTGGCCTTAGTCCTAATAAATCACCGGCCACTGACGTACTATGTCACGCCGGACAGCTGCCGGAATGAGAGTTACGTCAGTTTCAAAATCACCTCGTCACCACTGACTTCAGAAAAAAAAAAAAAAAAAAAACCAGGGTCCGATAAAGGGAGAACAAAATAATGTTCGCCTTAAAGGAACATTCAAATAGTTTTCTCCCCTTAAATAAACCCCCCAGAAGTTTACCTGAGGTAGGTGGCAAATTGCAACGAATAAGGGCATCAACGAGCAAGTATATTCTCTCAGTTTAAAAATATAACAAATCAAGATTTACAATGTTAACGCATTACCAATGTAAGCAAAATCCGCGAATGTACGCAGAATAAAATTGTCGTCGCCCATGCAAGCGCGACGCACCGACGCAAAGGTTCACGGGAAACGACACAGGTAACCAAAATGGCGACGTCCTCAGGTGTGCTGGTGTTTCTGTCGCTAGTGACAGGTAAGGGACTAAAGCCATCTGTTTCTGATGAACATTTCCTTGTAGTATCAATTTGTGCTATTTGGGAGACCAAGGAAATGTGACCGAAATATGTGAAAGTTGGTCGAAACCCACGATTGAGAGATAAACGCCGTTGTCCAAAGCGCCCGTGTACTTCCGGGGTTTTTATTTTCAATGAAAGCAAGTTCTGTTCTGTTAGTTTCCACAGTCTTTGGTGTCTTACCAGCGATGACTCCGGCTCTGAAACAAAACGAACACGGATATATATGTACTTTTTCAAATCAGTGTTTGGTAAGATCGGCCGCGATTTTAAGAGTACTTGGTCAGTGGTGCTAAATCACAATCAGTCGACTCGAATTTCAAGTATTTTGAGTTATAGTGAAGCATCAGTGCATTCTCTGTTCGCACCTGCACATCAGGTATTCCAGTTCTCCAATTATATAGTATCCGTTTATAGTTCGAAAATTGAAGTGTCACTATTTGAACGAGATGATATATGAGCTTTCAGAAAAGCATGCAAAAAGTTTTTTTTAATGACACGCTTAGTTGTTAACAGTATAGACATCCTGATGCCCCATGAGTAGGCTTATGTGTATGAAAATTGAAATGGATGTTTGCTGCGATTCAGGTAAACAAAACTAACTTTTGTTTAATCTTGAAGATTGTAATAAAATGAATTTGAAAATTGAAAGACTTTTCTGCTCTTTTTCTCATTAATTGCTGCTGATACTGAGTGATACAGAAATTTCTGGCATCGCATACAATGGGCAGTAGCACACTTGGCTCTCCGACAGGGTTTAAAATTGTCTGTCATTGGGGCAGACAGCATGAAAAAATATCTGTCACATGCACATTACATTCCATCACATACCTGCCATGGTCCTGCAGAATAAGTACATTGTCCATCGATCAGTACTGGTCACAAAAATGCACATTTACATCAACAAAAATAATCCTGTACAGTGGACATGCGCACACTCGTGCGCAAAAGTGATTAATGTACTTGTACACAAGGAGAAGGGGATTTGGTAGTGTTTCAGCCTGACTGGAAGCTTTTATCTCCAGATTTTTTTTCATCAGGGTGATGGACAGCTTTTCATTTTTTCCATCCCTGCCAAAATTTATCTACCACATGTCAGATTTTGGGTTAACAGAAGGCCTGCACACATCTGTCAATGTCATGCGTGCGTATCACGTACATGGTTGTGAAAAGATGGATAGAAATTAAGTCTGTATACTTATATAAATATACTGTATTTGTATTCTTGATTATGGACACAATCTCTTTAACAGTTTTTCTGCTTTGTTCGTGCAGGTGCCTTTGGGTGGAAGTGTGCCAGGTATCGTAACTACTTCAGCCAGCAGCCGGACTACATAGAGTGCTTCTGGGACTGCTGTGGAAACTCCTTCAACAGACATTGCTGTGCTCCGTGAGTATCACCAGAGTGCACAAAAGGTCATCAGGAAAACACCGGCCACAGTGGGCCTGCACATGTGCCTGCTGCAGCTAACGTTGGCTGTTGTATTTTTGCTTGCTGAGCTTGAGCTTGAGAATGCATTTAGTGTTTTCTCTTGGACGAATGTCAACCCAGATTGCCATTGCAGTGGTTACTCTTCAGTCCTGGAGACTGATTCAGCTTTTCAAAATCCCAAGACGCTGAATTTCAGGTCTTTGGTTTAGACGGAACACAGCCGCCACAGCCTGTTCCATCTGCAAGAGGTGTAAATTCTCATGAGCCCCTGCATATGCAGGGGCTCAGGAGAATTTATGTCTCTTGACCGTCTATGGACTATGAGAAATAATTAGTCTGTGGACTGTTTTCAGTCACTTCACAAGGCTTCCGTTTTAGTGCATCTGTGCATCTATGATGCATTAAAACTCAAAATCACGTACTGAACATGTAACTAAGGGGTAGTCAGAGACTCTAAAATTCAGTGCATCTGCATCCGAGACGCATCATCCTTGCGCCACCGTGCGTAACCTAACAGAGGTAGGTGACAATCGTTCTATTTTTAGTGACGAGTTGGTTCATTTAGCCGCTTGCTTGGTCGCGGCTGTGTTCAGAATCACCCCGACTCCAGGGTCCATGCAAGTGTAACTGGTCGGGCAAACTGTTAGTGTACGTGTTATTACAAAGTGCACGCTACATGTTGAATGCGTTACTTGCTGTGACGTCACTATTCACATTATTTTTGGATACCGCATCGTGCGCTTCACTTTTGATCTTGAACGAAGTTGTAAATGGCAGAGAAAAGGCAAAGGAAGCTGGAATGCTTCGGAGTCTTCAATCCGGCACTGTCTGTTCGTGATAATTGCTTAGAAGAAAGTTGCACTTTGACACCACCATCTCCATGGACAAGCGACAGGACCAGAAATGGGCCGTGTGTGGCACAGCCGCCTCTGCAGTTTTCAGAGTTCATGGCTGCGTGTATTTCCATGGCTAAAGCACGACGGCACACTGATGACATGCACAATGTGCAAGGGGGCAAACTCAAAAAGCAAGTCAAGAAATTTAAACAGAAATAGGTTTGTCAGTTGTTGTTTTTTATCGTGGTCGATCCATCTTCTGGTACACAGGTATTAGGAAAAGGCTGTAAAATTGGAGAAATGCGTCTTTCGGGTTAAATGGGTTGAAACCAACTTTTACGTACATTAGTTCACACACACACACAGAGTTTAGACTTTGGTTGTCAATCTGCATTCAGCAGAAAAGGCTATATTCTCTGTTACAATACATTATCAAATGATCATACAGATAAATACATATAAAATTATAATGTGGTTTTTTGTGAGAGAGAGAGATGGAGAGGGATACAGGCTTTTGCATGATAGCTTAACAGTTAAAAAATCAGTATCATGGAAAAGACACACACGTGGCTGTCACAACAAATTTAAAGAGGAGAGAGCAAAATGAGTTAATTTTATTTTTAAAAAACATACAGATGATGCAGTTTTTCTTAAATATATTTGCAGACCCTCTAGTAGTATTATGCTCAGAGTGGGGATCTGAGTACCCTCTAAAATTTACACTTGGGGGTCTACAGACCCTTTAACTTGTGAAAACAAACCCTGCTTGAACTTTTCACTCTGCCACCCATGCCATTATTATGTACCTGATCAAAGCACTGTCCACTTTGAAAATTGGTAATGTTGAAAATTATAGTTGGTTCAGGTTCTAACTCTTTGGCTGTCCATTGCGCTTGCCTACTGTATCACTTTGAAAATGGCGCTTATCTACAGCCAAAGGGTTGAAGCTTTCAAAAAGTGGGGTTTCCTAGATTACGATTTTGGTGCGCAGGTGAGCCAAGGTGTCCAGTTTTCTCATCAGTCTATTTTTGTGCCAGAAACACAGAAAGGCCTAACACACCACATGAGTGACGTCTTTAGGTTATTCTGGGGTAGCCTTGTAACCCCCATCCCCACCCTGACTTTCCGGCTCTCCCATCACAAGCGGTCTAGGTCCTCAAACTTTCAGTCATGTTAACAACAAAGAATTTTAACCCTTTCAGTGCCAGATGATGCAGACTGTATTTCTGCTGTCTTCATTAATTCAAGACAACAACAAAAAAAAAGCAACTTAAATACCCCAGGAACATAATTCAAAATGTTGTCAGCAAAAGGCATAGATCCTCATGAGGCCCCGCAACTGCCGGGGCTCGTGATGATCTATACTTATTGCAGTTGGTTGGTGTTCAGATTTTCTCGGTACTGAACGGGATAAGTCCCCTTATATTTTGCTATATCCAAAGTTTACTGTGTTGTGTTTTTGTCAATTGTGTGATGATTTCTACTAATGGAAGTTACAATTTTTGTACCTTCTGAATTTTCAGCAAGTGGTAGCTTTTATATTACCCATTCACTTGTGCATGCCACCACTGGTACTGTTTACATTACCAGTGGCTGCATGCAGTTGGGGTTGAGTCAACAGTCTTTTTCATTTGTATGCTTATTTATTTGTTCACAACTTATAATTAATTTATTTGCTTATTTATTTTCTACAGCATTGGTATCATTGTTGGCTGTGGTATCTGCGGAGCGCTAGTGCTAGCAGCCATCATTGTGTTCCTGTGCTGTTTCTGGCGCAGACGGCGTCACTATGGATCAGCACCCGGGCTCTTCCACCACCGAAAACCCTCCTCCTACCCTCCCAGCAATGCTGCTGTCACCCAGCCAGGTGGGCATTCAGTCGTGATATTTTGCAACATGAGATGAATCGGCCATGAGAGTTCAAGGGTGGTGCCAATTCCGGCACTACCCATGAACTATCATTATAGTTGATCTGTCTTCTGGACTGTAGTCTTTAAATAATGGGGATTTCAGTCTTAGGGTGGAATGATTAAGTCTCCTTACACTGGTTTGTTGTCATGAAAAACAATTGTTTTCTATTTGATCACCATACACAAAAATCTTAACATTACACAAGCATGTCTATTCAACACCTATGTTGGTCACCTCACGTACGTAACTACTATGCCCGCCGTGATATGGCCTTAGTCGCCTGCTCGGCGTTAAACCCAACTAACGTAACTACTATGCGTGGCAGAATTACCGTAGTATTTTTATGTACATGTATCAGTATGTGATTACTTCCCTTAGACCATAACCATAAAGTTGCTGAATGATTGAGGAGAAGCAGTTTGGATTCAGATCTGATTGCTTGATCAAAAAGTTTTGGAGTTGCATATAAATACACATGAATGGAAACTTATGAAAGTCTTTCTGCTTTATAATCAACGAAAACACACTATTTAGCTGTTTGTGAGGACTAGCCAAGGTAGTCTGGCACAGCCCTTCAACTGGCATGTCTGACCTGCTATGGTGTCTCAAGGGTGAATATGTTGGAGACCATACTGTTGACCCCTTTACTGCCAGCGGATGCAGATTGTACTTTTGAAATCGTAAATTCAACTTTAAAGAGCCAGCATAGAAACATGGATACAAAGTGGTTTTAGCAAGAGGCATAGATCCTCATGAGCCCCCGCAACTGCGGGGGCTCATGAGGATCTGTGTCTCTTGCAATTGGATGGGTGTTCATTTTTTCTGAGCAGTGAAGGGTTTATAAAAAAAATGTGTCAGGCTTTCCACTATGATTTACAATTTTCCATGATCAGCATGACAAAAAGTCTCAGGTGCACTGCAGTCTATCACGCACTTAAAATGCGGTACGGATACACTTTTTGTCAAGATATGTCTGTCCCGGTGACTGATAGCCTTCCATTTTTTTCTGTCCCTTTCAAAAATTGTCCGTCAAATACGGAGAATGTTACATTAACGGGGAGCCTGTGTGTGACTAACACTGATTGATGCTTAATGTTATGGTACATGTATTTTGCTATTTTGTTTCCAGCACCATACTTTGGCCAGAAGCCTCCACCAGACCAGTTCTTCCAGTAAATTCGAGACAGCGCATCATCTGGGGCATCACCTTCAGTAGCTGCAGCTTTCAGTTATGTGCTTTAACCCTGTTACTGTAACTGACGATGCCGTTCGACGGATAAGACGCGTGGTCACCTGTCTCTTCCTTCTAGTGGTATCATCAGCAGCAATCAAGGGGTTAAACGGTTTTAAACCCTCTACTGCTGGAGCACAGAGAAAATATCTGTGGGGGGGGTCATGGAGATCTGTGCCTCTCACTGGCATAAGTCCAACCTATGGATAGTGCATAGTCTTGTCAGCAGTTACTATGTCGGGGTTCCAGAGATGCGACGTTTAGCAGCTCTGCCCTGTGAAGGCAAAACGCAGCAAATCCATTTTCGAGAAAAGTGAAAGATTAACTCATTCAGCCCGGCGCACGCGTTTCCCAAATTTTGGAGGCATTATCTGATGACTATATGCACCTGTTGCAGGAGATGGATCGACCATGATAATTCAAGGGCAATGCCAGATTAGCTTGGCGCCAATAGGCGCCAAGCTAATCTGGCACTGCCCTTGAATTATCATGGTCGACCCATCTCCTGCTGTAGTGCATCAGGTCTAAATGAGTTTTATACTGGTTTCACAAAAATGGACTTATTTTCTTTTGCTTTCTTGGGTAGGATAGACCTTGCAGGATACAGGTTTATGATTAGAAGAAATGATCTGGTAACAAAAATATTAAAAAATGTAGTAAAGTATTGGGTAGGGATGAGATTAATCAGAAAGTGGACCATTTATTTAGCAGAGTTTACTGTTTCCATTTTCGTTCTTTTGAGGCAGTTAAATGGGCAATCTCAGTAAATTTTACATTGTATTAACCCATTTAGTGCTTAGAAAAACTGAAATCCGCCCAACTGCAAGAGGTATAGATCCTCAAGAGCCCCTGCAGTTACTGGGGCTCATGAGGATCTATGTCTCTTGCTGACATCACTTTGAATCCACATTCATGGGACATCTAGAGTTTTTGGTGTTGAATTAATGAAGATTGCAGAAACACGGTTTGCGTTAGCTGTCACTCAAAGGGTTAAATGTTTTCTTCAAAAGCTTGTAAACCACATTTCATAAATATCAGTTTTATCTGTAGATGTGAAATGGACTTCTTCTAGAATTTATTTTGATGAACAAGAATTAGTTGCTATTTTTCCCTTTTTTTTTTTTTTTGAGGTAGCAGCAGTAGAGACAGGAAACGTCGTCTGTATTTTGAAACGTAACCCCCTTGTGCATGCAGCCATAAGTACTATGAACCATACAGATAACTGCATGTGTGAAGGGGTTCATGAACACTTTTGGAAATGCCTTTACTCTGCACTAAAGATTACTAGAATTAATAGTGGTGATTAGTTTGGGAGTAAACTGAGATTGCCTTTGCACACATTGCATAGGGTATCAGAGTGAAGGAAATATTTGTTTACTACTGATGCATTATACATGTACATATTTAGCATTATTGCTTGGTTGCTTTTGTACATAGCTTTTTGTGTACTGATGTAGTAGTAATCATGATGCATTTTACAGTACTACAGCATAACCAAGACTGGGTCTTATTAGTGCTATTGTATTTTTGGAGAGCAAGGGGTTCAGCTGTGTGTGCGTCTGTGTGTATGCATGCATTCATTTCAGGTATGAGTGTGTTGACCCACTGGCTGTCGGTAGAGGCTTTTATCACGATGATTCCTGCTGGAAGAATCATGACAAAAACTGCTACAGACAGCCGAAGGGTTCAAAGCAGTAAGTAATGTGTGCTGTATATACAGTACCCGCCTCGTGCAGATTTCTTGAAGTGTTGTGAATGTTTGGCTGCACAAAAAGCCTTAAATCTTTCAAGGGTAGTGCCGGATTAGCTTGTTGCCTGCTATCTAACACCAAGGTAATCAAGAACTGTCCTTGAATGATCATATTGGACTAGACACATCCAACGTACTTTGTGTAAATGTACATAGTGTGAATATATTTGTACTCGTAAGTGTTCTCAGCAAATCATGGACACTTTTAGGTTTAACCACGAAACACTCAGTGCTAAATCCGTAACACACGTTTAAAAACCTAAAACATTCATCCATCATTAAAATTACAAGAGTATTGTCACTGATGAAAAGATTATTAGATATTAAAAAAATAACGATAAATGGATGGAAAACACAACATGTTTGGTTAGAGTAGTTGTTTATTTTTAGATTTAACACAAACTTGTAGTCAAGAACATGACAATAATGTAGTGGTACATGGTGGTGTAAGATTGATTACTTTTTTCTTACATTTTGCTATTTTTTATTGACTAGATCTCAAGAGACAAACAGTTAGGCTGTGTGGACGGATGAGACAGACATCTTTAATATTTTAGCCCGTTCACTGCTGAGAAAAAGTGAACAGGAACAAACTGCAAGAGGCATAGGTACTCACGATCCCCCGCTGCCATGGGACTTGGGTGGGGTTAACTACTTTTTAGTTCCCAGGATCACCCTGGTCAGCCCCACAGGGTGGGTTTTCCCTTCTTTTCTGGGGCAAGTGTTTCCGTCTACCCTTGGTCAATTCACCTGTATTTTCCTTTTTTAAACTCTCCCTACTGTCTGCGCTGCCTGTAGCTCTTGATATTGGATGTGTGTTGCTAAATGGTCTTAGCTTTATTTAGGCCCGTGTCGTAGGTTTATTTAACGTATTAGACCGGCTGGCGACATACATTCAATATTCTGTTTAGTTTTGTGTTTTTTTTTCCCCACAAACAGTGCAGGCACGTCCTGAGAAAGTCTTGTTGCTGTCGGGACGTTAAGCAATATACAATCGATCAACGATCCCCCGCAATTGTGGGGGCTCGTGAGGACCTATGCCTCTTGGTGACACCACTTTTGTATCCATGTTCCTTAGATAGCTGAGGCTCGTTGGTGTTGAATCAAAATGATTTCATGCACACAATCTGCGACCATTGGCAGTGAAACTGTTAACAGCTTTGTGCAGACTGGACAAGGAGATTAACATCTCACTTAGCAGTGTTAACTCATTCAGCCCGACGCACGTATTTCCCATATTTTGAAGGCGTCATCCAACGACTATGTACCTGTTGCAGGAGATGGATCGACCATGATAATTCAAGGGTAGTGTCAGATTAGCTTGGCGCCGATAGGCGCCAAGCTAATCTGGCACTAGCCTTAAATTATCATGGTCGACCCATAGTCTGCTGTAGAGCATCAGGGCTGAATGGGTTAATTTAATCCTATGCCTTTTTTTTTTCTTTCTTCAGAAGCACTGTATTCCATAAAAACGTAATAATAATGTGAAGCTGTTCTCAAACTGATGTACATTCCAAAGTTGTACGGATTACTTTTATACAATGATTTTTGTATCTACAAAATAAATCACTCTTGTATTTTTAACTTGTGTTTTTCAGTCTGAGAGTGACTGATGTGGCTGGTGATTTGTTGTTGTTTACTTTTTGTTATTCAGTGTATGTGTTCGTGTGTGACCGGTTACCAGCGAGCTCCTATACCAGCTGTACCAACCCAGATGGCATAATGAAATAGTCAGTAGCTGCTACACCTCAAACATTTTATTTACAAAAGCGTCGTCATACTGTTTTAACTTGTTTGCATTGGCAATAAAAAAAAACAAAAAAAACATTAACAATCTGAAATTGCACTACTTAGTACTAACTAGCGTGTGTCTTTTGTAACGCCTATTGACGCATATGAATGTGTGCAATACGGGTAAAGTATGATCATGCGGTTAGTTAGTTGGGTTCAACGCCGAGCTGGCAGCTAAGGCTTTCTCACGGCGGGTATGATATACTGATGAGAAAAAGAAATGCGACATTTTTGGAATCCTTGGAAACACTTTAGTGTTTCCGATGATCACAAAAATATCGCATTTCGTTTGCTCGTCAGTATAGTACAAGGATGTAGTATATTTAGAAACAACTTAAAGTTGTGTTCTACAAAAAGACTTTTTAAAAAGTTTCTAAAATTATCTTAATCCATATCATGCTGAGGCTAAAAGCTTCGAATTTGTACACTGCCATAATTATGCAAGCTACATTATAGTACTTGCAGATAAAGGTGGCTTAAGTTCAAGGGTAGTGCCAGAATAGCGTGGCGCCAAGCTATTCTGGCACTATCCTTGAACTATTTTAGTCAAACTTATTTCACACACTGTTGTATTCCAAATGATACGGGCTAAAAGCCAAACAGGGTCATTTTGAAGTCATAACTTGTCCATCAGAGCATCATTGTTTAAACGAAATGTTTTATTCGGTTTGACTGATGTACGCAAGCAAGAGCTAAAACGCACGCTGACACGCAATACGAGTCTTATTGTCCAGTGACAATAAATAAACGAATAAAAAACTTTGTAACATTATGACAAATTGCTCACTTGAAACTCTAACGTGAACTCTAAAACCAAGTCGTTTTACCTGAGGTAGTGTGCTCGGCGTTGGCTTGCCGTAAATGTCATGTTAATCACAGCCGCGTTGATTTGCCGCAAACCCCATGGCCCATCCGCTATCTACCGAAACCACATACCGTAGCGTATGGTAAGCCGCTAGTGAATGGTTTAACCCGCTTCACTGCTGAAAACAAGTGAACACAACCCAACTGCAAGAGGTATAAATCCTCATGAGCCCCCGCAGTCACGGGGGCTCATGAGGAACTATGCCGCTTGCTGAGACCAATTTGTATCCATGTTTCTTGGACGGCTGTGGCATTTGGTTGTTGAGTTCAACAAAGATTTCAGGAACAAAAATGCGTTCAGTGGCAGGGAAGGGGTTAAGTAGACGGCTTTAACCCCTCCTCTGACTGGACGCAGATTGTGTTTCTGCAGTCTTCGACAGACCAACGTCAAAGGTCTCCCGGGCCGGCCGTCAAGAGAACAAAGGAACCAGAACTGACGGCAGGATGCATACCTGGGTGGGACCTGTCTTTTATTACCTCATTCGTACAAAAAATGACATAGTCACTGACTGTGTTAATATCTTCACCTTTGTAAAATAAAGATTCATTGATTCACTGAACTGACGGTGCCAGTTGCATAAGTGAGCTTAGTCCTGCAGCAGCCACAAGGTGCGCCGCTATAGCTACCGGTAGTGACTGCTGCAGGACTAAGCTCGCTCATGCAACTCGGCCCATGGTGCGTAGCACCAAACTGACAAGGACCCGTGTATAGCCACCCGATTCATGTAGGGCGGTATGCTATCCTCGGCAATGTGCAAAACCAGTCGCTTTGCTTTTGTTTACGCCTCGCCTTTCAAATCCTTGCATATGTAAAGTATATTGATTTGCCCGCTTGTTCTATCACGACTGTGCGAACAGGGAAAATAATCACTGACGATCAAGACTGAATGATCAACAAACACGCGAGAGGATTAACCCATTCAACCTTGACGCGGCCGGCACAACAGCAGGACTTTACTATGGGTCGACAAAGCTAATCTGTCACTACCCTTGAATTATCATGATACATCTCCTGCAGCAGGTGCATAGTCTTTAGATGACGCCTCCAAAATTTGGGAAATATGTGCTTCGGGCTGAATGAGTTAAGCTCAGTACAGCGGTTCGGCATCGCTCATCTTCACGCCAGGGTGATGATACAATCAGGATTAAGCCACAGCTAACGGCCCCACGTGCGCACCATTAGTCTTGGCCACGCCTCAGTGAACAAATCCCCAACCCCTCACGGTCCTGGGGGGTTCGGATCACTGACTCAGCGAATCAGCGAGCGCCTCTTAAACAAGAGGACATAGCTCATCAGGGGATTCGAATCCCGTCCGGGCCCCGGTAGCTCAGTGGACTCGAAATCCACGGGGAAAAGAAGGGATTGTTCAATAGCATGTCCGTTGAAAGGTCCTGGTAAATCAAAGTGGCACAGTTGGAGTGCAGTGTTGATCAGTGTTCAGGTCGTACTCCATAGACAATAGATTTCCCTGTCCCCCATAACCCGCCCGTCGGTGCCGTGGACTTTAAACCCCAAACTAACCAACCATCATCAGGGGAACAGCAGACCAGGTTGTTCACCGACATTCCAGCAAACAGTTACGGAAGACTGACGTGTCATGACTAGAGAGGTTACTGTTAGGCATCCATTTGAACTACCATCGACAGACAACAATCTCTCATCCCGACACTGATTTATACGCCTGACAGAGACAGAGCGTCATCATACTCACAGGAATGGACCGACCGATTCAGAAGAAAGACTCCACTACCTGCAACCAACGCAACAATAAATAGAAAATCAGACCACAAAAAGATGACCAAAAATAGAAAATCAGACCAAAAAGATTTCCAGTCCCCACACCCGAAATGATGCGGTGGCGGCCGGGCCGCGCTTTCTACACCCACACCCGAAATGAGCTGCGCAGCGCTCTCTACATCCGCACCCGAAATGGGGTGGGCAGCGCAATCTACACCCACACCTAGTGGAATACCGGTTTGGGCAGCCTCCCAATTCTGTACACCCGGCACACCTGAAACAAGGGGGGCTACCGCGAAACCCACACCTGAAACAGGGCGGGTTATCCATACACACCCACCCTATTAGGTAACAGTCATTCGACACCTCAGCTTAAAAAGCCCCATGAGGCACGCACCAAAGACATGGAGGTTGTTCATTTAGCGGAAAAATAAAGCACCACGCGATTGACAAACTAGAACCCCGGTAATTCCAACACGATTCTATATTTTGTTGTTCACACTAAGACAAGACACGTCTGCAACCCAGCAATCGGTTCAACAGTCCTCCACGGCCGTAAAGCTCTCAACAGAGTGGCATCGGTCACGAATCGCTACGCGCTATGACGTCATACTGTTTGCTGAAGAACTTACCTCCCGTCAACGAGGAAGGCTAATCGTGAGTACAACAGCATATACTAAGAAGACGCCTGACACAGGCGGCAGTCGAAAACACTGAGACTGTTTGTTTTACATCGGCCACTGAAAAGACAACACCCCCCCCCAGCAATTTTAATCCACAAAACCAGGCAATACTGGTTACAAAGAATTGGTTCGAAAGCGCACTAAATTGAAAGGAGGATTTAAACACTTGCAACAAGCGAGGCCAACTCAGTGTTGTGCGAAGCACCGTCGGCGCGAATAAATTAAGGCTTTATTACACCGACAAAACTCACCATTTACCACTAAGTCGGCTCATATACGTCAGGAAGCCCACCGTTAGAAAACAATATCCGTGTTAACAAGTGGACACATCAGTGCTAACGGTCAACGGCAACAACAGCGATCAATTTACAAAACGACAGTCACACCAAAACAGCAGCGGACTACAACGCTTAAGCTACTGAAAGCACCAGCTATTAGATATGCAGGGACCACTGACACCGACAACAATTACTATGTCCTGATGTAATCGGCCGGGAATGAAATGCGACACAGAGGAATGCACCAAGGAATTGATTGAGAATTGTAGGCCGGTTCCATGATGAGTAAATCGGAGCCTGTAGTTACTAACTACGAATACCGATCGAAACGCCTCCGGCCGAGTGCTTCACACACTGATGTTGACTCATGGTCGGATGTTTATAGGCGTCGGAACCAGAACAGCAGGATGCATACCTGAGTGGGACCTGTCTTTTATTACCTCACTGATCTATGGCCTCTTTTTGCTGCTAGGTAATGTTCATAGTTTTTTTCTTGATAGTGAAGGAGCTGACCCTTTCGAGCCTTAAATCACATTATCTACTTGAAACCATTCACTGCCTGGACATAACACACGCAAGGTGCATAGATACTCAGTCATTAATCCATGCAGGTGTGTTTAACCCATTCAGCCCTGACGCACTACAGAAGGTCGACCGGATAATTCAGGGGTAGTGCCAGATTAGCTTGGCGCCTGTCGGTGCCAAGCTAATCTGGCACTACCCTTATCATGGTTGATCCATCTCCTGCAACAGGTGCATAGTCGTTAGGCGACGCCTCCAAAATTTGGGGAATACGTGCGTCAGGCTTAATGAGTTCAATTGTTAATAATTTGTTCATTTAATGTGTCCCCTTATTTGTTTCTTCAAACGTTACTTCATTGGTTGATTGTTTAGTTGGTTGGTTGTTTGGCTGGTTCATTGGTTCGTTCGTTCGTTTGCTGGTTGGTTGGTTGGTTGGTTACATGGTTGGTTGGATGGTAGCTTGCTTGCTTGCTTGGCTGGTTGTTTGCTTGGTTGTGTTTTTTTTATTTTTTATTTGTTTGTTTGGTTGGTTGGTTGGTTGGTTGATTGGTTGGTTGGTTGGATGGTTGTCTGGTTGGTAGGCGTTCGTTGGCTGTTGTGATACAATGGCAGATGGAATAACCGAAATAATTCTAAATTAATTTTGGACCACTAAAATGATATGTGTACCATCTGCGCATCCTCTGGTTGTTTGATTTCCGTCCAATAGTAACGACGCGCGATAGATAATACGAATCGTAATTGCTCAGGCAATAAAACAGGACGCCTGTGACAGATTTACACTCTTTCCATAATGACCAGCCTTCTGCTACGTTCACAGAGATAATTGTCCAATGTGACAGCCCAAAATCACGCTCGGCATTTCCTGCTCTCTACACCTACAGACTGAACATAAATCGACTAGTGTGTGCTGATCTGCGATTTTGAACCTTATGGCCGAAGGCCGTAAGGTCCAAAATCGCAGATCAGCACACACTACAGCTTAACCCCCTCACTGCCAGCTATCGCAGATTTTTTCTTTCTTTTCTTTCCTTTTTAGATTATTTCTATGTGTTGTAAAGCGCTCCGAGCTTGCTGTCTGTGGGGAAGGGCACTATATAAAAACTAATTATTATTATTATTATTATTATTATTATTATTATTATTATTATTGTGTTTTACATCACTGTAATATCAACGCGAAAGAGCCCAAGCTGGCAAGGCAACGTAGATTCAAAGTCATTTCAGCAAGAGGCATAGATCCTCACGAGCCCCTGCGACAGCGGGGGCTCGTAAGGATCAATACCTCTTGCAGTTGGGCGAATTTAAGTTTTTTTCGGCGGCGAAGGAGTTAACACGCTGTCGTCACTTGGAGCGCATATACTAAAGAGTGGATCCTGTTCGCATGCGCCATACCCATGCAGCAGTAATCTTCACAGGGGTAGACTATCACAGAGTTGGCAATGATACAACCTAACGCGGTCCTGGGGCTATTTTGCCTGATTCTAGTCGTTAAACTGGGCGTGTCTTACGCTGGAGAAAGTTTCTGCAAGAATGATGAGGTTTGTTTCTTTTAATTTATACATATTTGCTGAAATGTTTGTTTGTTGACGGGTTGGTTGGTTAGCTGATTGGTTGGCTGTGCCGGTTTTTGTTTGTTTGTTTGTTTGGGTTTTTTTTAGTGTGTTAGGAACCCACTGTCATTCATTTGAATAATCAGGGACAACAGTGGGTTTTTTTGGGACACGAAGCATGACCATTCTGAGCGTCTAGAAACTGCCCCCGGACACGTATGTTGTTTCTGAATTTATTTATTTATTTATTTATTTTTTTTCATTTAACGATCGAAAGTCACAACCGTCCAAGGAAGATGAGTACAACTTGGTATCAACAAGAGGCATAGATCCTCATGAGCCCCCGCGACTGCGGGGGCTCATGAGGATCTATGAATTTTGCAGTTAGATTGTGTACAATTTCCCTCCGCGGTTAAGGGGTTTATCGGCGATTTCCCGAGAGTAGTGGCTAAACCGATGGATTTGATTGCAACCAAAATGTAAAATAAGTTATTTGGGATAATCAGTCACTTTTTGTTCATATTGTTGTCCTGAAATACGTCTTTTAAAAAACATAAAGTATTTGGAAAAAGAAACACGCAGCAAACTTCAACGCAAAATAAGCATAGCGTGTTTTTTTTTAACTCATTCAGCCCGACGCACGTATTTCCCAAATTTTGGAGGTGTTATCTAACGACTATGCACCTGTTGCAGGAGATGGGTCGACCATGATAATTCAAGGGTAGTGCCAGATTTGCTTGGCGCCGACAGGCTCCAAGCTAATCTGGCACTACCCTTGAATTATCATGGTCGACCCATCTCCTGCTGTAGAGCGTCAGGGCTGAATGGGTTAAATCCGTTCAGTGCCTGCTGACGCAGTCTTCGTTTATTTAACACCAGAAAGACATAGCTTACACAGAAACATAGAGTCAAAGTGGTATCAGCATGAGGCATAGAACCTCATGAGCCCCCGCAACTGTGGGGACTCATGAGGATCTATGCCTCTTGCAGTTGGTTGTTGTTTATATTTGCTCGGCACTGAACGGATTTAGCGATAATCAGTAGTATTTGTCTGATACTGTTGACAGTCACGCGTGAAAATAACCTGTTCCTGCATTCCCTAGAATTCCTTAGCAGTTCCTGCATTCCCTGCATTCCAAAATTTTGACAGAAACCGCCGTTTAGGAAATCCGTGTAGGAGATGACCGCTATTGTTAACACATTCTGCTCCAGGACCAAAATCCGCAAATTTTGAAGTTGTCCTCTGAAGACTGTATTACACTTCTGGAACTGAACAGATCGAGCGTGATAGTTCAATGGTTGTGCCGAAATAGCTTGGCGCCTATGGGCGCCAAGCTATTCTGGCACAACCCTTGAACTATCACGCTCGATCCATGTCTTGCCGTGGCGTGTCGGAGTTGAATGAGTTAAGGAATCCAAGAAGACCTGGCTGTCGTCATGTCATGTCGTGTCCATGACTTGGGGGTCACAGCACTCCCATGCAGTTCAAGCATTTCCTAGACAGTTTTCTGATTTCATGGAAAGATTCTAACTGATGATTTCCGGAAATCAGAAGTAGGTCAAAAACTGCACGAATTCTGACGCAAGCAGTGAATTATAATCCCGGTGGCTCAACTAATTTATATACTTGTGTTATTCCTATACTCATTTAGAGTCACAATATTATCACATGCGCTGCAAGGTTTCCACTGCATGCATCAGACTACCTATGCTAAGATACCTTTCAGCTATCACGGTCGTCTGTGTACTGACTTGTGATGTTCAAGACTCGTTTAGAGCTACAATATTATGATTTACGTTGCAAGGGTTTAGAGTCATTGCGGACAACTACGTATGCTAAAATACCTCTCAGCTATCACGGTCGTTTATATATGTGTGATGTTCAAGACTTATTTAGAGCCACAATATTATCATGTACGTTGCAAGCAGTCCATTGCAGACAACTACGTATGCTAAGATACCTTTGAACTATCACTGTTATTCCATCTCTTTTAACTTATTCAACCCTGCATTTCCCAAATTTTGGAGACGTCATTTAACGACTATACACCAGTTGCAGGAGATGGATCGACAGGTTCCAAGCTAATCTGGCACTACCCTTGAATTATCATGGTCAATCCATCTCCTGCTGTAGTGCGTCTGGGCTGAATGGGTTAACACTTTGAACTCTGCGGTGGAAATGCAATTATCCTCTGAAGACTACACAGCAGTTCAGGAAACAGATCGACCATGATACTTCAGGAATGGTGTCAGAACAGCTTGGCTGATCTATCTCTCGTTGTAATGCGCGGCGAAGGTGAAGGGGTCACTGATCTAGTGAGTTAACACATTTGAGGCGGTCTGCATCTGGATACGCGGCTTTGTGAGTTAAACCGTTTACATCCTGCGCAATTGCGTAAACGGTTTAACGGTTTAACTCACAAAGCCGCGTATCCGGATGCCGCGCGTCTCGAATGTGTTAACTCGTTGTCGGGTGTGCTGTACTGACGGATCATTGCAGGGAAGAGAATTGCACGTCCCAGGAAGGAGCACTCATCACCGATCCAAGCGAGTGGTTATGGGCCCTGAAAACAAGGCGTGGCCAAAAGCCATAGTTCCCTACCTCTACAACGTCACCTTAAGTACGTAGAAACATTTATCGTCTTACTTCGTTGTGACTGATTTACGTTGATCCGCGCTTGTGCCCGTCAGTCTTTTTGTATTCG
>BTPG01000003.1:166607847-166842847 GCA_036245525.1 Semisulcospira habei
CATCGACAGCACTGGCACCACCATCAGCGACAGCGTCAACAGTGCTGGTGCTGCCAATACGTCTGACATCGGCAGCACTGGCACAACCATCAGCGACAGTGTCAACAGTGCTAGTGCTGCCAATATATCTGACATCGGCAGCACTGGCACCACCATCAGCGACAACGTCAACAGTGCTAGTGCCGCCAATACGTCTGACATCGGCAGCACTGGCACCACCATCAGCGACAGCGTCAACAGTGCTAGTGCTGCCAATATGTCTGACATCGGCAGCACTGGCACCACCATCAGCGACAGCGTCAACAGTGCTTGTGCTGCCAATGCCCGTGACGTCGGCAGCACTAACACCAACGTCCCCATCAGCAACAGCGTCAACAGTGATGGTGCTGCCAATACGTTTAACACCGGCAGCACTGGTGCCAGCATCACCATCATCGACCGTGACAGCAGTGTTCCCGCTGCCAGTACAACAGACGCCGGCGGCACTGGCACTCATCCATCTGCTCCTGTTGCTGCAGTGTCCACCGAGTCTGCGTGCCAGACAGTCTGCCCGGTAATACTCAACCCTGACCCCCTGGCTGTTGAGCGCCTGATAGCGGAGATATCGGCTCTCCGATCCGCCTTTGGGGAGATCCGCCACTCGTACAACATCGAGGAGGATTCGCTACACACGGAGATCAGACACCTGCGTGAGCGGATCACCCAGATGGAGGGGGAGAAGAATGTAATCCATAAGCTAGCCAGGTCTACCGTGCACCCCCCCCCCCCCCCCCACAGTACTCAATAAAATGGGTTTCAAAGTGTACCTTAGTATGTCCTGAGATGTTTAAGTCATGTTCTCCGACAATCCTTAGGAACACACCAGAGATATAGCCGATGGCGCAACGGTACCCCCATTCACGCTCTTCGCAGATGCTGAAATGAGGTTGAGAAACATTTTCCTCTAAAAAAATAAACAATCATTCCAAAAGCCCAAATCAGGCAATTTTATGTTACAGCACATCGTCTGCATCCTCTGCAAAACACAGAATGAAAAAATATTGAATCTCTGGCTCACAGTGAAGGTATTTGTGCACCCAGTAAACGGCCATTTCCGCGAAATCGCAAAAAAAGACAAACATAATGTGTTGGATGCCTTCAGACATTTTCTATAGCACTGGCAGTCCATTTTCAGGCTTACATCATTAAAACAGGATGTCACAGTTATTATAAACTTGACTAGGTGATGCTGTGATTACTGTGAGTGCCACAGTGGTTGATTTTGTATCCCTACCCCCATGTTGTAAAAATACACAAAATTAATTAGAAAAAGAATTACTAAAGTTATTCAGTTTCATTTTGACCTCTCTTTACCTATTAAGTTTCAATAATGTGAGCATAAAGTGCAAGAAAATAAGGAAAGTCGGCATCCTTTACGGTACATTCGTGGTGATTGATAACTTTTTCCCATTTAAATTTGCCGAATTAGGAAACGTACGTTGTTTCCGATGCCCTCAGAAATTTTGTATATAACTGATAGGTCTTTGTTATGTTTTTTATGTTTTGAAATTTTGTATATAACTGATAGGTCTTTGTTATGTTTTTTTTCCCCCTGAGAACTGCTTCTAGTGCTAGTCTGTTTACATCATCTCAGCCCAGCCATTCAGTGTCAGTGTACATGCATGAATGCTTCACATACAAAAGAAAACAGAAAATATTTGTTTCATACCCGTTAACAGTTTAAGTATGAAACATGAAACAGAACGTTTCGGATCAGAGATCTTTCTTCACCGTGATATGGAAACAATGTGGAACAGAAAAGAACATGTGACAGTAAGAAAAGACATCATCCTGTATAGAGAAAATTTTAGAATGACATAATAACAAAAAAGAAGAAGAAGAAGATACGTTAACAAGAAAGAGAGAACAGAAGATGCATACAGACGTAGACACACATGCACAAAACATGTAACATAAAACGTACATCTACATACATTCACCTCACTACAAACATTATGTTGTAAATGAGAGTTGTTTAGTGTATCCTTTATTAGTTTTATGATACACATATGTCTTTTTGTGTGTTAGCATTTTCTGTTGGTGTGTCATTTTTATTTTTCTTGTTTATCTTGTTGCGTGAGTGTGTATGTTACTTGTTAGGGAATATATATCGTATATGTGTTGTAGGATGCAAGGTGTATGTATGTTAGTATGTCATCTCTACGGCGCGTAGAGCTTTTTTTTCGAAAGTATAGGCGCATTAAAACAAATATATATATATATATATATATATATATATATATATATATATATATATATATATATATATATATATATATATATATATATATATATATATATATATATACAATATTATTATTATTATCTGCGTCCAACTCTTAGCTGCACCAAAGATACAGCGAACACACAACAAACTGCAATGAACACCAAGGTATTGCGCTGTCACAGATATACTACTATGAAACGAAAATGTGAGAAGATGCCAGGAAGTGCACACTAAAACACCCTATCGCAACCCCTCAGAGGAGACTACTTTAATTGTACAATAGAAAGCAATGGCTTTGAAATATGCGATCTTATGATAACTTCTGGAAATTGATTATTCTTGGCATCATGTCACTTGACTGCTGTCTGCTGATTATGTTCTGTGTCTGTTGTTTATGTGATCCAGAGTGAATGCTTCTCCCCTCAGCATTTTGCCCATAGATTGACTGAGTGTGAATGGGGAAGGGTGCAGTTGTGCATGGAACGTCGTGTGACTGTGTGAAAATGAGAAACTCAATTTTGTTCTACGTATCTCTGATCAAAAGAAAATTTTCCCTTATCAACTGGGCATGGGATAATACAGTTACATGTGTCTGAATCTGTGAAGGAATAAACACTAATTAGAACAGTATTCAAAGTCTATCTTTTTGTAAGAAAGATTTGCCTCATTGTTTTTCTTCATTTGCAAATTCACTACATCTCTCTCTGCGATATAGATGATAGTAATAGATCTCTCTGTTACAACAAGCATACACAAGTACTAAACGCAATATGTACAGCGAACCTCTAGATGTTAAAGCGGCCTAAAATTTAGTGGAAGAGCAAAACCCTTTCAAGTCTGTTTCGGAACTCTCTTCCCATGAGGTCTTATGCTTTCAGACCCCTCAGTGAAGTTTTAGTACATTTTCATACCTCTGACATTAAATTGTCTGCTACGCACACCTCTGGGCAGTGGGCAGATGTTCACATCTGCACGGGACATAGACGACCCCGCCCTCCACGAGTCCTCTGCTGCCTTGCAGGCCTGGCCGCTTGGCTGCAGAAAGGCTAAGGGAGGAAACCCCTGACATCAAAGCCCCCGTGTCTCCGGGGAAGGCTTTTGAGCCAGAGACTAGGACAAGGACAGTCTGATATAAAACCTACGACCCGAGGACCTCGATGCCATCGGCCCAGCTTGCTAGGCCATGGCAGACGAACCAAGGTTTTAAAGGTGGGGCCAGTACTGCGCACACTACACTCCACCGAAAAAAAGCTCCACCGCGCAGGCTTTAGGAAACGTCCACGGACCATGACACTGACCATTCCAAGTCCTGTAGCGACGGGCGAGGGGCAAAACGGCAGGTGAAAGATGTCACTGGAAGCCGCAGTCTCAAACCTGCATGCAGGCGGTTCAGGATATTGGTCGCCTGATGTTGACCTGGGGATGACAACATCACTCGGCACACCCTGAACGACCAAGCAGCCTTCTCTAGGGACAGCACTGCTTGCTCCACACGGAGAGGGGCCTAGAAAAGGTGGCCTAACCAAAGCTCGTCCCCTCGCAACCCCAGTTGGCTAGCCGCGGTCAACGGGCATCTTCTCCTGCGGTCAAAAAACAAGAAAGAATAACGGATCCACTCTCATGACGACCACGACCGGACTCAACGTAGCATGCTGGAACATCCGAACCATGCTCGACAAAGCAGACAGCGGACGCCCTGAACGTCGCTCCGCCCTCATTGCCCATGAATTGCGGAGGTTAAACATCGACATCGCCGCGCTCAGTGAAGTACGCCTTCCGGACGAAGGCACCCTCCAAGAACTTGGCGCTGGGTACACCCTCTACTGGTCAGGCAGGCCTGAATCAGAAAGACGGCTCTCAGGCGTGGGTTTCATGGTCAAGACCTCCATTGCGACTAAGCTGGAAAACCTACCAACGGGTCACTCAGACCGCATCATGTCCATGCGCCTCCCACTGAGACACCAGCAATACGTCACCCTTCTCAGTGTGTACTCCCCAACCCTCCTGGCAGAGCCTGCTGAAAAGGACAAGTTTTACACTGACCTGCGCAGCCTCATACAGAGCACCCCTGCAGACGACAAAGTCATCATCCTTGGCGACTTCAACGCCAGAGTGGGCCAGGACTCTGAAGCCTGGAAAGGAGTCCTCGGCAAGCATGGCGTCGGGAACTGCAATGACAATGGCCACCTACTGTTGGAGTTCTGTGCAGAGCAGCAACTGGTCATCACCAACACTACTTTTCAGCAAAAGGACAGTCGAAAGACCACCTGGATGCATCCTCGCTCCAAACACTGGCACCTTATCGACTATGTCCTAGTGCGTCAGAGGGACCGCAGTGATGTCCTCCTCACCAGAGTGATGCCCAGCGCAGAGTGCCACACTGACCACCGCCTTGTCCGCTGCAAACTCAGGCTCCACGTCAAGCCAAAACCCAAGAAATGGGGGCCCCCCAAGAAAAAGCTTGATGTTGCCAGACTTCAGCGTGACGACGTGAAAGCTGCCTCTCAGACAGATTTACAGCGCAGGCTCAAAGACACAGCGGACCCAGCAGACTCCTCCCCTGAAACACTCTGGGAACAACTGAAAACTGCTATTGCAAAATCCTCTGCAGAAGTCTTGGGCTTTGCTAGAAAGAAGAACAAAGACTGGTTTTACGAAAGCGATGTTGAGATCCAGGAACATCTAGCAAAAAAAAGAGCCGCCCATCAGGCCCACCTAGCCCAGCCTTCCTGCCCTGTGAAGAAGTCTGCCTTCCGCCTCGTCTGCAGCAGTCTCCAGCGCAAGCTCAGAGATCTCCAGAATGAGTGGTGGACCAGACTTGCACAGAGGACCCAGCTTTGCGCTGACAATGGTGACTACAGGGGCTTCTACGAAGCACTGAAAGCAGTGTATGGCCCCAGTCACCTGGTACAAAATTGGTTAGGATAGACCATAGTTACTCCCAACCTGATTTTATGATGCTCTGATGCATTTAGGGGCCATAGTGGCTGAATCTTCTGCCCTACCCACATTTTACCAGTACGCAAAGTAACGCAAAATGATCATAAAAATTCCTTACGTCATACTTCTTTGTTTAAATATTTTTTGTTGCCAGTTTTCTTTAAAAATATGCATATGAGCATAAACATTTGTGATCAACTCATTAATTTCAATGTAACCCATCAATTTAATTGTAACTATTTTTAACTGGCTGGTCTTTTAGGTGATATTTTACCTAGCGTAAGGCGGCGGGTCTGGTAAGGTCCCCCCCCCCCCCCCCTTTTCCTTTCATTTATTTTCGTCTGCAAATGTGTAAATATGAATATGCGTAATAAAGTTTCATGGTTTCTAACAGCCAAAACAATGTTATCAAAATACTTAGTTTCCACATGTCCACCACGAGATTTCCACTACTACCTTCTTCTTCTGCAACGTTCAATGACTTGAAGGCCGTCTTTAAATCTGATATTGTTCTGGTTGCCACCAAATTCGCATAGGGCTGTTTCCGCATGACCCAGTGTCACGAGGTGAGTCCAGCAGGGTCCGTACGGTCTGTGAACATTTGTGAAAGTTGTTAAAAAAATGACAAGGTTTTTTCAGGGCCCTGGAAAGTCTGTCAATTTCAGTCCTTTTCCTTAAAGTCTGTGAAAGTTTGTAAAAAAAATGACAAGTGCTGGCATACTTTTGTCTACTTCTTTTTTTTTTCTTCCCCAATTTGTGACTATTCCATTGCAAACGACCATGCTGACGCTTGTTGCAAGTGATCGATATTTAGCTCTGATCATAAAGTGACTGCATGGCCTTTCTGCCGAACATTCTGATTGGTTGTTTACGCTTCTACCGAGCTCCGCCATTCGCTAAGCGTTCTTTTATTTTCGTATCTCTTCATGCATTAGGCACGAAAGCTTCAAATGAGCTGCTGATCAAATGAGCTGCTGATACAGAGTCCGCTGTGAGATGGCTTCAGTCGCCTGCTCGGCGTTAAACCCCAATAACCAACCAACGCTGATACAGAGTGATCTAATTAAAGTGTGTAAACCTTCAGGCTTCAGTTTGGGTTTGTGAAACATTTATGAAAATTTTGTGAACTTCGTCCCTGCTTTTCTGTACGGACCCTGTCCAGAGTAATCAGTGTGTAGATGAAAGATGGTAGCCTGGCTCTCCCTGTTCAGCTTGTTTGTGTCGTCTGCCCACGGGCTGCAACCACCGTTCTGCTGTTGCCAATCACTTTGTTGTTGTAGTGTCTTGGTTTCTTTACAGCAGGTAATCACTTTGTTGCTGTAGTGTCTTGGTTTGTTTGGGTTTTTTTGTTGTTTGTTTGTTTGTTTGTTGTTGTTGTTGGGTTTTGTGTGTGTGTGTGTGTGTGTGTGTGTGTGTGTGTGTGTGTGTGTGTGTGTGTGTGTGTGTGTGTGTGTGTGTGTTTTAACAGGAGGTTGTGATCTTGAGGTAGTCTGGCGCCTGCTTTGACCAGGCTGTCAGCCTCTACATTTCCATCTACTCCAGAATGCTCTGGAATCCACTGCAGCACTATTTTGTGGACAGGACGTCCAGTCTATCTTGAAGCTTTCTGGTGAGATCAGTGGATCAAGCTGCTGCCTTTCCCTAGCTAGTGCTCTGCTGCTGTGTTGAGCACCTGCAGATCTGTACGATAGTTGGAGCTGCTGCCGCCAGCTGGTAAGGAGAGGGTGGTAGTAGTGCGGTCTGCACAACAGATGTACACGCCACTTCCTTCATTCCGCACGGCGTCTTGTGCGGTACCACAGCTGCTGTGAGGGTAGCGCTTGTGCATAATCTCCAGCGAGATGGCTTTGTGCAGTGCCGCGACCTTTGGCAAAGAGTCCTGGAAAATTGTTTATGTTGTTTAGGATGGTCTTTCGAGATGTCCAGGTATCTGAAGGGAGCTCTTCACACATCTTTGGGCTTGGTTCCAGGACGTCAGTTTTAGCCCTTTGCAGGACCTTCAGTTGGCGGTTCAGACTTGGGCGTTTCTGACGGTTCTTGGTCTGCTCCTGTAGTCTCCCATGCTGTCGGTGTTTAGTAAGTCTCTTCATCGTGTGTGCTGTTCTGCTTTCCAGTGGCTCCAATGTCCTCCATTTCCTAAATTGGGGTGCTTCAGATGGCTCTAAGAATGTCACTGCATCATGCGAATGACCCATGTTCTGAATCTTGTCAAGCCTGGCTTTTTTGGTTTTGCAGGCAGTGTTTCATGTTGTCGATGTATCATCTTGGTACCGCACTACTGGTCTGACCGAGCAGGTGTTTGCTTGTGCCAGGATGCTGTAATTTGCGCCAATGTGGTCCCCACCAGTTTCTTCATCAGAGACTTTTTTTCGCAGCTCTAGCTTCCATGGCTTCGATGTGAGGCCTCCACGTGAATCCAGTAATTTATTTGTTGCCAGTAACGTTGTCCTGTCTGTCTTTGGTACTGGAAGGTCTCCGGTTTCAAGGTGACCTCTTCCATCTGATTGAAAGAGATGGTCTAGCTCAGTTTGAGTGGCCATCTTTCAGTCCGGCTGCTGGCTCTATTGGCAGCATCCTGGATTCTGCAGGATGCTATTTCTTTATGTTCTGCTGCGCTCCACACAGCAAAGTCATCCGCATGGAAGATGTTCGAGATAAACCTTGGTACTGTTGTACTGATGTCATTAATGTAGACCAAGAACAGCATCAGACACAACATCTCCCTGAGGTACACCTTCCCCGAGTTTGAATGTGCAGACGGTAGAAGCTTCATCGGCAGCCCCTATTAAACATGCCTTAACTAAAAAGAACTACAATTAAATTGATGGGTCACATTGAAATTAATGAAATGATCACAAATGTTTATGCTCAATGTGCATACTTTGTTAAGAAAACTGGCAACAAAATATTTAAACAGAGGAGTATGACATAAGCAATTGTTATGATCATTTTTCGTTCCTTTGCGTACTGGTAAAATGGGGGTAGGGCAGCAGATTCAGCCACTGTGGCCCCTAAAGGCATCACAGCATCATAAAATCAGGTTGAGAGAAACTGTGGTTCTCTATCCTAACCAAAAAAACTATAAAAAAAGAGCTGTCAGTTGTAGACAATGTTTCTGAGGGCATAAAAAACAACGTACGTTTCCCAATTCGGCAATTTTAAATGGGAAAAAGCTATCATTCACCTCGAACGTACCGTAAAGGATGCCGACTTTCCTTATTTTCTTGCACTTTATGCTCACATTATTGAAACTTAATAGGTAAAGAGAGGTCAAAATGAAATGGAATAACTTCAGTAATTTTATTTAATTAATGTTGTGTATTTACAACTTGGGGGTAGGGATACAAAACAAAATCAACCACTGTGGCACTCACAGTGATCACAGCATCACCTAGTCAAGTTTATAATAACTGTGACATTCTGTTTTAATGATGTAAGCCTGAAAATGGACTGCCAGTGCTATAGAAAATATCTGAAGGCATCTGACACATTATTTTTGTCTTTTTATTTTGCGATTTCGTGGAAATGGCCGTTTACTGGGTGCTCAAATACCTTCACTGTGAGCCAGAGATTGAATACTTTTTCATTCTGTATTTTGCAGAGGATGCAGAATGTGTGCCGTAACATAAAATTGCTTGATTTGGGCTTTTGAAATGAATTCTGATTTATTTAGAGGAAAATGTTTCTCAACCTCATTTCAGCATCTGCGAAGAGCGTGAATGGGGGTACCGTTGCGCCATCGGCTATATCTCTGGTGTGTTCCTAAGGATTTTTGGGGAACAAGGCTTAAACATCTCAGGACATACTAAGGTACACTTTGAAACTCATCTCTTTTAGTACTGGGAGGGGGGGGGGGGGGGCACGGTAGACCTGGCTAGCTTATGGACTAAGGGCCAGAGAAGCGACAGGAAAAGCGGCAAGAAGAACCAGTCACCCCCGTCCAACACTCGGCCTAAGCAAGCGCTGGAAAAGTCGCCAACCTCAACGACAACTTCTGAGCCCCCGCGTGCATCTCCGCTAACCCCCGAGCGCAAAGAGCCGGCACCACAACGACCATCTTCAGATACCGACAAAGCCACCGACCTTTCTGGACTCCAAAACCCAAAAGCCCGGCACCCAGATGCTACTTCTCGGCGATTCGATACTACGCGGCCTTCATGGAGACCTGATGTTTGTCACTGGCTCAGACAAGGCGCAGGTCGTGTTAGTGTCGGGCCTCGACAGAGTCGGCATCCTCCAGCACCTTCACGATGCCGACCCCACAAATGCAGTCACCACAGTCGTCATGCATGTCGGCATCAATGACTGTAAGCGTAGGTTCGTCATCGGCAAGAAGGGCTGGAAGGATGTGATTTCTGCTGCCAGACGAGTCTTCCCCAAGGCAGAAATCTTCATCTCGTCCATCCTGCCCACGAACAACGAACGTCAGCAGCCGGATCTATGCGTCACAGACACCAACCTTTGTCTCAGGGAGGTGTGCCACTCGCTGAAGGTCAACTTTATTGACAACGACCAAGTGTTCTACACAAGGACCGGCGAGATAAAGAGCGGGTGGTTTAGAGACGCCATCCATCCTAACAAGCGGGGCACCAGTGCGCTTGCTGTAAACATTAAGCGGGCGTACTCTGGCCGTACCTCCAACAAGGTAACCCGCCCCACTGAGGCTAGACACCAAAACCCATGCCACCACGGACAGCTAAATGTACCCGGGCATGGCGGTAAAAACGGGCATCCCGGCCCTAGAGACCAAAGGCCTAAACACAGTCAGCGCCCTCAGCACGCCGGCCCCGATTCCGCCAGGAGCAGGCTGTGACGAAAGGCTTCGATTCCACCAAGAGCAGGCTTTTGCAAAAGACTCCAGTCAGCACGATCCGAACCATGCTGACCGTACACCAGGGCCGTTTGCGTATGGCGGTGGATCAAAGGCCGGGGCTGCGCCAGAACACAAGCCACAGCAGCCCGGCTATGATCGCACCTCAACACTCATGGGCGCCCCTTTCTACATAGCAGGCGGTCGACCTGTGTACCCCTACCCCAACCCCCCAACTTTCCCCTACCCCCCGCCGCCCCCACCCCCTGGAGTGCCGCAGCTTAGTGAGAGTGAAAAGAAATACCCATCGG
Source organism: Semisulcospira habei (assembly GCA_036245525.1). Taxonomy (NCBI): domain Eukaryota; kingdom Metazoa; phylum Mollusca; class Gastropoda; family Semisulcospiridae; genus Semisulcospira; species Semisulcospira habei. Next base: position 166,618,175 of record BTPG01000003.1, read on the forward strand.
AGAAAGAAACACGCTTAGAAAAGACGGGTACAACACAATTTATTAATATTTCGGGTAAATACCCTTTGTCAAAATAGACAAACAAACAAACAAACAGTGAGAGTGACTGTGCCGCCTTGTTTCACTGCTTCAAAAGTTCAGGCCACGCGCCGGAAATTAGGACACGCGTCCCTAGGTGATAGCCATTTCGACAGTGTATGAATATTAGTAGGACACGCCCTTCTCATTTTGACAGCGTGTGTCCGAGTCGTGATTTGCATCAGTTTCTTCTTCTTTGATAAAGTTCCACTGTGCGCGTTTTGTGGACCAATTATTGACAGTAATTCCCAATCTGCTATTATCATTTCCCGATTTAATTTTTTTTTCACTTAGCGATTTTTAAAATTATTTATAGTTGCACCATTTTCTTAGACTTTAAATTTGTTCTTGTTTTTCTTTCTTCTTATTTTTAAGTCGTCAAAATAACTTTGTGTATTATGAACTTTGTCGCAGGTGAACGTGCATAGTTCCTTGACAAGTTATTTTTCATTTGTTTTCTTTTACAGTTGATGACTTTGTTATTTTTTGTTGACATAACCAAGCAAGAAAACCGTAAACATTCTGCTGAACTCAGACTAAGCGCGTGATAAACATTGTGATTCTCTGCCGTGTATTGTATTATTGTGCTTTTTTTTAAGCATTTTATAGATATTGATATTAGTTGATTTTTTATGTTTTTTAATTATTTTTGTGACCATATTTGTATTATATCTCTTGCTACATTTGTGTTTTTACCGACATGCAAAATCGTAATCTAAATACTGTTCTGAAACGAACAGACGAACTGAGAATTGGCCATCTTAACATATACCATCTAGTTAACGAGGTGCCCGATTTATCTGTGTTCCTAAACACGCCCTTACATTTTCATATTTTTGGTGTGTCCGAGTCAAGGCTTAAAAGTTCAATAAGGGATAACTCCATTTCTGTCCCAAACTTCTCAGTACTCCGCCTCAAGCCCTCAAAACATTGGACTAGCAGTATATATACATAATTCAATACTTGTTAACGTCAAAAGGCGACAAGACTTGAGTCAGTTCAAGTGGAACGCTTGTGGGTAGAAGTGAAAACATCTAGATCACCCCCGTCCTCATTGGCTTTATTTATAGAAATCCCGCAGCCAGCTGGGACTGGTATGACGATGACTTCGTAGCAATGATGGATAGCGTAAATCAAAATAAAGCTGACATTGTTCTTTTGGGCGATTTTAATATTGATCTTTCTAAATCTACAGGGTCCCATGCTGCATGGGCGTCAACAACAGCACTATTCGGTTTAGAACAGTTAGTTAAAACACCCACTAGAACCACATGTACATCTTCAACCCTGATTGATCATATTTATGTGACAAACGATGATAAAATATCAAATGTACATGTTCCCTCCTTAGCTGTCAGCGACCATAACCCAGTATGTTGCACAGTCTCCATGAAACTAGACAAAGAGACAAAAAGAGACATAAAACAATTAAATATCGTTCTTTCAAAAAAATTAATAACGGCGACTTTCTGCGGGATCTGTGCAATACTCCTTTCAGTGACGTGTATAACCATACTTCTCCTGACAGTGCCCTGTCGTACTATATGGATCTATTCCTTGGGGTCCTAAATAAGCATGCGCCCATACGAGAAAAATGAGTTAAGCACTCTACCCTGCCACCCTGGTTAACAGTATATATCAAACAGGATATGTCATTTAGAGACAAACATAAGAAAGAAAATCAGTTTTATGAAGAAACAACGAAATCGTGTTAAATACCTAGTGAGAGCGTAAAAAAAAAAAACTGTTCTTCCAGGAAATGATTAGGGACAAAAAAGATACAGCATCGATTTGGAAAGCCCTGAACGTTATAATGAAGGGTAAATCAGCCCCTGAAATTCCACCCCATTTGTCAGCTGATATATTAAATAACCACTTCCTATCGACAGCTGAAACACTTGCTCAGTCAGCTGCAAGTAGTAACGCAGCGTACCAAGTTCCTAGCGTACTGGAAAATACTGTGAGGCCAAAAATATATTGCAGACATTCATCATTCCTGATATTACCGTCGCTGAAGTCGGCAAATTTATTTCTAGCATGCCGAAAAAAAAAGTCCACCGGGACGGATGGTATCGACAACCAAATTCTGAAAATGTCACTACCATATACGTAGAAGAACTCACTTATATTTTTAACCTCTGTATAAAACACAGCACGTTTTCAACTATTTTCAAAGAAGCCAAGGTAATTCCAATCCCTAAATCAAAAGATCTTGAAGATGTCAATAGCTGCCGTCCTATCTCACTTTTGTCGGCCCTATCAAAGCCCCTTGAAAACACATACAAAAACACCTCCTCGATTTTCTAGAAAAGGGCAATTTCATAAATATTCATTACCTTGGCATGCTTTAGACCGAAACACTCATGTCAGTCAGCACTGACACGCATTGTAGACAGCTGGCTGGAATCAATAAATAAAAACCTGATGTCTGGAGCTGTTTTCTTAGACCTACACAAAGCATTTGATCTTGTCGGCCATGACATTCTCTTAAAGAAGCTAACAGCATACCATATAAGTGAAACCGCCATAGCATTCTTTAGGTCATACCTAAAAGACAGAAAACAAGAGGTATATATATATATATATATATATATATATATATATATATATATATATATATATATATATATATATATATATATATATATACCTATATATATATATATATATATATATATATATATATATATATATATATATATATATATATATATATATATATATATATATATATATATATATATATATATATATATATATACCCATGGAAAATACTCTAAACAAGGACAAGTTAACTACGTTGTCCCCAGGGGTCGATCTTGGGACCTCTTCTATTTATAATATTAATTAATGATTTGCCTTTGCATATTACTAACACTGATGTCAACTGCAACCTGTTTGCGGACGATACGAGCCTCCATGTTTCGGGTAAAAAAACAGCTGACATTAACCTTAGCTTACAAAGTAGTCTCAGCGAGGTTTCCGACTGGTGTAGAGTGAATCATATAGTTCTTCATCCAGGAAAAACAAAGATTATTTTAATCACTACACGACAAAAACACCAACGCCGACCACAGCCGTTACATTTACAACTGAACGCTAAACCGATAGAACAAGTAACAGAGCGTAAATTCTTGAGAATACACGTTGACGAACAACTATGTTGGGAGACGCGTATAAATACAGTCTGTAAAACCATTGCTAAAAACACTTTCCTGTTGTCCCAGCTTAGACAAGTAACGGATACACATACTCGTAAACTGTAATTTTCATGCCCATATCAAATCTCACGTTAATTATATCTCCACAGTGTGGGACGGTTGTAGTGATGTTCACATAAACAGGCTAAACTCTATCTATAAAAGAACTGTCAAAATGATAGATACGCGGCCCATTCCTACCACAGACAGATTTAGACATCTAAACATTCTCGTCCTGCGTCAACAACTTAATTTCAATAAATGTATCCTCATGCACAAGATCACCGCAGTATCTAACCACCAAGTTTATGCCACAGCAAGAACGCGAACGGACCTCAAGGAACAATACTTTACCCCTACCTCTGCCTAGAATTGACCTCTGTTACGATTGTGGTTGTGTTATCCTGTAAGAGCGTGCGTGTGTTGATCGTAGGTAACGATCCGATGTTTATTTGAGCTATCACGGTTATGATTCATGTGCCTTTTTAGTAAGATTTTCTTTTTTTCGTGAGTAGAGCCGATTTCGTTTTGTTAAGTTTAGTCCGGAACGTTCTAGAAAGGTCGCACTGTCTAGTGACATCGTAAGTGTCACGTCGGTTAGTTAGCATCGCAACATTTTCGCTGCTTTTTGTTTTCCTGTGCGCTTGTATTGAGCAGCCTTTATTTTGTTTTGGGAATGTTCTCGTACTTTTTAGAGCTACCTGGTGATAGGGATACCATACTTTTATGTGACTTAATTATACGCTAGAATTTAGAGCTGAAGTTAGCAGCCGAGTTTTTGTAGCCTGTTATAGTTTTCTGGAAAGTTTATTTTAATGAGCTTCGGCTGCGTGTTTCGTTCTGATTGGTTGCGTTGTATGATTTCCGTAGAAGATTCTGGATTTTCGTAGTATATATAAGGAGGGCGCTAGGAAAGCCCGTTCGTACATTGTCTTGCTTTGTCAGTTGTAGAGACACGCAGTTTATTGCGAGAGACGCTGTGTATGAGAAACTTTGAGTCGTAGTGTGGACATAGCAGAAGAGACTTTGTATCAGTAGTTTGTGCATTTGAAAGTGCATTACTGTGTGGATATCGTATCGCTGAATTAAATATTGTTGGAACTGTTACTCCAGTATTGTCTACATCCTTAAGCCACGTGTGACGGATTGCAGCTGAACGAGGTTTATTTTAAAAGAACTCTACGTGTGTGTGTCTGGTGTGTTTATTATACTTCGACTACAACTCCACCACGTAACAACCTCTTTAAAACTAGTTTATCATTTTCTGGACCGTTTGTATGGAATACTATTCCTGCACATTTGAAGACTCTAGCCTCGCTTGGAATCTTTAAAACGAAACTTTTTCAATTACCTGATGAGCCAAACATAACATCACTGGGCATTTATTTAAACAAACCCTTATGGTTAATACTTTCATGTAATATATGCATTTATGTATAGTGTTTGTGTTTGTGTGTGTGTGTGTGTGTGTGTGTGTGTGTGTGTGTGTGTGTGTGTGTGTGTGTGGTATAAGATGAATGTTGAGTGTTACTATTATTTTGTGTATATAATGTTTTTTAATTTTATTATTATTTTATTTATATTTTTTTAAATATTATTGTTGCATGAAATAATGTGTGTAAATTTAATGTCTTTAAAAAAAAAAAAAACATTTTATGTTGTAGATGTTAGCAAAGGCAAGTTTGTAAAATGACGATTTGTTTCTGTCAAAACGTTTTACCGTTGATAAATAAAATTTCATCATCATCATCATCATCATCTCTCTCTCTCTCTCTCTCTCTCTCTCTCTCTCTCTCTCTCTCTCTCTCTCTCTCTCTCTCTCTCTCTCTCTCTCTCTCTCTCTCTCTCTCTCTCTCTCTCTCTCCTATGGCTGCATTATTTACTTTTACTGTTAGATTACTGTAATTGTGCTTGCGCGTGTCTGTGTGCCTATGTGTGTGTATGTGCGTGTGTAGGGGTGGGATGGGGTGGGCGGGGGGTGGGGGGGGGGTGAGTGTGTGGGTGTGCAAGGTCATGACTGAAAACAGGCCTTCTTTGTACCTTACCATTATCCTTGAGAAATAATGTTTCATTTCACCTCTCTTTGTAATTTTTCTTATTATTATTATTATTATTATTATTTGCATGCTGTGTTTCTTTTCCTGTTATGTTCTGTTTTGTTTGCAGGACAGCTTGTAAGACATGCATTGAGTTGCCTAATAGTTTTATCCTGAATAAAAACTCTCTCTCTCTCTCTCTCTCTCTCTCTCTCTCTCTCTCTCTCTCTCTCTCTCTCTCTCTCTCTCTCTCTCTCTCTCTCTCTCTCTCTCTGTAAGTATCCGCTGCTCTCTCTCTCTCTCTCTCTCTCTCTCTCTCTCTCTCTCTCTCTCTCTCTCTCTCTCTCTCTCTCTCTCTCTTTGCGCTGTCCTCCAACATAGTTTAGATGAAGTGTCAACTTGGTGTGAAGAAAATCATATGATTATTAGTATTCCTAAAACGAAAAGTATGTTGGTGACGTCACGCCAAAATGAGCATCAACGTGGTTTGCAACCCCTTGAGCTGTCCCTTCACTCTCAGCCCATAGAGCAAGTGTCAAAACATCGTTTGTTAGGTGTGACAGTCGACGAACAGCTCAGCTGGGAGCCTTACATAGAAACTGCCTGTAAAACTATTTCAAGAATCTCTTTTTATTATCCAAATTAAGTCGTATAGTTGACATTGATGCTCGAAAACTATTCTTTAACGCACACATCAAGACACATTGTAATTATGCTTCCAATATCTGGGACGGCTGTGGAGACATTTATTTGAGGGAAAAAAAATTCCCTTTACCGGCGAGGTATTAAGCTTATTCTTCCTGGTTCGTCCCATACTGATGAAAGACTGAAAGCCCTTAACATCCTACCACTCAGTAAATAATTGGAACTTAATAGATGCTTACTTGTGCAAAAAAATTCTAAACGATGCCGCCCCTCCCTATCTCCGTGAGCTGTTTTCCCACACGAATAGAGAGAACACGAGGAACAGCTTACTCCATCTCCCAAAACCGAGAATCGACATCTTCAAATCTAGCATATCATTTTCCGGTGCTAAGTCATGAAATAACTTGCCCTCTCATTTAAAGTCTATTTTAAAGTTATCTATCTTCAGAGCTCGCGTCTATAAATATCTGCTGTCGACGTGAATGTTCTATTTTTCTGGCTTAGTATGTTGCTCCAGCACAGCAGATTGCTGCAGGATTATGTAATAGTTCGACTGTCTGCATTAACATGTCAGGTTCATACCAGTATATATATTGTTTTAATTCTTTTGTATTTTTTTTCTGATTTGGGGGGGGGGGGGGGTCGGGGGTCTTTTTACTTATATATGTTTTATCTTTTGCTGTATCGTCTGATGTATTTTTATATGTGTAGAGTAGCAGGACAGTGTGGAAGATAGGCATTGCTATACCTAAAACTTTTTATCCTGAATAAAAACGTTTCATCATCATCTCTCTCTCTTTCTCTTCTTAACCCATTCAGCCCTGACGCACTACAGCAGGAAATGGGTCAACCATGATAATTGAAGGATAGTGCCAGATTAACTTAGCGCATGGGTTATCATGGTCGATCCATCTTCTGCAACTGGCGCATAGTCATTAGATGACTCCTCCAAAATCTGGGAAATACGGCCGTCGGGCTGAATGGGTTAAATACTAACACATAACCTTTTTTTTAATCTTGTTTTTGTTGATTAGATATGTTTATGGAAATTACAGTAATAAACACTCCTCCCTCCCCCACTCCACACACACACACACACACACACACACACACACACACACACACACACACACACACACACACACACACACACACACACAAACACACACACACACACGCGCCACCACCGCCAGCACCACCACCACCCCTCCCCCTATCCCTTATCTCATTCAGCCCGACGGCCGTATTTCCCAAATTTTGGAGGCGTCATCTAACGACTATGCACCTGTTGCAAGAGATGGATCGACCATGATAATTCATGGGTAGTGCCAGATTAGTTTGGCGCCGACAGGCGCCAAGCTAATCTGGCACTACCCTTGAATTATCATGGTCGACCCATCTCCTGCTGTAGTGCGTTAGGGCTGAATGGGTTAACTCAGTAACACACTTTTTGCGAGTCATTATTTTCCTGTTGTTTGCGTGTGTGTGTGTGTGTGTGTGTGTGTGTGTGTGTGTGTGTGTGTGTGTGTGTGTGTGTGTGTGTGTGCGTGCGTGTGTGTTTTTATTTTTAAGAAGGTGTGTGATGAAATGTGAAGTGTTTTTTGACAACGCATTTGGTTTTATTTTACAAAATGAACAGTCTACATGTAAATCCATTCTCACGCATCCGCTGTCTTACTATCTTAAGATGTCAACAAGTTGCTGCTGTGTATAGACATTACACCTCTAGAAATGTGTGCTCGTCTGTGAATTTGGACCTTACGGCTCTGTAAGGGGTGTATGGGGTGTCTGGAGAGAGGTAGTACCTTTGTAAACCTGGCAGCAGCACCCATCCTGGTGGACGGGAGCACTGGTCCTCACCCAGCGCTCAACTCTCACTTCTGGCTGCAAGAAAGCTGTTAGGGATAACAGTGGCCACACCTTGGTAAACCGCTTCTGCTAACGGGCTAAACGATGTGAGGGGCCAATGTGTTGTTACTCATTGGTGGGCAGACCGAGCTCAACAGTCCTGAACGACAGTCGGTCTAGGGGAAGGACCCCCGATACACGTTCCTGGCCGAAGACAGATGCAGGACCTCTCAGGTGCATCATGCATATTGCGCTTCATCGAAGCGATCGAGGAAGAAGAAGAAGAACGGCTCTGTAAGGTCCAAAATCACAGTCCACCATAAACTTGTTTCATCGCTTTCGTAATTAATTTTCAGCTGCAGACGAGAAAGTTGAGATTAGAGCTGCTCAGATGTACTTGGAGAGAAACTCCTGTTTTCGCTTTGTTCCTTACGTGGCGGGCGAGACTATGGCTACATACGGGCTTCCTGACGAGGCGAAAGCCGTTTTCTGGTCTAAAGGGTAAGCACAAGAAAACGTGCCAGTTAACCCATTTAGCCCCATGGCCACTTGTACCAAATTTTGGAGGTGTTATCTAACTCCTATGTACCAATTGCAGGAGATGGATTGACCATGAAAATCAAAGTCTTGAAGATGCCAAGCCAATCTGGCACTACCCTTGAATTATCATAGTTGCTGTAGGGCGTTGGTTGGAGCTAAGTGGGTTCCAAAGTCCCCTGCCCACCCTCTTATGCATCATGAAACAAGTTATCATAGACTGGCGGGCTTGTTCTATGACCCTAAAGAAAATAATTTCACAAGAAATGACGAAGTGTCGCAGTTTGTAAATCACCTGTTTAATTAATTAATTATTAATTAAATAATTAATTTTTGAAAAGACTTATTTCTGTTCATGAGCCATTATAAGGCATTATGCAATTCATCGGACAACAGACTCATCTCATATACTGGCTGTTTAGAGGACGGGAAGTTGGGACGGAGAGAGGGAGGAGGGGGGAGGGTAATGGGTGGGGAGGGGGGAGGGTAATCAGTGGGGAGGGGGGGGGGGGGGCTGGATAAAAAAAAAGTTGCAGTATACAGCTGTACAAGAAGTATACATACCTTTGGGTGGCCTTTGAATGAGCCGTAAGTTACTTTCCATGTCCTTTTAAAATAGCACAGCGCATCCCTGGACACAGATTTCTCTTTCTCCAAGTGAGTTTATTGATTAAACAAAATTTCTTATTAACTTGATAATTTACTCACAGGTGTCGTTGAAACAATAATTATTGTACTGGTCTGCGGTTTCGGAATTGAAAATTTTCAAATATAATTTAACCAGGCTGCCTTGTTCATGTTGTTTCACAACATTGCTGATGACAATGTGATTAACATTTTGAGGGGCCACAAACTTCTGACATCGTTCTTCAACTATCACGTTCGATTTAAATGTCCCCTAATCTAACATATTCTGTGGAACGAATTTCATAATTTTAAAATTGTGACGTGCGTTATTTCCAATTGTATGTATTTATGTGTTTATAATTATGTATTATGCATTATGTTTCATTTAACCCATTCCGCCCTGACGCACTACAGCAGGATATGAGTCGACCATGATAATTTAAGGGTAGTGCCAGATTAGCTTGGCGCCTGTCGGCACTAAGCTAATCTGGCACTACCCTTGAATTATCATGGTCGATCCATCTCCTATGGTGCATAGTCATTAGCTGACGCCTCCAAAATTGGCTGAATGAGTTAATCATTCATTATTTGTTTAGTTTTCTAAACAAATATTCATTCATTCATTCATTCATTCATTCATTCACTCATCCACGCAAGTATGCATGCATACATGCATGCATGCATACATCCATCCATCCATTCACCCACGCATCCACGCACACAAGCACGCACACACCCGTCCACTGACTCATCCATTTTTCCACCCATCCATCCATCCATCCATCCATCCACATGGGTGACGGTCATCAGTCATGGAGGCTGTCAGCTTTTTCAAAATCCAAGAAAGCTTTTTGTTTCAGACAGAACATTCCTGTTCAGCCAGCCTGTCCCACCTGCAAAAGACATAAATTCTCATCAGCCCCTGAGGAATCAGGGCCTCATGAGAATGTATGTCTCTTGCTGGCCTTGGCATGGACCGTTCTCAGTCTTCTCAATTTTTTTGCACGGGTCACATGTATCCATCCATCCGTTCACTTTCAAGGTGGTGTAGTGAAGGAACCTCCGGAGTAGGGAGGTCCGCGGGAGGAACCACATACTGTTGGTGCTGCAGAAGGGTAAGACTGTGAACACACGAGCCTTCCGGGACACATAAATACTAACACCCCTTTCATTCATTCTGGGAATAGTACAAAATAGTAACAACATTCAGCGCAAATATTACAAATTCAGTTTGCATGCGTATGTAATCAGCTTCGCTTATAAGAAGGTTGGATATTACGAAAGTCGGATATAGCAACGCTTTCAAGAAGGTCCGGCCAGGCTAAACATGTTCTTTGTCCTTGTAAAATTATACCGCTTATAATAAAGTTGTTTATAACAAAGCGTTTGTCATAAGAAATCGGCTTTGTTCGGTCCCCGCGGTGCTGTTGATTTCTCATATAACAAAGTAAACGGGAAAATACTCTCCTGATAATCTCAGGCCACTGTATGTTGTAATTAGTGTGGTGCCAACGCAGGAGCGGATCAGTTACCTCGAAGGGTAGGTGGGGGTGGGGGTTGGGAGGTCGGGGGAGGGGTGGGGGTATGGGTTGGGTTTCCAACTTTTTGTTTGGGACCTTAAACTTGAAATAAAAGACGTCCCCTAAGATCTCTAGATCTTCTTTCAGTGGCCGAAAATCAAACAAGGGAGGGGGTGGAGGGGAGGGGCGTGGGGGAGGGGGAGGGGGTAGAGGAAGAAGGACGTGTGTGTGTCAACACTCTCGCCACTCGCCAAACAATGGGAGGTTGGGAGGGGGGGGGGGGTTACCGGGTGTGTGTGTGTAAAATCAAATAGGAGGGAGGGGCAAACGCCCCAAAAGAGACTTTGTTATAGCATTTTATGCAATTTTGGGTTGGGGGGGGGGGGGCGGAATCCCTAGGACCCCCCCCCCCACTCCGCCCAGATCCTCCCCTGCAACGACAAGTACAGATGCAAACCGTGAATAACCCACCGAGGACAGAAACACGCTTAGAAAAGACATTTACTTACAACACGAGTATCCGTATGTTTCTGTGAACGTATGGCCTTGTATTAATTGTGCATCAAATACTTACGCAACACAGCAAAAATATCTGCAATCATTGAGTGAACGGAATCATTTCCATACAGTCGGACCCCACAAATATAAAAAGAAGTACCCAACGGAGAAAGAAACACGCTTAGAAAAGACGGGTACAACACAATTTATTAATATTTCGGGTAAATACCCTTTGTCAAAATAGACAAACAAAGAAACAGAGAGATTAGCCGCTACTTATCTTCATTGGCAAGGAATGTGGCAACTGAAGGAGGTGACGTAAAATAAAAGAAAAGGAAGAACAAAAGTGCGGAAAAAGTAAAAATGACGTCAACGAAAAATCGCAAGAGAGAGACTCGGAAAGAACCTGAACACGAGAGACAAGAGTGTGTGCAAGCACGTGCAGGAGCGAGCGAAAGAAAAGGCGTGTAGATGAGGCCAGAGAAAGAGAGAGAAAGAGAGAGAGAGAGCGAGACGGAGAGAGAGAAAGAGAGAGAGAACGAACGGGGAGTACCCTTGGGCACGAAGTAGGCTGAGTGTATAATACACAAAGCCTGCTAAACACCAACCCGAAGGCAAACTTTATATCACCTTCAAGTTGAGGACTACCTCGGGGAAAAACGAGAGGACCCCGGGAAAAAAACCCAGCGTTTAGCACGGTACACAACAAGTAATAAGTCATGAAAACAAAGCAAATAATCAAATTCAGTAAGAGAATATTGGTATAAGTGGAGAGTAGGTAGTTGTGAAACCGTCTTCAAGGGTAACTAAAAAAATAAGGGGAGGGGGGAGAGAGAGAGAGAGACGGGGGGAGGGGGGGGGGAGAGGGAAAAAAGGAGGAAGGGGAAGAAGGGAAAAGCGGAAAGAGAGAAAGAGGGCTAGAGAGAGTGGTAAAGAGGGTAGGGGGGGGGAGAAAGAGGGAGAGAGGTAGAAGGAAAAAAAAATGGGTGGGGTGGGGTGGGGGCGGAAGACAACCAGCCAGAGCCACCAGCCCCACCCAACAGGCACCCACCAGCCCACAGAAAAACACACAGGCACGCAACAAGACGACCACATACATCCCCAAGGGGATGCACACGATCGCCTCGTCACAAAACCACGTATCAAACCGTGAGCCGGAGACCCGGCGCCCGACAGGGAAGGGCAAGGGATCCAACTAAACGTTCGGCCAGCGCTGAGAAAGTCCCCAAGGGAAATGTACATATCAACCAGCGCCAACCTCACCTAACTGGTTAGGGAGTAGTAAAACAGTGAGGTAAAGTAGCAGACACAAGCAAGGTAAAAATTGTTAATCTTTCATATTCATCCCGAGTGGAGCCACAGTGCCCAGTTTATTAATCAGAAATTTTTCACGGTCTTTCCTGGCCCAGACATTACTGGCTTGCATAAGCCAGAGGCCTTTAACCCGAATGTCCGAGACTGAGTGGTCGGCCTGATTGAAATGTCGTCCGACCGGTCTGTTGTATTGGTACTTGACAGACTGAAGATGTTCTTTGAAACGGTCGTTGATGGTTCTTTCCGTCTCTCCAACATAGAGCTGGCCGCATTTCACACAGGAGATGACATAAATCACGTTGGTGGTTTGACACGTGAAGTATCTGTCTATGTTGAATTTGTAACGTGGACCATTCACCACGGTGGAAGGGCAAATAAAAGGACACGTCTTGCAATTAGGAACATTGCACGGAGTGGAGCCGGAGGGTCTGGTGGTATGACGAGGCTTGAGAGTAGAGCGAACAAGCATGTCCCGCAAATTAATATCCCTCTTGAAAGCTACCAACGGAGGTTCAGAAAAGATAGCAGCAGATTCTTGACTGGATGACAAAAGACCCCAGTTAGAAAGAAGGATTTTACGCACCGGATTGGTGTGGGGATGGTAGATCATGGTTACGATAGGCCTGTCACTATCAGCGGTAGGTTTAGTCTGCAGTGTACTCGCGCGACTAAGTTTTTGAACCGTTTGGAGAGATCCTTGAACAACAGTATGTGGGTAATGTCTGTCGATGAAAAATCCAACCATTTCTTTTGATTGAACATCAAAATCTGATTCTTCGGAACATATTCTTTTTAGCCGAAGAAACTGGGAATAAGGGATGCTGTTTTTAGTTTTGGGGTTGTGAGAAGATCGGTAGTCGAGGTAGGAATGTGAGTCGGTAGGTTTGTAACGCATTGAAGTTTTCAACATCCCGCAGTCAATCCTGATGTTCATGTCCAGAAAGTTGACTGAAGTAGCTGATATAGTGTATGTGAACTTGATGGATGGGTGGAAGTCCTGCACGAAGTGAATGAAGTCTAAAAGTGCAGCTTGGGTCATGTGTGTAGCTCCTAAACCGTCATCGATGTAGCGTTTATATATATATATATATATATAGCATAGAAGTATATATATATATATATATATATATATATATATATATATATATATATATATATATATATATATATATATATACAAATATAGCATAGAAGTGAAGTGTTCCTATGCTGTCATTTCTAGACAGACCGATCGACTCCCATTCTCAAACCGTTTGATTCGTAGTCAACGAGAGCAAAGCTCGAGCTCACCATAAATCAAACATTTTGAAAATGGGAGTCGCTCGGTCTGTCTAGAAAAGCCTAGTATACAAACACTCCACTTCTCTTTTATAGAACTTTTATTTTATAGAACCTTTCGCGAAGATGAATCCAGTCACCAAAAATCAAACAACGCAGACGACAGTTTTAAGTTAGTCTCTGTTTCGGATGCGCCGGTCTGAGCCGCTAACAGCTCATTCTGTTGAGTCTCGCTGCTTTGTAGTGGAAACAATATAAACGTTGGATGTCTATACGGCAGTGAAGACGAATCGTACAGATTTGTTCGGTTCACTTTCTTGATGTTTTTATCGCTTTCCTAAGGAGCGCGATGTCATTGATTTTAGTGTATTGATTATTGATTACAAGTCACAGCGGTTCCTACATATATATATATATATATATATATATATATATATATATATATATATATATATATATATATATATATATATATATATATATAATAAAATAATAATAAAAAAGAAGTAGGGCAGCACGTGAAAGTGCAGGCTTTCTATGATAGCATGATACACAAGACAAGGTTCATTCGCACATATAAAACTCTTGAAAACACTTGATTTTTCGGGTGGACGTTCAAGGACCCTTTCAACCAGAAATTAGGGCTAGGGTCCTTGAAACTCTGAAAATGAGGATTTTTTTAACTGTTAAAAATACAGCCTGTGACAACAAGCGTTTGTGATTGAGCTATATTTCGTTGACAGTTGTCTGCTTGCTTGCGTCTGCGTTGAAAATGCTTCCCTTCAGTCTTTGCCATCATTAATCATTAGTAATGGAGTCATCATTAAGTTTGTGAGCAATATGGCAGTCAGCGGGGTATAATACTGTCAAATTGTTCTGTTATGATCTGAAAAATGTGCGTTTATGGTTCTTGAAAATATCAAAGCCTTGCAAAGATCCTTGTAAAAGTACTGGAATGTGTTTCCTTCTTGGCTGTAACCCAATGCGCAAAACGCCATCGGGCCGACATCGTCCGCCGTTGGCCCGTGCAAAATGCACGAAGTAGCAGTTCTTGAATACAGTTATAACGGCAAAAGCTTGGTCTCTTGCGAACTTGTAATGTCCAAAATGTACACTGACTGTGATGAAGCTCTATGCTCGTACATAGTGCTCACACATTAGGGTTAGTACGGTACGGTTTTTGTTAACGGTTTGTTTGTGCCGATAGTCCGGGTGGCACGAGGCTCCACGTGAAATCTGTAAGGCATGGTTAGCACGGAGTTTTGGTGAGTACTGTTATAGTGAGTTCTAGGCAAAAGCTGTGTCTGTCAGAGGTCTAGATCGGTAGTACGGGGCTTATCGTTTTTGATGTGTTTGAGATACCTAGCCCGTATTCCAAGACTCTGAAGCCTAGAATTCAGGTATGTTTCTATATATGTAGTATTGATAGTTGCTTAGTTAAAGATAGTATGCGTTGCTAAGAGTAATTTGTTTGTATAGTGTTGGCCGGTTTGGTTCAGTTATGTTGGTTTAGAATTCAGTGAAGTAACCGGTGTTTTTGGTATACAGTTATTTACCGATTGATTGTACAGTGCTTAACGTCCCGACAGCAACAAGGCTTTCTCAGGACGTGCCTGCACTGCTTGTGAAAAAAAAAACTAAACAGAACATTGAATGTATGTCGCCAGCCGGTCAAATACATTAAATAAACCTAACACATGGGGCCCAAATAAAGCTAAGACCATTTAGCAACACACATCCAATATCAAGAGCTACAGGCAGTGCAGACAGTAGGGAGAGTTTTAAAAAGGCAAATACAGGTGAATGGACAAAGGGTAGACAGAAACACATGCCCCAGAATAGAGAGAAAAACCCACCCTGTGGGGCTGACCAGGGTGACCCTGGGAACTAAAAAATACCTAACCCCACCCAAGTCCCCCAGGGCAGACCCGGGTGGGGGTCAGTTATTTACCGAGATGGATGACTAAAGGAATGTAAGGTGTGTATGCTTAAGTCGCTATGAAGGTAGTACGTGGATGGTTAAGCATAGTCTTTTCCAGTGTATAGAGTAGTGTATAGCAAGAGTGTTAGGCTATAGTCTGTTTCAAGATAGTGACAGAGATATGGGGGTGTTACGGAAGTAGACAGTTTATGAAGCACGTGTGTGTGCGTGTGTGAATGAACGTGTGAGTTATTTGTATCAGCCAGGTTACGTGACATTTCTCATTGATCCAATATGTTGTGTGTTTAGCAAGCGTTACGTTTGGATCCTTGTTGTTGTGTTTAGAGTGCTTGTAGAGAGTGGAACGACGGACGCCGAGACGTCGGTCACAGGTGGGACCTAACGTGAGGTCATCCCTCCAGCTCTTCGCTCAGGGTGAGTCTGATCGGGACCAAGATACCCGGATCACAGCGAGAACTGCGCTGCGGTGCGGGTACAAGGACGTCCGTGTTACAGTCGGGACGACAGGAAAGAGCATACAACGGACTTGCACGCCTGGACGTGAGAGGGACCAACGTAGCCGGGCGATAACATCAAACGGGTTGGAGACTGGGAACTAACACCTAGCCTGGCGAGATATTGTGAATTGTGTGTGTGATGTTCGGATGTTAGCAGAGGAGTGTATATAGTTTGATAGTCTTTTAAGCGTTTCTTTTCTTTTATATTGTATAAAAGTCACTTAAGAAAGGGAGCCCGTGTGTTGAGTTTTACCGCATGAATGCGCCCGTCTGAGTCAGTGGCGGTGTATGCGTCTGTTGCGTGAGAGTCTGTACGTGTGACTGTGGGCAAGTCTGCGTGCGTTACACTGACCACTGACTGCAAATGTGATCACTATGCCATATCACGAAGATGGCGATGACGATGTTATCGCTGTCATCATACTTATTATTATGATTTTTAAGTATGTTGCGTCCGATGTTGACCACTTAACTGCCAGGACAAGGCGAACGCTACCCATCTGCAAGAGACATAAATCCTCATGAGCCCCCGCAGTCGCGGGGGCTCATGAGGATTTATGTCTCTTGTCTTTGTGCCTTCGTTTGGTCCCATTCCATTTGTGTACTTAACACGAATGTCGGTCAGAGTTCAGTGATTTCAGACGCAAAATCCGCGTCCACTTGAAGTCAAGGGGTTAAAGCGACCTACTCCAGGCCATATCTCCTTTATAAATGTCTTTTGTATATCTTACAATAATGCTGCTAATAAGGGCTAACTTCAATTATGAAGGTGATTGTCGTAAATGGAAGACTTTCTGATCTACTTCTCCTTGGAACGAAGGAGAGTTCCTTCCGCTACGTTCCCTCTGGTACGTGCGCCTATTCACATGGATTGTAAAAAGAAGTGTAGAAAATTCATAGTGGAGGCAAGACAACATTGATAAACCGTCGGGTTTTTTTTTATTTTTTTTTATTTTAGTAAATCAAAGTCTGCCATGGAGCAGTTCGCTTTAACAATGACGATGCCATCATGAGCGCTTCTGAAATGATAATGCCAGTATGAAATATCACTGCGGAGTGTAACTTTTATTATACCCCAGAGCGTAAAAGGCTCTCGGACCGATGTCAGCCGCAGTGGGCCCGCGCACGACAGTGTGCGGGCCCACTGCGACCGACATCGGTCCGTTAGCCCTTTGCGTACTGGGACAAGCTCATTGTCATTGCAGGGTGTGTGCTTGCACGAGATTGGTCACCTGCTTGGACATGCCCATGAACAGAGACATAAGGACCGTCCCGATTGGTTGACCATCGAATGGAACAAGATCGTTGCTGAAAGTAATTAGTATAACTTTTGTAATATTGCTAAAGGGGTAAATTTGCTTGCCAACTTCTTACGCTAATTAGTTCAACAGTCTAATTCTTTCTATGTGCTATTTCTTAAGTATTAAAAAAATCTTCAGACTTTTTGTGTAATATACAAATACTTATATGATATTACTGTTTCTTTATTACATGTCAGAGCATTAGAAAAAAACTGGTGTTGTGGCCATCCAAAGAGACGAAATAGTCGTGCATTATAAGATATTATGGTAGGAGCGTTTTTCATCTTTTGTTTATTTATGTATATTCAGTGTCATTTAAAACGCAGTTTCAGTAAATTGGTCGATGTACGTATTGTAGCTTTTTACAGTTTTCTGAATTTGTTGTGTGTGTGTGCGTGCGTGCGTGCGTGCGTGCGTGCGTGCGTGTGTGTGTGTGTGTGTGCGTGCGTATGTGTATGTGTATGTGTGTGTGTCTGTGTGACACAAGGTCCCGCAACCGGAAGCTACTATCCAGTCGGCATGGAATCTGCGCCCCTCATGGAAGATCAGCCGTACGACATCGCGGACAGAATGCACTACTACATGGGCTGGGTCAGTATTTGACAAGCTGTTTAAAACCGTTCCATTGCACCTCCGTCACTAACTCGTTCAGTGCCGTGAAAATGCGAACACCATCCAACTGCAAGAGGTATAGATCCTCATGAGCCCCCGCAGTTGCGGGGGCTCATGAGGATCTATACCTCTTGCTGACACCACCAGCTAGGGCTTTTTGCTGATGATTTAACGAAGACTGCAAAAACACAGTCTGTGTCAGCTGGCACTGAACGAGTGCCCGGAATGGAGAGTTTACGTTTGCGCCGAACGAACGAGAGCCAACTCACGGCGGATAGCCAGCCTCTACCGTAAGCATAGACAACACTGCAAACATCTCCAAGGCGGAACACAGTGAAGCCTTATAAGCAATTTTGACAACTCGTCCATTGGCGCCAATCTATTATGGCACATACTTTGAGATGTCACGACCCTTCCATTTCCTACTGTTGTTAAATGGTGTCACGGTTAGTGACTGTTTTAACGGAGGTACTGAGTCGAAAGTTACCGTAGCACCGGTCACGCAGGAATAGTGAGTTGTTGACAGGTTGGTAGAAACGGGTTAGTGTTCTTTGTTTTGCACGTGCGGGGCGCGCTGGTGAAGGGGGTAGTGTGTTCACTGCCGAGTTTACCTTGTCTGGAGCAAGGGGATGATTTTTTTAGTTCGCAGCTGTACTCGGTTGGACCAAGTTGTCTTGCCTAGCTGACTGTTGGGAGTCAGTGACTGACCGTCTGTGAGAGTCAGTGACACAGCGCCGATCCAGTCCCGGGTCGTTGTTGGCCGGAGACTGGGGTTGTTTTGCCTACGGGTGGCGGCGTTGTGACGAGTCGCAGAGGAGGTAAGTGCTTAAAAAGCCCGCGTGCGGATGTTTTGTCTTGTTTGTTATGGGTGGTTTGTACTATGTGTTAGGACTAGAAGTATCGTGAGGGGGGAAAGGAGGGGAGAACGCGATGGGTGGTAAAGGGGTAGTATTGTTTTGACTTTATTGGTTTGGTTCTATTTAGTTATTAGTTATTTTTAACTGTTTAGCGAGATGTTGTATTGGCTTGTTGTGAAAGTGCAGAGAATTTTAGGAAAGTGTATAATTATGTAATGTTTGCGAACTTTCATTTGTTTTGGTTTATGTGTGAATTTTGATGGAAAGCACGTGTCATATGAGTGAGGGTCAAGTGCTTGTTGAACGGTTAGTGGTAGTGTTTTTGTAAACCAAGCAGGGTGGGTATGGGAGATTAGCTGTTTTAACGACCCACTGGTTACCTTACTTACGAGGCCGTTTAGGCTCCTGCTTTTGTTTTGCATTCGTTTTCGGGGTCGGGACCGGTTGGAGGGCCGACGGGCATCGAGACAAACCACACCTCGCTGGACCGGGTGTCGGCGTGGACGGGGCGCGGTCACCTATACTGCCGAAGCCGCCGTGTCACCATTGCGGCCAGACCAAGCGCCAGGGAAACAGAGAGAGAGAGAAGACCCGCGAAGCTGGAGGAAGCCAGACGGGAGGGATCCACAGGCGTTCGTCGACTCACCACGGTGGTCCCATTCTTATTCAGCTTTCCGTTACTCACTCTGCCTTGGTGTAGTTCCATGATTCTTGTATTTGAACAGTTACGTTGTAAATGACGTTTTATTAGCCGTCAGCGTTGAGAACTGTAACCTGACTTTTATTGTTGTGGGGCAACAGTGCTGCGTAGCGTGGGGGAGTGTTTGTTTCCACCACTCGATGCAATGCTGATGCTGTGGAAGTATTAATTCTGGTTTAACTTTTTTGTTGTTGTTGTTTTTCTTTCTTTCTTTTTTTTTTCCGGAAGGGGAAGGGGAGGAGGGGAAGGGGAGGGGAAGTGTCGGTGGGGAAGGCGGGAAGGAAGGAAAGGGGGATAGTTAGTGTATAAGTAATAAAGATTAAGTGTACGTGTAAAGTAAATGTGTTGTGTTGCTTGTGCTGAGCTGTAACCTGTCTTGAGGCAAGACGCTAGGTTTTTTTTTTTTTTTATCCATCTCTTTCCTCTCTTCTACTCCTAACCTTCATTCTCGTCTATCTCTCTTTAGTCGGGACATTTGGGGGTTCTACTTCTATTCTACCTTCCAATCTGGTCTGTCCCTCCCTAGTCGTGACAAATGGCTAGTCAGCTTCATAGATTTCTTATTGTTGCGAAAGTCATGATCACATGTGAATGAATTAATCCATTTGAACATAATCCACTTGAGTACCAAGCACCTCTGGTTGCTTGCACAAGGGGGTTAATGCATTCCATTGTTTTTTGTTTGTTTACTTTTTTTCAGATCATGGTAAACAACTACCGTGATTTGTTTCCCTTGCTTGATATGTACAGGACTCAAGAGTATAATTTCCACTTTTTCAAATCCCTTGCTCTGGCGCACGACTGTGGCGGTAAGTTCTCACACACGCAACAGCAGAAGTATGGGATGAAAACAAAATTGTAACCTCTTCCCTGCCACTGTAGTATACATAAACATATACATTTTTGTTTCTGAACTCTTTTTTTCATTCAACGACCAAAAATCAAAACCGTTCAAGAAACATGGATACAAATTGGTCTCGGCAAGAGCTATAGATCCTGTTAAGTTTATGGTTCTTTTGAGATCATGTGTGTGTCGATCATAGGAAAGATCCTATATTCATTTGAGTTATTTACCTACGTATTATGTACCTTTTTAGTAGGATTCGTTTTCTTTTGCACGGAGAATTGCGATCGATTTTTGTTACGCGTATTTTCGCTACAATGTTGTAAAGTTTGACCTACATTAGACTGAAAGGTTCGAGCAGGGTCGCGATCTTTCTAGTGACCTCAGATATGACCTCAAAGTAAATACGTTTCGCTACAGTTAGCAACAATTACGGAAATCACGGATTTTCCGGAATTAGTCGAAGTTTGTAGAAAGTTGTAGGCAGATCTAGAGTGTTCTTTCTCATGCATACTATTGCATTTTGGTTACGTTTTCTTTCCTAATTGGTTGTGTTGTGTGAATTTGCTGGACAGTTCTTGAAATATGTAATAGTATAAAAGACGGTGTTAAGAAATATGTGTGTACATTGTATGAGAGACGCAGTGTGTGAAAAAGTGTTGATGCATTGTAGAGGAGACAGTGTATCGGTGGATGCATTGTGCTGAGAGTGCATCGTGAAAATAAAGTACTGTTGGAACTGTTATTCCAGTGTGGTCTACAACCTTGTGCCACGTGTGACGAGTTGCAGCTGAGTGAAGTTTCTTTACAAGAACCCTTCGTGAGTGCGTCTGGTGTGAGTGCATCAGTGCGGGGGCTCATGAGGATCTATGTCTCTTGCAGCTGGGTCGTTTTCACTTTTTCTCCCGGCAGTGAAGGGGTTAAACAGTTTAGTTCAGCGTCATCAGTGCGTGTGTAGCACACGTTTGTGACATTTTTTAGTTTTTATTATTATTTTGGGAATGCAAAGGCGTGCAGTGCTACTTCGCGTGTGCTTGCTGTTGCTGCTGTTGCTGCTGTCGCTATTGTTGTTGTTACTGTTGTTGTTGTGTAGGGGTGGGGGGGGGGGGCAGTGGGGTAGGCGCCGGGAGAAGGCAGTGACTGCATATCTCTAGTATCGACTTTTTGTGCTGTTAGATTTCAAACATTTCTTCCCGCGCTGATTTACGCCTTCACCGTCGAGAAAAAAAACTGAACACCACCCAGTTGCAAAAGACATAGATCCTCGTGAGCCACCGCACTTGCGGGGGCTCATGAGGATCTATGCCTCTTGCTGAAACCAGTTTGCATCAGTGTTCTTTGGACGGCTCTGGCTTGTTGTCTTCGAACGAACACATGTTTCAGATCATGATAAACAACTACCTCTTGCTGAAACCGATTTGCAACAATGTTCGTTGGACGCTTGTGGCTTTTTGTCGTTGAATAAACACAGATTTCAGAAACGAAATGTGTCCAGTTGCAGGGGAGGTGTGAATTCTCTCGGGCATGCAGAAACCGGTACTGTAGACAGTACCGGTGGTTGCAGATTAATCCTTTTAGCCCCAAGGTCTCATTTTAAACATTTTGGAGGGGTTGCCTAATGACTTTGTACCAGTTGCAGGAGATGGATTGACCATGATAATTCAAGGGTAGTGCCAGATTAGCTTGGCGCCTGAAGGTCAATCTATCTCCTGTTGTAGGGACTCGGGGCTAAATAGGTTAACAGAAAATTATGAAGACAATAGTGAACCAAATCTTTCATCCCATCCGGCAGGGCATTACTGCCAAGAATTCAGTAAAGACTGCAGCGCTAATGACGGCTACCTGTCGGTGATTGACAAGGAGTGTTCCTGTGTCTGTCCGCACGGTCTGGACCCCCACACGGGATGCACCACCACCATCAAGTCGGGTATGTAATAAACGAGATTAGAAGGGCTGCCAGTGACAGTGCTTGTAATGTTGAAGAAACTAACAAGTGAGTAGGAAAATGGACCGTCGGGGTGAGTGTTCATTATCGACCATTATTATCGTGCATTATTTATTATTATTATTATTATTATTATTATTATTATTATTATTATTATTATTATTATTATTATTATTATTATTATTATTATTATTATTATTGTGTGGGTGTGTGTGTGTGCTTTGACCAATCTAGATCTGTGATCATTGGTTGATAGTGCACAATTATCTTCCCGACTGTGTTTTTTTTTCCTACTTACTTAGGTCTATCTATCTATATCCCGTAGTCTTGCCGACTGTTGGGGTACCACTGATGACTTGGCAACCAGCTCCCTCCATTCCTCTCTGTTCTCTGCCATTCTTAGCGTATCACCCAGCCTCAGTCCTGTCCACTCTGAGATATTGTCCTCCCATCTTTTCCTCTGTCTTTCTCTCCTTCGTCCTCCTTGCACAGTGCCTTGCAGGATTGTTTTGACAAGCCCTGCTGAACGCGTGACATGCCCATACCACTTCAGTTTGCGTTTTTTCACAATGGCTAATAGGTCTTCATAGGGCCCGATGGCTTGCCTGATTCTGCTTCCCACTTCCTCGTTCGTGATGTGATCTCTGTATGAAATGCCAAGCAGCCTTCGAAAACATCTCATTTCAGTGGCTTGTATCCTCCTTTCAAGGTCTGCTGTGAGGGTCCATGACTCGCAGGCATACAAGAACACTGAGATGACTAAGGAGCGCATCAGTCTGATCTTGGAGCAGAGTGTGATGTTTTTGTCCTTCCATATGGTCTAAAATCTTGTCAGTGCTGTTGTCTGCGCAATCCTGGACAGTATTTCTGGTTTTGATCCCTCATCTGTCACAATGGCTCCTAAGTATTTGAATTTATTAACCGTTTCTAGTTTTTGGCTTCCAATCATGACGTCAGTGCCAATGCCACTAGTGTTATTTTTCTTCAGTTTGGTCTTCTCTGCACTGATTTCCATCCCATACGCAATGCCGGGGCTGTACTGTCCAGCTTTTCCACCAGCTGACCCCCTCTAAGTCGGGTATGTGGTATAAAGACGGTTTAGTGGGTAGGGGTGTACTGTCAGTACTGACAGGTATGTGACTGTGGTTGACAGCGATTGTTCCTGTGTCTGTTCTCACGGACTGGATCCTAAAGCGGGACGCCGCTCCAGTAAGCAAACCGTTCATGGGCCGCCGTCGGCCGTGGTGGGCCCGCGCACAGCTGTGCGCGGGCCCACCAGGGCCGACGGCTGCTTGAAGATATTTTGCTTACCGGGTCACAACCATCAAGTAGGGCCATGTGAAAATGTAACGGTGTCATGGCTAACCCAAGTAAGCAAAAGGTCCTCGGGCCGACGTCAGTCGCAATTGGCCCGCGCGCGGGCTAACAGCGGCTGACGTAGGCACGAGGGCCTAGTGCGAACTGAGGATCTGTACTATCATGTCGAGTACGTGCATGAAGTGATGACAAACGCTGCTAGAGGTGAATTTGGAAAGAAGAATAGGTTCAAAAGAATGTCTGTAAGGCCCCATTTTTGTGGGTTTTTGTTGTTGTTGTTGTTGTTGTTGTTGTTTGGTTGTTGTTGTTTTGGGGTTGTTGTTGTTGTTGTTGTTGTTTTGGGTTTGTTGTTTTGTTTTTATTCATTTTTTGAGTAGCATCCGTAAGGATTTACTAACTTTCGGTTGAACCTTTTCTTTTTTTCGAGTAAGTGCATGCATTGGCTTAAGCCTCACATACACGGGCTAACTCCGGCCGACGTCGACCCAAAGACCTTTTGCTCACGGGGCGTCCACATTTTTTCAGTGCCGAGAACGACAACTTGGCCAGCCGGAAGCTACGCGATTCTCTCTCCTTCCGGCGGTTGTCCCGGAAATGTTTTTGCCACCGGAAATTGGAAGCACTACGGCATTGGTGCCAATAGGAAGAGCGAGAACTTCCACCTAAACGGAAACTTCAGCTTCGAATCCTTTGAGTATGAGTTCTGCGTGAAGTTCTCCTCTAGCGACACAGGTACCTCCCCACAGTGGGAGCCGGGAAGTTACTGCATATTAAGAGTTGGTGGAAGCTGTCCGGAAGGTAAGAATAAGTGATTTCTTTTGGTTTGCCTTATTAGACAGCTTTAACTCATTCAGCCCCGACACACCACAGCAAGACATGGATCGAGCATGACAGTTCAAGGGTTATGCCAGAATAGCTTGGCGCCCTATGGGCGCCAAGCTATTCTGGCACCACCCTTGAACTAGTCCATCATGCTCGATCTGTCTCTAGAATTGTAATACAGGCTCCCAAAGGACAACTTCAAAATTTGGGGATTTCGGTCCCTGGGCAGAATGTGTTAAATCTGTGTGTGTTCTTTAACTGGGATTTTAAAAAAGACTGATTGTTTCACTGTTGCCACTCCATATCCATACTGATGGCTACAGTCAGACACTTATTCTTATTTTATTCTGCTTGGTGTGATCACACTGTTCCATTTATCCTCTTGACTACCGAGAACATGTAATTACTACTTGACTGCAAGAGGCGTAGGTCCTTATGAGCTCCCGTAGTTACAGGGCCACGAGGAAGATCTTTGCCTCTTGCTGAAACCACTTTGTATCAGCATACCTTTGATGGTTGGGGGTCTTGACGCTGAATCTGCAATGATCGATTTCAAAAACACAATTTTGCACTGTAGGGTCACACCATTACGCCCTGACATCATAATTATAAAGGGTAAATATTGATGATAGTTCCAGGGTGGTGCCCGGGTGGTTTACTGGTTTATCCATGTGTTTGTTTTTTCCCCCCATACTTATAGCTCGTGGCTTGTGTCTTAGGGTTCAAAGAAGGCTTCATCCAGTTTGATGATGCTGAGGGAACTACAGCCTCAGGTTCCGGACAGCTGCCGGACGTGGGTCTGAGGTTGGTACTGAGGAAGATGAAAACATGTCGTAATGTCTGTTAAAAGCGAAGACAGTATACATTGTTTTCTGTCCTCGATTTTAACCCGTTCAGTGCCGAGAAAATTTGAACACATCCAACTGCAAGAGGTATATATATCATGAGCCCCCGCAGTTGCGGGGGCTCGTGAGGATCTATGCCTTTTGCTGACAGCACTCTGTATCCATGTTCCTAGGCCAGCTAGGGTTTGTTGGTGTTGAATTTACAAAGACTGCAGAAACACATTTACCATCAACGGCATGCACTGAATGGGTTGAGGGGCACTATCTGTCTTTGTCGGATTCTGAGTTAGTCTGCTATTAAAATGGAAAAGGCACTGACAGGTATTAACAATCATAAATTAATTTTAGAAAGTAATAAACACATTTTCAAACATTCAGTGGACTAAAAGAACACACAGTGCTTGTGCGATGGAATGCACTGTCTTTACTTTTATTCTACTGAGTGTGACAAATTGGTGAAAAATTCGCATTTAGTGTTATAAATTAAAAGGGCGGACAGTGCATGCAACCGCATGTACCGTTAATCTATTGAATGCGTCAAAATCATGTATTGATCGCCTACCTTGTCGAGTATTTTTGTACCAGTCAGTTGGTACCGGTCTGTTTTTCATCCATTAAATGCATCAACTTTGTGAATTTTCTTACTGTTCACAAAGTCTGTCCGCCCTCATAATCCACGCAATGTGTTGTGCATTGTTTTACATGACATTCACTTTCAAGGAGCCCTTCTAATCCCAGGAATGCGTCAATTGCTGCTTCATGATGATGCTGCTGCTGCTGCTGCTGATGATGATGATGACGGTGATGATTGTTATTGTTGTAATTTTGTTAATACTTATGTAAGGAAAATAATCCATTGTTTATGAATTTTCAGTGGAGGTGACACGAGAATGGAGTTCTGTTGCCGATATGACGGCATAGAGTACAGTCCTCTAGTAAAAATACCCAACGACCAGCCTCTAATGCTCTTCATGGTAGAGAATTACGAGATGTGCCAGTACATTTCAGGTCAGTTTAAATCTTGGGTGTTCTGTATTATTTAGTGAGATTTTGTGGCCATCTGGTGAGATTTTGTGGCCGTCTGGAGTTAGAAGACGTGGTTTTCAAGAACAGGTCAGACTCACTCGCCCTCGAGTTTATCGCGATATCGGATACAAAACGAACAGGTCTCTAGTTCACACGTAGATGCCCTGTGAGCAAAAGGTCCTCGGGCCGACGTCAGCCAATTCTGGCCAAGGACCTTTTGCTTACCAAGTGGTTTTCACAATATACATGTAAACGAGTCAGCACTACAACAACAAATACTTGTAAGATAATCTGACTTTATGACCCCCGGGTACCGCGACATGTCTGTATTACTTTAGCCTTTTAACTTATTTGAGACGTGCCGCCTCCGGATACGCGGCTTATGCCGCGTATCCTCAGGCGTCACGTCTTGAATGAGTTGTTTTTTTTAACGAACTATGCATGTTCTGGTAAATGATTCGACCATGGCCACTATAACACGCCAGATCGACCTGGCATCACTTTGGCGTGACAAACTTGGTAAGTTTGCCACTCCAAATTGACGCCGGGTCGAACTCCTTTGGTGACCGGTGTTCCACGTCAAACTGATCCTCGGTCGATCTAAGTTTTTCTACGCCAAAGTGACCCCGGGTCGATATCTGATTAGATTCAATTATACTTTTAAAAAATTATTTATTGTTGATTTTATTTATTTATTTATTTATTTATTTATTTATTTATTTTGCAGGCATGCGCTATGTAGAGGAGTTTCTGTGGTTTGAAAGTCTGAAAGCAAATGCGAAAACAGGAGGACTTTACCCTAAAGTGACAGAAGGAAAAAGCGTCAAGACATTCAAAATTCACTTTTGCGCATACTTTCCGGTTAATTACAGTGAGTATCTCTCTTTACGGGTTAATTCATTTGGACCTTGAAGAATGTTGCAATCAATTAACCCTTCACTGCTGAGAAAATATGAACACAATCCATCTGCAAGAGGACTAGATCCTCATGAGCCCCCGCAACTGCGGGGGCTCATGAGGATCTATGCCTCTTGCTGAAGCCACTTTTCGTCCACAAGTATGAACCCCGAACTTAATGAAACCACATTGTATTCATGTTCAATGGACGGCTGGGGATCTTTGGCGCTAAATTTACAATTATTCCAATAACACAATCTGCGTCCACTGGCAGTGAAGGGGTTAAGGAACCCATATTACTTTATTATTAACGTTTAAAATGTACCTCCATTGAATGTGTCCTTATTGTATGTTATAATATTCACAATTTATTTACTGATTTGTAGAATTGTGCATACTTACACCTGTCACCCCTCCCCGGGTAAAGGCCGTCGACGGGAGACCTCCAGCGACTCCTGTCCTGTGCTTCTCCTTCGATTTTACTCCAGATGGTTCCCAGTCTCTTGATGTCTGCTTGGAGGTGTCGACGCCAGGTGTTTCTTGGCCTGCCTCTTTTCTCTTTCCCTGGGGGTTCCATGACAATGCCTGCCTAGTGATACTGGAAGCTAGCTTTCTCAGACTGTGACCAATCCATCCCCATCTTCTTCGCCCAATTTCATTCTCTGCTGTTATCTGCTCTGTTCTCTCCCAGAGTCTGACGTTGCTGATCTTCTCTGGCCAGTGGATTTTCAAAATTCTTCTAAGGCAACTGTTTATGAAGATTTGTACTCTGTTGACTGTGGTTTTTGTCAATCTCCAAATATCTGCTCCTTATAGGAGAACTGCTTTTACGTTGGAGTTGAAAATCCGGACTTTGGTGTGTTGTGACAGTTCTCTGGAACTCCACACTTTTTCCAACTGGAGAAAGGCTGCTCTGGCTTTACCGATTCGTGCTCTGACATCTGCATCAGTGCCGCCTTTTTTGTCTATGATGCTCCCGAGGTAGGTGAAGGACTCCATCTCCTCCAACGGGGTGGCCCACTGGGCACCGGCCTCCACGTGGTGGGTAGTCCCCTCAGTCCCTGACTGAGTGGGCTAGCGAGGGGTGCCATCTTTGTCCAGGATTAGGACTTGATGTCAGCAGATATGTTGTTCAGTCTTTTTCACTGGTCTGGTTTTTAAGGAGCTGTGCTTACCCAGGTCCTACCATGTTGGATTGGTCCTTAAAAATACGCGTGAGCTTTTGGTCCTTTGGATCCCAAGTGTTTGCCGTGCTTGGAGACCCGTGTCGGGGGAGAAGAGGATCCTGGTGGCTGAAACACTCCACTTTGGCCTTGACTTCTGCCTGTTGACATGCGGGTTGTTATACGGAGCACCATGCTATAGCCTCTGATGCTGATTAGGTGCTCTACGCCAGTCTTCCCCTGCATTCAACAGTGTGATAGAAGGCGGTGGCTCAAACAGTTCAATCGGGCTTACCCCCTTGAGTATATCTTTCGGGCAGTCTCAATTGTGCGTCGGCTGGAGACTTTCCCTTGTTGGGCTCGGTGGCGGGCGGGGACCCCCG
This sequence comes from Semisulcospira habei, assembly GCA_036245525.1. Taxonomy (NCBI): domain Eukaryota; kingdom Metazoa; phylum Mollusca; class Gastropoda; family Semisulcospiridae; genus Semisulcospira; species Semisulcospira habei. Next base: position 166,646,907 of record BTPG01000003.1, read on the forward strand.
GGGGATGAATATCTATCATACTATAATATAGAAAATATCAAAAAACAAAACTGGCACCAAAGCGGCACATAGCCGCCGACATTGTTATTGAGAACGATAGTGACTCTGACTGTGAGGAAGCGACGCCTCGGGCGTCGGCCGCCTGGCCTCGCTTTCTCATTATCCACAGCAAAGTTAAAGAGAAGCCTGTTTCCAAGCTGCACCCTTTCCTGGTAGGGGAGACCCTCAGGAGCCGTGTTGGCAGGCCTGAGGCCCAGCGCCTCAGGTCTGGTGAATTGCTGGTAGAGTGCCGTACCCGGGCACACTCCAATGGGCTACTGAGGCTCTCCTCTATCGGAGACACTCCAGTGGAGGTCACTCCCCACAAAACGATGAATTCTTCGAGAGGAGTGATTAAAGATCAAGCATTGGCCGAACTGTCTGAAGATGAACTTGTTCGGAACCTTAAGTCACAGGGGGTGACCTACGTCAGGCGCTTCGTTTCCAAACGAGGTGGTAGGGAGATCCGTCTTCCTACCATCATCCTGACGTTTGGCACCCCCACCGCTCCTACTACCATCTGGGGAGGTTACTACTCCCTGAGAGTGAAAAAGTACGTCCCTCTCCCCCTCCGGTGCTTTAAGTGCCAAAAGTATGGCCATGGGCAGAAGACATGCCGCCAGGCAGAGGCTCTATGCGCCCGCTGCACTAAGCCCGGACACTCTGCTGAGTCCTGTACAGCCATCCCTCTGTGTGTGAATTGCCAGGGGGCGCATATGGCTTCGGACAAGAAGTGCCCTCGTTGGATCTCCGAATGCAGGATTCAGCAGGTGCGTGTGGAGAAGGGGCTGTCCTTTGCGGACGCCAAAAAACTGATTGATGGCCCTGGTGCAGTTGAGGCTGCGCCAAACTCAAATAAAAACTTTGTGTATACTTTCAGTGCTGCGGTGGCAGGCAAGCGCCCCACCAAAGACTTCTCTTGTCAAAACCCCAACTTCTTGGTTGGGGGCGGAGCCTCGGATCCTCTCGCCCCTGGAGAGTAACCCTCCTCCGGTGGTGATGAGGAGCCAGGGAACGCAGAAGGCGGACGCTGCTGGTCCGGTGGCACCGCCTTCTGCTGCCCCTAAGCCTCAGCCCCCACCCAAACCTGTCAATCTTACTACAAAGGCTCCTGGCTCTGGTCAGCCTTCTAAGGCCGCCAACTCTGGCGGCAGGAACGCTGCCCCGGCCCAGAAGTCTAAGAAAGTTACGGGACAGCTGTGCGTACGGGCCCAGAAGGGGGACACTGATGTCCCCCTTCAAAACAAATATGCTGCATTGGAGGAGCAGATGGAGGGAGTGGAGGTTGTCGTAGCTGGTGCTGCGGCAGCTTCTCCCCCCTCATCTCCGAGGAACCAGAGGAGGCCCGGGAGTCGACCCCCTCTGTTTCTTCGACTCCTTCCAAGGCACAGGAAAAGGGGGGGAAGGAACTCTTCTCCTACACATAAAACCTAACCATGAACTCTCTGCTTCAGTGGAATTGTCGTGGTTTTCACACCAACTTTGAAGAATTACGCCTTCTAGTCAAGTCCTATAACCCCTCGGTAATATCTCTTCACGAGACTTACCTGAAGACTTCTGACCCTGTCTCCTTTAATGGTTTTAATGCTATCTATAAAGGTTCTGATTCGGAGAGACGCTCGGGTGGAGTGGCTCTTCTCATTAGCAACCAGTTTTTATGTAGCCGCGTTAGTGTTGACACCTGTCTTCAGGCTGTTGCAGCTCGGGTTACCTTAAAGAAGACTATAACAATATGCAGTATTTATCTGCCACCATCCCTGCTGGTCTGTTGTAATGATTTTTTTAATTTAGTAGATCAACTGCCCCCTCCCTTTATTCTCATGGGGGATTTTAACGGTCACGCTCACCTTTGGGGTAGTGACCACTATGATGGCAGAGGTCAGATGTTAGAAGATGTTTTTTCTCAACTTAACCTGTGTCTTTAATGATGGTTCACCTACATACTCTAACCCAGTTCAGGATCTAGTTCTGTTCTAGACCTCACTGTGTGTGATCCTTCTCTCATGCTGGATTTTGACTGGAAGGTTCACGACGACCTGTGTGGTAGTGACCACTTCCCAGTAGTCCTGTCATCGGTCAGCTGTGGGGAGGATCCGCCGGTGGGGCGCTGGAATCTCAAGAAAGCTAACTGGCCTCTGTTCGCTTCCCTCTGTCAGTCTCGTATTACAGAGGAGGTGGTCATGTCAGCTGAAGAACCTGTTTCTTCTTTTACTATTTTGTTGGACGTAGCGGGTGAAACCATCCCTAAAACTTCCGCATCAGTCCCTCGGAAGCCGAGACTACCATGGTTCAATGAGGAGTGCCGCAAGGCCCAAAAAGCGCGCAAATCTGCTCAGCGACGTGCTTTTCGTAATCCGTCGCAAGTGAATATTTTAACCTTTAAAAGACAGAGGGCGAAAGCCCGTTACATTTTTAAACATGAACGCCGTACTTCCTGGAGACGCTTCGTCTCATCTTTAACTTCTCGGACTCCGTCCCAGAAAGTCTGGAGGGCTGTTCGAAGAATTAGGGGCAGGGGTGTCTCGGCTTCTGTCGGCCATCTTAGAGATGGTGCCAGCTTGGTCACAGATTAAAAAAAAAAGCTGTGGCCAATTTGCTTGCCTCCACCATTGCCCATAATTCTTCAACAGAGCATTATTCACCCTTCTTCCAGAGAGAGAAGGAGAAGCGAGAGTCTCGTATTTGTGATTTTAAGTCTGATAACTCAGAAGACTATAATGCCCCCTTTACATTATCCGAATTGCAACAAGCCTTGCAGAAATGTAATGACTCTGCTGCTGGCCTAGATACCATCCACTATCAATTCCTAACGTATCTGCCTGAGAGGTCACTCCTTGTACTTCTCAAGGCCTTTAACCATATCTGGAGAACTGGTCATTTTCCGCCATATTGGCACCAGGCTGTGGTTGTACCGATCCCCAAGCCGGGTAAGGATCCTTCCGATCCGGGCAACTACCGGCCTATCGCTTTGACATCATGTTTATGTAAAACTATGGAGCGCCTGGTCAACGCCCGCCTGGTGTGGCATCTTGAGTCACAGGGTCTCCCCACAGACCTCCAGTGCGGTTTCCGGCGCTTCCGTAGTACAACTGACCATTTAGTCCGCTTTGAATCATTTATTCGAGATGCTTTTGTCAACAAGCAGCATGTCTATGCAATTTTCTTCGATCTTGAGAAGGCATATGACACTACCTGGAAGTATGGCATAATGTCTGACTTGTTGGACATGGGTTTTAAAGGGCACCTGCCCGTTTTTATTCACAATGTTTTGACTAACCGGTCGTTCCATGTCCGTGTGGGCTCCACCCTCTCCGACTCCTTTGAACAGGAGATGGGTGTCCCGCAGGGCAGCATTCTGTCTCCTGTTTTATTTAGTATTAAAATTAATAACATTGTAAAGGCTGTCAAGGATGATTCTGAATGCTCTTTGTTTGTTGACGACTTTGCTTTGTGCGCACGTGGTCGAGGACTTGCGTCCCTTGAGAGTTGCTTGCAGCTGTGCGTTGATCGCATCCAGCGGTGGGTGTCTCTCAATGGATTCAAGTTCTCGACCTCCAAGACTGTGTGCATTTTACTAACCAGACGAATTTTTTTTCCAGAACCTAGCCTGAGCCTTGCCGGAGTGCCGATTAAGGTGGCCGAGGATGCAAAGTTTCTGGGGGTCATCTTTGACAAAAGACTTACCTTCCGCAACCTGAACCATATTAATTACCTTAGAACCTCTTGTCAGAAGGCTCTCGACATTCTTCGTGTCGTCGGTCGTACTGACTGGGGTGCGGACCGTACTGTCTTACTTCGACTGTACCGGGCCCTTGTTCGGTCCAAACTAGATTACGGCTCTGTGGCGTATGGCTCAGCTTCCAAGTCTGTGCTACAGCGTCTGAACACAATTCACCATCAGGGTCTGCGGATATGTCTTGGGGTCTTCAGGACGTCTCCAGTTCCTTCTCTCAAGCTCCGCCGCATCCGCCTCATGCTCAGCTACGTTCTGAAACTGAAGGCCCATCCAGACAATGCTGCCTATGATTGTGTTTTTAAACCATCGTTTGCAGAGATTTACGATACCCATCCGGGAGCTGTCCGTCCACTTTCTTTCCGTGTCCGACCTCATCTGCAGGCGGCCGGATTGGACCTGGACAGAGTTTCGGAATCCCTGCAACACATCACTCCACCCTGGCTCTTGCTGGTCTCTCAGCTAGGGGTCAACGTAGCTCTTCATTCTCTCCAGGATGATCCTGTTGAAGACCTTTCCTGGTATTGACAGCAAGGTGATTCCTCTGCAGTTGGAACACTTGCTGAGGACGCCTTTCTTGGGAAGCTTGATTAGGTACCCCTCCTTCCAGTCAGCCGGCATAACCTCCTCATCCCAGATCTTTCCAAACAGTGGGTACAGCATCTCTACTGTTGTCTCTAGGTCTGCTTTCAGAGACTCCGCTGGGATACCATCTGGCCTTGCTTCTTTGCCGTTCTTCAAAAATGCCACTGCTCTTCTGATCTCTTCCCGGCTGGGTCTGTCACATCTGATGGGTAGGTCGGTACTCTCTGCTGACTGGATGTCTGGGGGGTCGGGTGGGGTGGGTCTGTTCAGTAACTCTTCAAAATACTGGGCCCATCTGTCGAGTTGGTCTGCTCTGTCTGCAATAGGCTTGCCTTCTTTGTCTTTTACTGGTCTTTCTGTATGGCCATACTTGCCCGACAATCTTCTGGTAATGTCGTAGAGCTGTTTCATGTTGCCGCTGCCTGCTGCCTTTTCTGCCTCTGCTGCCAGGCTGTCTGTGTAGGCCCTCTTGTCTGTCCTTATACTCCTCTTCACCTCGCGGTTGGCTTCCGAGTATTCATCCTGTGCCCTTGCTTTGGCTGCTCTCGTGCGACTGTTGTTGACAACTGCTTTCTTCTGCTTCCTCACTTCTATCTTCTTCAAGGTCTGTGCCGACAGCCAGTCCTTGTGATGGTGTTTCCTGAAACCTGCAGTGTCTTTGCAGGTTGAGTTCAGCGCCTCTATAACTGCCTTCCACTGCTGCTCTGTGGTGACCGCCTCCTCTTCATTTACTAGCTCCTGTAGCGCTTGAAACCGGTTGGACAGCACCAGTTTGAACTCTTCTCTCACTCCAGTCTCTCTCAGGAGGCCTACATTATAGCGCTGTCTTATTGTTGTCTCTGTGCGGCTTTTCTTTAACTTGAGCTTTATTCTTAAGGTAAGCAGATGGTGGTCAGAGGCGACATCTGCTCCCTCCTCACTCGAACATCTTGAAGGGATCTTCTAAATTTCTTGCTAATGCAGATATGGTCTATTTGGTTCTCTGTAGTATGGTCAGGTAAGACCCACGTTGCTTTGTGTATTCTTCTGTGTGGGAAGATGCTGCCTCCAATGACAAGTCTGTTTCAAGCACAAAAGTCTACTAACCTTTCCCCGTTTTCACTCATCTCCCCTAGTCCCTGTCTCCCCATCACCTCTTCATATCCGGTGTTGTCCTCCCCTATTTTGGCACCCCACCCGGGTCTGCCCTGGGGGACTTGGGTGGGGTTAGGTATTTTTTAGTTCCCAGGGTCACCCTGGTCAGCCCCACAGGGTGGGTTTTTCTCTCTATTCTGGGGCATGTGTTTCTGTCTACCCTTTGTCCATTCACCTGTATTTGCCTTTTTAAAACTCTCCCTACTGTCTGCACTGCCTGTAGCTCTTGATATTGGATGTGTGTTGCTAAATGGTCTTAGCTTTATTTAGGCCCCATCTGTTAGGTTTATTTAATGTATTTGACCTGCTGGCGACATACATTCAATGTTCTGTTTATTTTTTTTTCACAAGCAGTGCAGGCACGTCCTGAGAAAGCCTTGTTGCTGTCGGGACGTTAAGCAATGTACAATCAATCAAACCCCTATTTTGGCATCAAAATCGCCCATAACGATGGTGATGTCTCGCTCCGTACATTTGTCCGCAGCACTCTGGAGTCGGTCATAGAACTCTTGTTTCTCTTCCTCGTCACTGTCATTAGTGGGCGCATAACACTGGATGACGTTCAGCTTGATCTTTTTCTTGGTTCTAAAGGCTGCTGTGATAATTCTTGGCCCAAGAGGTTCCCAGCCCATCAGCGCTCTCTGTGCCACTGGTGACAGCATGAATGCTACTCCTGTAGTATGGGGGGCATTCTCCTCTTCATGACCTGAATACAGAATCCTCTCCCCACTTAACAGCCTTTTCTGGCCAGACTGCGTCCATCTGGCTTCACTGATACCTAGCAGGGAATGGTTGTACTTTTGCATTTCCGCTGCTATCTGGGCGGTCTTCCCCCTATGGTACATGGTCTTGACATTCCATGTGCCCATGGTTGTGTCCCTGGATAGAGAGGCGGCTCGGTCCTGAGGCTTCCGAAGACTTCCGGCTTTCACCACAGGACGTCATAAGTCTTCTGGTAGAAGAACCTTCCTCCTCCAGGAACGGAATTGCTGTTTGTCTTTTCGTCGGCGTTTTTGTAACTATTTCCTTATTTGCAGGGTGGGGAAGCTACCCCCACGCCCAACCCCCTTACTAGGAGGACCAGGGGTTTTCTGTCAGGGTCACCTTCCCTTAGACCATGTTGGTTCACGGCACCTTATTTCATTCGGTGCACCCCTCTCGCGAGGGACCCCTTATCCACCACCCAGGGGATGCGCCTCAACGCCATATGGTCCCAGCGCAAAGAGAATTGTGCATAAAGCTAAAGAAAGGTGCGCCGATTGCACACGTGTACGCATATAATTACGCGGCTTTATCCCCTCAAACTTCCTGCAGCAGCTGGAGATGATGTCTCTTAACCCGTTCACTTACAAGAAAAATTAACCCCACCCAACTGCAAGAGGCATAGATCTTCATGAGCCCCTGCAATTGCGGGGCTCATGAGGATCTATGCCTCCTGTTGACACCACTTTGTATCCACGTGTTCACACTGACATCTGGGGATCCGCTTTTGCGTTGAAGTTACGTGTCAGCCAGCAAATCACACAGTTCTTCAAGAGACCTCGACATCTGCAGGGGCTCAGGAGGATCTATATAACTTGCATTTAGGTGTTGTTTGATATGTATTAACAGTAAAATAACTAATGCAACAGTAGTGTTTCTTGAGTTCGTAACGCTTTGCGACCGTTATTTGTAGACTGCGGAGCTGAATTTACTCTGGACGAATCCAACTGGCAAGTCAACGTGACCTCTCCCAACTACCCGGCAGCATACGACACCAACATGGAGTGTACCTGGGTTATTAGGGTGAGACTCTAGAAGGCGAGTGAGTGAGTGAGTAGTTAAAATTAGTTATTTGGGTTTAACGCCGTGAAGGCGACTATGGCCGCTTAACGGCGTGGATTCAGTGAGCGAGTCAGTGAGGAATAATTTTTTAAAAAAAATGAAAAACTAAAGAAATGAAGAAAGGGCCTTTAACAGAGTCTGAGAATACGCTAGACACGCATCTGACTGTGTGTGTGTGTGTGTGGGGGGGGGGGGGTGGAGAGGGTGCGTGCGCGCGCAATAATAATACTTCTGTATCTGTGTGTTACAGGCAAAAGACGGCTATGACGTAATACTGGAGTTTGGCGACTTCCTCTTGTCGATGGACGAAAAAGGAAAATGCGAGGACATGATGGAGATTCGATACAACGTTCCTGGACAGCAGGGCATAAGGTCATACATTTCCATGACGACTTGTGGAGTTCGAGATGTGGATAATAATTTATTTGAAGAATTTACATTCAAGTTTCTACGTAAATTTCCGGCCGTACAAAAACTTAAAGAACCGTGCCGTAAACCTAATCTGTGAACCATTCTGTTAACCCCTTGGCGGCCAGTAGCGCTTTTAGTCGCGATGATTCCTGCAGGAGTCATCGCAACAAAAACCGCTACCGACAGCCAAAGGGCAGTCAGTCTTTCGTCTTCACTAATGATAGTCCCACCAGAATCAAGTTTGACCTCCAGAAGCTGAAAACCCCAGAGGTAGCGCCGGGAAGCCTTCCAGGCAACGATAGGAGGAAAATTCGAGCCACTGCGACTTCTAGGTGCAGAAGACACGGACGTGGACACATTGATCGACACATTTAACACTGCGGTAACCCAAACAGACAGTGAGATCCTTGGCAAACACCGACAAGCAAAGAAACCTTGGGTTACAGCTGACATCTTTGTTCTATGTGACAAGCGTCGAGAATTAAAGAAAAAGAAATCAGATGTAGGAGCTAAACAATACAGGGAAATTAACCAGGATATCAAGAAAAGCATGAACAAGGCAAATAAGTGGACTGAAGATCAGTGTAAACACGTAGAAGAAAATCTGAACAAAAATAATAGCAAAAAAGCATACAAGCTGGTAAAAGACCTGACCAGTGTAAAACAAGGCCGCTCCTCGATCATTCAAGATAGTGAAGGGAACTGTCTTACGGAAGACCAAGACATACTGAAGAGATGGACAGAGTACTGCTCAGATTTGTACAACCAACGAGCTACAGAGGACCCAGGCATACTTGCCAACCCACCCGTGACCAACAATGGCAACTATCCCATCCTCCGAAAAGAAGTAGAGGCTGCAGTGAGGTCGCTGAAAAAAGGGAAGGCAGCAGGAGCAGACATCCCTGCAGAGCTAGTCCAAGAAGGGGGAGAAGACATGATAAGCACCTTACTAACAATCTGCAATAAGATCTGGCAGTCAGGGGATTGGCCCACACCATGGAAACAATCACTTATAATAACTCTCCCCCAAAAAAGGCAACTTACATCAATGCCAAATTATCGCACGATCAGTCTTATATGCCACCCAAGCAAAGTCATGTTAAAGATCTACTGAACAGGCTGAAGCCACAGGCAGAGGAAATCATAGCTGAGGAACAGGCAGGCTTCAGACCAGGGCACTCACAACTGAGCAGATCTTCAACCTGAGAATTTTATGTGAGAGGTACCTTAGCACCAGCAAGACCTCTATCATGTCTTTGTATAGCCATTGCGTATGGGATGGAAATCAGTGCAGAGAAGACCAAACTGATGACCAGTAACACCAGTTGCATTGGCACTGACGTCATGACCGCCGTGAGATGGCCTTAGTCGCCTGCTCGGCGTTAAACCCAAATAACTAACTGACGTCATGATGGTAAGCCAAAAACTGGAAACGGTTAATAAATTCAAATACTTAGGAGCCATTGTGACAGATGAGGGATCAACCCAGAAATACTGTTCAGGATTGCGCAGACAACAACAGCACTGACAAGATTGAAGACCATATGGAAGGACAGAAACATCACACTCTGCTCCAAGATCACACTGATGCGCTCCTTAGTCACCTCAGTGCTTTTGTATGCCTGCGAGTCATGAACCCTCACAGCAGACCTTGAAAGGAGGATACAAGCCACTGAAATGAGATGTTTTCGAAGGCTGCTTGGCATTTCATACAGAGATCACATCACGAACGAGGAAGTGGGAAGCAGAATCAGGCAAGCCATCGGGCCCTATGAAGACCTATTAGCCATTGTGAAAAAAAGCAAACTGAAGTGGGTATGGGCATGTCACGCGTTCAGCAGGGCTTGCCAAAACAATCCTGCAAGGCACTGTGCAAGGAGGACGAAGGAGAAGAAGACGGAGGAAAAGATGGGTGGACAATATCTCAGAGTGGACGGGACTGAAGCTAAGCGATACGCTAGGAATGGCAGAGAACAGAGTGGAATGGAGGGAGCTGGTTGCCAAGTCATCAGTGGTGCCCCAACGGTCGGCAAGACTACGATAGATAGATTAGATTAGATTATATTAGATTATGATAGAGTGGTAGCCAGGTTTTCTTGCTTACTGCCCTTGAATCATTACGCTGTTTCACGAATAGTACTCCATTAGACTGACACCAAGGAAGCTCTAGGCTAATCTTGCACTACCCGTGAACTATCACGGTAGATCATGGTCACTTGCCTGGTATGTTGACGCCTAGGAAGGCTCCGGACTAACTCTTTGGCTGTCGGTAGCGGTATTTGTCCCGACAAAAACCTCCCCTGACAGCCAAAAGTATTATTCTTGTACGACTCTTTTGAAATATATTACGGTCGACCTGTTTCATCTGTGTTTCAGGCACTGCGGGTTGGGGCCACATCGCACGATTCGCAGTATGAACGGCGTGATCCTCCTTACGCTGAAATCTGACCACAAGCTGGACGGGGAAGGGTATGGCTTCCGAGCCACAGCTAGTCTGCTACGTGGTAAGCCAGTGAGCGGATCAGCACACGTCTCTCTTTGTTCCAACTTTTTGTTTGGGACATTTTTGCTTTGTGAAGGCAAAACAGTGTCCATTTTTGTGAAAAGCGATATTTTCACTGTCACACAATGAAAATCTGGCTTTTTACAAAAGTGGACTTGCTGTCTTTTGCCTTCACAGGGCAGATTTTACCGGTGGCAGAAAGCGCCCAGAGGGGGGCTCCTAATCTTAATGGAGTTAGGTGAAAATTTGGCGACTCTCCGGGGAATAGGGTTGGAGGAGGGAGAAAGAGGGTCCCAGCGCGCAAATGCCATCGGGCCGACATCGGCCCCCGTTGGCCCGCGCACGCTTGTGCGCGGGCTGACGTCGGCCCGATGGCCTTTTGTGCAATGAGGTAGCCCCGGACTACTCTCAAACGGTGGAAGGAGGGAGGAAGGGGAGGCCCAGGCTTTCAAAAAGAGAACATTAGTTTGTCTCTTTTATTAGGCCAAGAGAACGTCGTGGAGGAGGGTGGGGGGAGGAAGGGGGGGATGGTAGAGAGGGTTGCGTATGGGTGAGGAAGGGTGGGGGGTCCAGAACCGCCCCTGTAAGCTATAGAGTGTACGTCACAATTGTACATGTGGGCGGATAGATCTTTACATATTGAGCAGTCAACAGCAAGAGGCACAGATCTTTGTACTTATTTTTCGAAAGTGTGTTTTTTAGTTTTTATGTTATTTCATGAGACCTGTCATTTTCTTGTTCAACAAATCAGGTACTATATAAAGAGAACAAAACATTCAACACTATGTTGAGTACTTTGGCTTCACTGCTTTTTAAAAATTTTCCCATATGTAACTGATGTACAAATACGATGACAAGGTAAATGGGGTTTCCACTTTGACTCGACAATACGAAAATCAACTGTGAAACTGCGTGCTTAACTTAAATACCATAACAATATTTAGACAGCACTGTGCCATTGTGTGATCACCTCTTTTCTGACTTTTTTTTCAGCAATGACTGGGACGATACCAGAAGAACCTAAAGGTCAGAATACACGTCTTATTCTGGGTTTTTTTAGGCTGTGGCTGAGAAGTTTTGAGCGAACATCTGGCAATAAAAGCAAACCTTTGCGGCATGCTGACTGTCACGTAACGGATGTGACATGTTGTTTTATTTTTTTCGCCAAGTCGTTTTTCTGTTAATAAATGTAGATCGCCGAATTCTGTACATAGCCTTAGTTTAGGGAAGTTAATAAACGTAGTGTGAGCGTAATCGTAAAGCCCGTGCAGCAAGCTTAACAGTGAGCGATTACAGCGGTTGTACGCTTTAGCCAAGTAGCTTTAAACCGAACAGTGTTCAGAAGCAAAGTTAACCTGCGAGGTAGCAGTAGGATATTAGTCAGTCAGCGGAGTTAGCCAGCGAAATGAGAGTCTGGGTCAGGGTGCGGCCTCGTTTGGAGCCCTTGACAAGCTGTGTGAGGGTTCTTTTACCCTCCCTGCAAGACCACGGCCAGTGTTCCTGGGTGTGGGTGTCCCGAGAGACTTGCGACCACGGCTGCTACTCACCAGAAGACCCCTCCGGTTCGTCTTCGTCTTGTTTTGTCTCGTCCTGCCGGAGGACTCACCAGTGACAGGTAAATTATTCATGCCATTTTCCTCAGTTAGCTGCTGTGCTCTCGGGTGTGTGAATGTGTATATAGGTGCGGAAGGGTATGTTCGTCTAGTTTTTTTAGTGATGTTTTAATTGAGTCTTTAACCATGTTTTTTAGGTTGGGTTGTAATGTGGTGGGTGTCGGATTTAGTTTATGTCGGCTGTCGCCGAGTGAGTATATTTAAAGGGCCATGTTGTAAAATGAATTAAAGTGGGTATCCTTTCAAATATATATTGGTATTAAGTCCTAGATGTAATGTAATAAGATTGTCACGTTGGGTGGTTGCTGGTGATTATTTCATATCTTTGTATGTACATCGGGATATTTTGATAATGTTGGTTTTAGCAGTGGCAATGTTATTATACAAAAGTGGTTGTGCTAGCTTAATGCTAGTGTAATAGAATAGTGCAGACCTGGTGAATGTTGAATGTACATAGGAAGCTTTCATATCCATGATTGTATATTTAATATGGCCAAGGCAGGTATTAGGGTGAGACGAGACACAACTCACGTGGTTTGTGAGTAGGTGCGTGTCAAATAGGCCAGAATTAACTGTGTTGGCACTTTGACTGACAATGCGCCCTTTTCCAGTGCACTGGCTTCGATCATTGGCTTCGAAGATTTCGTTCTTCGATCTCATCATCCACGACCAACGGTGACGCATCATCGGGAGTCGGAACGCCTTCGCTAGCCGGTCCTGTTGGACAAGCACGTTGGGCTACAGCAGGCTGATTCTACGTTCTGAGCGTCGGTCACAGGCGTGCGTGGGCAAGCGCGGCTACGGTGCTCTGTGGTGTAGGGGTAGTACTCTTACGTTATGAGCCACCCTGTCTAGTGTGGGACAGAGGACACTGTACAGAGACAAAGTTACCCGCCTTGTATAGCCGTTGGCCATGTTAGTCATTTTCGTCTGTTAGTCATATTCACCTGTTAGTCATATTCACCTGTTAGTCATTTTCGTCTGTTAGTCATATTCACCTGTTAGTCATATTCACCTGTTAGTCATTTTCACTTGTTAGTCATTTTTTATATGTTAATCTTTTTTAAGTGTTAATACGTTATGAGTGCATGTGTGGGTATGTGTGAGTGTGTGGGGCGTTAGTGGGTCGGGGTGGGAGTTAGAGTAAGGGTAGGTAATAAAGGATTTGTTTGTTGTTTATCACTGGCGTTGCGTTATTTATTTAGAGTGGGTGGGTTTTCTCGAGTGTCTGCACTCATATTGTCCACGGCGCCCTGACTCCGTCAGGCGTGTCGTGACACTGACAAAGACTATTAACTCAATCGAGACGTGCCGCCTCCGGATACGCGGCTTAAGCGGCACGTCTCGAATGAGTTAACGTTTTCATTTTACAGAATTAACGCATAATATATCATCTGGTATCAGTCAGCACTAAGCTAAGATTCTTCGAGTATAAAACAAATCGGATGGGGACTCAAAATATTCTCATTGTTATGTTCGAAGTTTGTTACGAAGGAAGTAATTTGTATAGAAAACGTGTTGCTGGGACCTTTGAAAATGCGGTGTTATATCAGACTTCTGTAATATCCGACCATGTTATGAGCGGAATCGGCTGCGTGCGTATAAAGAGGCACTAACCCCGGCGACTTGCAATTCTTGTTTCAAACACAGACTTTGTAACACATATTCTCAAAGGATACAAAAGTGCACCTCCAATAAGCAAAAGATCGCCGGGCCGAAGTCGCCTGCCGTTGGCCCGCGCACGTCTGTGTGCGGGCCAACGGTGGCCGACATCGGGCCGACAACTTTTTGCTACATGTCAGTACTGCCTTGTGCGTACAGACACCTGAATTGCTTACAATACCGATCACGGTGACTTACTTGCACAAGGCGGGTTAGCCCATTCAAGCCGCCCAGCATCAATAGCTGCGGAAGTGTCGTATAGCGTTGCCTGCGCCTAAGAACGCGTAACAAAATAATTTCCAATTTTCAATACGCTTTTTTTGACAGAAGTGAAAACTCGATGCGATGAAACGATGACAACACCTCCGAAGAAATATTACTTGCCTGTATGCCAAAGCTTCGTCGACGAAAGCGTCTCGCTCCTTACCTTCTCCGTGAAAGTGTGCGGCAGTGCATACGTCAAACTGAGCGACTCGAAAAACGACGGCGGGACAAACACGTACGAGATTCTGATTGGCAGCTGGAAAAACAGCAAGTCAGTCCTGCGCAGAAACGGAAATCAAATGGCGTCCAAGTCGCACTCGCCTAACAGTTGTGATGAATACAAAAACTTCTACGTCAGCTGGAAGGATGGGAATATCAAGGTGATTTTTTTCTATTTGAAGGGTTTTTCAAAACACCGACCGCACTTACACAGATATATATATATATATATATATATAATCAATCTATTTATATAGACAGACCGACTGACAGACTGACAAACAGACAGACAGATAGATGAGAATACGAGAACCATCAAGAACAGAACACACCACCGACAGACGAGGTCAAAACAGTTCACGGATTGCTTAAAAGTAACAAAACCTGAAAACAACAAATTGAAGACAACGGCTAATTTGTTTGCTGTGTGCTTGTTTGTGTTTCTTTTTGGACGTCACGGCTCTGATATGAGATTCTTGACCTTATGGCTCTAGAACTGCAAGGTCCTGGGGTCAGTTGCATGTGTAAGCTTAAATCTTGCGCATGCCACTAAGTAAGGTGCTCCTCTATAGCGGTTCACCTTGCTTAGTGGTTTGCGCAGACATGAGCACACTCGTGCGGCTGAGGCCAGACTCGCAGACCAGTGCCAGTTGCAGGGCCAGGGCAGTGAGCTTTCTCCTGCGCCAGCCACTAAGCAAGGTGCTTCGCTATAGCGGATGACGTTGTTTAGTGGCTGGCGCAGGTCTAAGCTTACTGATGCAACTGACCCTAGAGTTGTAATGTCGAACATCACGGAGCAACAAGCATTCTGTTTCATATAGGTTGGCGCTGTTGAAGGAAACTTTGATGTGTCCAGTTTGCCAGAACCCTTCATGTGGTATGCAGACCCTGCACCGTTTGTGGTCAAAAGCGTCCACGTGTCTGGCTGGGATCAAGTGGGCAGATGGCGTCTGGGTAGGTGCAGTGGATGTTGATGGAAGTGGTGGTGGTAGTGATGTTGTTGTTGCAGTATCGAGAAAAATTTGGAAGAAACTGTCAAAGGAGTAACAAACAAACGAACGATCAAACATCGATCGATTAAACGAACAAACAAGCAGACAAGCAAACGAGCCAACGAATGAATGAATGAATTGATGAAATCTTCTTTTTTTTTATTTCAGGGATGAACAAAGAAATTCCACAGACCACGACTGAACAAGGTATACATTTGCGAATTCTCACGCCCACCAATAAAGCTTAAATTATATATATATATATGTTTTCCTCCCTACGTCACACGATCAGTCACTTTAGCGCAAACCGTACCCTGTGACCGTGATATAAAAAAACCTGTAGCGAAAAATGGCGGACGTTTTGTAGCCCTCTCGCTGACGCATCTTGGATGCCAGTTTTGTTCTATAAAAGATCGCCAAACGTTCTAAAGTACAAAGTTACTTAGTGTTGTTCGAAACAACAAGCACACAGTACTGGAGACGGCAACGTCATGACATATTTTATATTACGTCATAAGTCTATTATGTATACATGTCTGGCGTGATCCAGGTCGCAAGATGTCTTCTTGATTTCTTTTACGAAAATAGTGGAGGAATGAAAACAAATACGTTATTGGTCGGAGGGGTTCGCTGCACGGACCCTTGTAGACCTTCGGGAGGTCAAAGGAATCATTGTAGCCTTCAGGCCTTCAAAGGTCCGTGTAGCGAACCCCTCCGACCAATAACTTATAATATATATATATACATATATTGTTTGTGTGTAGCAGGCACGCTGACTGTACGCGTATTTTCTTATAACTATGGGGGGGGGGGGGGGGGGGGGGGGGAGGTGTGACCTTTAAGGTTTAAAAAAAATAAAAAAATGTTTAACGTAGAAACTGAGTTCAGATAAATCTATAAGTCTATAAACTCTGTATTAGATTGGAGCAGATAAAGAAAACATTTTCTAAAAGAAAATATTTCTTTTTCTGTTCCAATCTAATAGCAGAGTTTTGCCGATGTTTAGACGCGAAACTTGCCAGCGTGTACTAATACTGTTTATTCATACTGAAGACAGACCAGGGTGTGTGTGTGTGTGTGAACATGAATCCATTGTTTCTTTCAGTACCTGAATGTTCAATGTCAGTTTCAACTCCTGCAAGCAACGCCAAAACCCAGGTAACGTGGTTCTTAGAACGTTTAATTAAATTTTGTTACTTGTGTACTGGTCTATGCTTTTGGACTTTGTGGCTTTCAGCCGCAATCTCCAAAATCACTGACCAGCTATCATCTAATTGATGAGAGCTATTTTACAAATCCTATTTCACTCTTTTTCAGCGTCGTCTAAATATCAGTTCAGATACGTACATTCTGTCCACAAACAACACTTGTCATTTTTGTACATATGTGTGTCCTACCTGGGGTTTTGAGCCTTGTTATGTGTGCTTACCTGTGATTTTGGTCCTTGCGGCTCGACGTCGTAAGACCCAGAATCACAGACGAGCATGCATTCTTCATTAGATACGTTTGCCCTGGTTTCATGTTTGAAGATAACAGTGATGGAATTTCTTGTTACAATCGACAGGTTTGCCCCGGTTATCGACTTAAAGGCGACACAGTACTGTGGTTACGTTTACGCTGGACGACTTCCAATAACGAACTCCAGAACTAGTAAGGCCACGTCTACGCGGAACGACTCCTAACAACGACTAAGAACGAAGTCACGGCGGATAACCAGCTTCTACCCCAAGCAAAGACAACACTCCGAACATCTCCAAGAGGCATAGATCCTCATGAGCCCGAAGGGCTCATGAGGATCAATGCCTCTTGGAGATGTTCGGAGTGTTGTCTATGCGTATGGTGCACACTGGTTATCCGCCGTGACTTCGCTCTCGTTCGTTGTTGGGAGTCGTTCGGCGTCGACGTGGCCTTACTAGTTCTGGAGTTCACCATTAGGACATGCAACGATGCTATCAATTCCCCAGGCCGTAAGGCCCAAAATCATAGACCAGAGCACGAAGTTGTTGTTGTTGTTTTTTTCGACAGGTGTGCCCTGGTTTCACATTTGAAGACGACACAGTACTGGAGTTTTCTGTGAAAACGTGCAACGACGCTGATTTGCTGCTGAGCTCTGGCAATACATCTAACGGCGAACATAGGCGTAAAATTTTCATCGGCGGTTGGGGTAATACTTGGTGAGACGGAGCGTCAGGTTTTTTTTTTGTTTTTTTTTTTTGTTTTTCTTTTTGTTAGACTTGAGTTTTGTAGATCGACATCACTTATGAAAACGTCGGACATAAATTTAATAGGACGGTTGTTGATTTTTCTTTTTTAAAAAAAAGCTTTTTAAGAGGCACCGTTCAATTTTCTTTGTACACGGAGTATTATCTGACTTTGAATGCAAACACCCCTTAACTCCCACCCACCCCACCCCCGAAAATAAGGACGTAAATAAAAGTTATTAATTGATCAATCGATCGACGACCGGACGACTAATCGACTGACCAACCAACCAATCAACCGACCAACCTATCTACCCAGTCAATAAATCGTTCTCATATCCACCACGGCTCAGTTGCATGAGTGAGTTTAGTCCTGCGCCAACCACTAAGCAAGGTAATCTGCAATAGCGGAGCACCTTGCTTAGTGTCTGGAGCAGGACTTTAGCTGAGCACCGTGCTTAGTGCCTGGCGCAAGAGTAAGCTCACTCATGCATCCGGCCCCAGGTCTGAAATAAATGGGGGCGCGGGAACGGCGGACGTCAAGCACAGCCCCGTGAGCTGTGACGAGTTCAGAGATTTCTACGTCAGCTGGAAGGGTGGCGTCATCCAGGCAGGGACCGTCCAAGACAAGCCCGGGTCTCCCACCGGCAAAGAGCGCGTGCCTTTCGTCACCTACCCGCACCCCAACATGTTCGCCGTCAAGACCGTGTACGTGTACGGCTGGGACAAGCCCGGAGACTGGCGAATAGGTAGGGAGAAGTCCAGACATATACCGACGAGCAAAAGAAATGCGACATTTTGGGGAATCATTCCGGTGACTCCAAAAATGTCGCATTTGTTTTGCTCGCCAATATATAAACTGCACGAAGTTCATGCATTTATCCGTGGAGTCAGCTGCCCAACGCCATCTACGTCAAAAAATACACCCCCATCATTGCCTGCAATCGTAGGGACAGTTTTGGGACGGCTCTTGCTTCTCCTCACTCATTGATTGTCGTTTTTTTTCCTTTAAACACTTCACTGCCAGAGGGCGCAGATCGTTTTCCTGAACTTTTTGCCAAGTCAGCGCCAAAGAGCACCAGCCGTCCAAGGAACATGGATATAAAGTGGTGTCAGCAAGAGGCTGAGATCGCGATCGCGGGGGTTCAGTTGGATCGTGTACAATTTTTCGCAGCAGTGAAAGGGTTAATAGATCAGAATGTCATGTATATATTATGATTAATCACTGTCGTAACCTGGCGATTTGTTGCCACAAGGACCGTGGTAAAGGGGCGTATACATGTTTACGTACATGTATTTCATCAACCCTGTGGGTGAACCGGATTTTCTTCGTTATATGTGCGATGTAGCCATTAACCCCCTCATCCACCAGTACTGTCCACAGTACCGGTGGCTGCATGCACAAGGAGATTAACACTTGCCCTTCTTTGCAGTTTCGTTATCGTGATAATATTTGCACAAAAAGTGCTCATTGTATGCTTATTTACATGTTTTTCTTACTCAAGAGTTTGTTCTTATTTACAGTTGCAAAGAAGGCGACCCCAAGCGCGCCTTCTGACGCTGCAGGTAAGAGGGGCGTCATTTTTTAAAATTATGGATTGTGGCATCGTGGAGCTGTGAAAAGCTTTTTGACAAAATATTGTCACAGACCTCGTGGACATTTCCAGATACTTTCTTTGTGACAAGAGTGTTGGTTGAATCAATGAATCAATGAAACTTTATTTTACAACGGTTAAGGCATTGACATCGTCATTGACAGCCATTTTACAAACCTGCCGTTGCTAACAACTACAAGACTATCTACACATGCACGTACATATAAGTAAAACATGATACTTGCAAACAATTGACAATACTGTTCACATAGGCAGTAGTTCAAATGATAAATGAAAAATATAACAGGCTTAATTGCGAATAAATTGGACCCAGCATAGAAAGAGACATAATACATGTAGTTACGGCATCCCTAGGCCTTACGAGTGATCCACGAAAAACTTGCAGAGACCCTTTTTAAAACAGGCTAGCGGGGAGGCAGATTTACATGGTCGGGAACAAAGAGCGTGGAGACTCCATGAGTTTTGTGATAAATTCTTGCAAAGCTCCTTAACACTTCTTTTGGAAGTCTTCACGGGCATTGTGATAACCTTCACATTATCACAAAGCTTGTCAGCAAACCGCAGCAGTCCAGTGCCGAACACCATCGGACCTGGCCAAAGCTTTTCATCCACGACATACAACCTAGGAATTACCACCACGACTGCGTTATGATGCGTTCGCAAAAAGTTAAATAAATAAATAATTTCATGCATGTATGCATGAATAAATGAATGAATATTTTGTGTTTGTATCACATGTGTTTTGGTCTGTGATGTTGGACCTTACGGCTCTGGGCCCAAGGGCCCAAAGCCGTAAGGTCCAAAATCACAGACCAGCACACATTTTGGGTAGTATATCCAGAATCGCTTCAGAATCAGTTTCGCATCGTACCTGAATCGTGTTTTCTCCGTCTAGTTACTGAGACAACGTGCGAAGAAGACCTCCCCGTCTACACCGGACCTGCAGTGCGTGTGTGCCGTCAGCCCGACGCTCTGCCCAAGGGGACGGTGCTGAAATTCGACGTCCGGGCCTGTAACGACGCGAAGATCACCCTCAGCGCCGGGACATCAACCTCGGGCCCTCAAGCACACGAGGTCGGAATTGGCGCTGCTGGCAACACAGAGACGCGACTTTTTACGTCTGGTGTTAAGGTAGCTATTCTAACGTTTCCTCTGCTTACTGTGTCTTGATTTCGCTAACCCCCGTGAGCCTGCATCCACCGATACTGTTGACAGATGGCTGCATGCACAAGATGGTTAATTTGTCGTATTAGATATATAGGCCTATATGTGAAAGAAGTGATAAATTACCGCGTCTAGTGATAATTCAGAGAGGTCTTTTTTGCTTCCATTCATTTCTCACCTTATCGGGAAAGAGTATAGCATCGATACTGATACAGTGACAGACAACTGGTGATATTTGTACGAGAAGAAAAGAGGTAACAGAGAAAAGACGAGATAACACGAGAGGATAGTAAAGAATTGTAGGCGGAGTAGAGTATAAAGGGAGAAAACTGAACACTGTGGCCGTCGGCAGCGGTTTATTTTATTTATTTATTTTTTTTTCTTTGCTCGATGATTCCTGTAGGAATCACCGAGACAAAAAACGCTAACGACGGCCAAAGGGTTAGACATGAGGTTTGTTGACATTCACATCTGTATAATTATGATTAAACAGGTTGCCTACGTCCAACACATTCCTCTGAGCTGCGACGCGTTTCGGAGTTTTTACGTGACCTGGACACGTGGGCTGCTGGAAGTGGGGACTGTAGAAAAGGTGGCCGGCTCGCCAGACAAGCTGACACCTTTTCTGACGTATCCAGATGCCATGTATGACGTCAGAAGTGTCTTCCTCTCCGTGTATAGTAAACCTGCGGAGTGGCGTATCGGTAAGTTTGTTTACATTAGTTTGGTTTTTCGTTTTTTTTTTTTTTTAATTCATTTAAGCAAACGAAATATTCCCTCAAAACAGGACTACTAATTTGAAATAACGGGAAAACAAACACATGTTGCTATTACGTAATTGTATTCTGTATACCCATCTTTCCTATTATTTGTTTCAGTTATGAATCGCCCTGTGCCAATTATAGGTAAGACACATGCAGTGTGTGTTGGCTTAAAAGGTACGAGTGAATTGTGTAGGCCTTAGAAAAGTCCGTGTGTGTGTGTGTGTGTGTGTGTGTGTGTGTGTGTGTGTGTGTGTGTGTGTGTGTGTGTGTGTGTGTGTGTGTGCACAAAACCCCTCAAATGGGTGACTGTCTTTACCATCCTTATGGACAATGGGTGTGTGTAAAATTCTGGGTGACCAAGTCAGACACCCATTTTTTCTGAGGGTTGTTTCTGCATTGTCATGCTTTAAGAAGTTATAAAAGATTAAAAAAATAAATCCGTTTTGCCCACTTTGAGGTTATTACACACACTTTTGTGCTTAAAATACACTGTGGTAGTGTGTTTGAACTTGCCCAGCAGCGTGTGTGTTTGCACAAACCGGTAAAATGGGCGAGTATGTGTGACATCACCCTTCTCAGCTATAAATAACTTAATACCTGATCGGTGGTTGACTGCGTCGGTGAGCCGAAGTGAAACGGAGAGATACGAAAGGTAGTGGGGCGGGAGGGGGGGGGGGGGTGGTATTGTATTTGTGTGAGGGAGGAAATTGTTTATGTTGCTGCAAAATTAAGTTTGTTATTTGAGGGTGTGGTTGTTTTATAAAAAATAAAAAAAGTGTTATGCTTCCGGGGTGATGTTGTCGGAGGTGATGTCTAGTGATAAATTTGAGACTTAGCATATGTATTCTCGTGCGCCGGATGCTATGAAGTGAAGTGATTGTATGAGTGCGCATTGTAAGAGAGGACGTATAGACTTTGGGTGAGGCTGCTGTTGTCTTTTGTCCTGCCCGACCTTTTGGTTCAACCTGTTGCTTTACTTGTAGGTTTGTCGATGTTATCAATGCCGCATCTTCTTTTGGATTGTATGCACAAATTGATTGAATGCAAATGACGTCACAGAGTCAGCGTCGTCTGCTGCAGTCAGTCGTTTAGTGCAGTTAAAAGAGTGCAGGCTTGGATGGGCCATTTTCGGATGTAATAGTAAAGTATTATTTGTGTGAATGCTGTCCGTTTGAGGGAAGGTTGATTGATTGTACATTGTTTAATGTCCCGACAGCAACAGGACTTTCTCAGGACGTGCCTGCACTGCTAGTGACAAAAACTAAACAGAATATTGAATGTATGTCGCCAGCCGGTCCAATACGTTAAATAAAACCTACGACATGGCGCCTAAATAAAGCTAAGACCATTTAGCAACACACATCCAATATCAAGAGCCACAGGCAGCGCAGACAGTAGGGAGAGTTTTATAACGGAAAATGAAGGTGAATGGACCAAGGGTAGACAGAAATACATGCCCCCGGAATAGAGAGAAAAACCCACCCTGTGGGGCTGACCAGGGTGAGCCTGGGAACTAAAAAGTAGCCAACCCCACCCAAGTCCCCCAGGGCAGACCCGGTTGGGGGTGTTTGAGGGAAGGACTGGAAAGTCGAGTGTTGAGGGCAGACCCGGTTGGGGGTGTTTGAGGGAAGGACTGGAAAGTCGAGTGTTGAGCGAAGAGAGAAGGCGAGGATGGGAAAAATATCCAGCACTATACGTTGGAATAGATGCATAACAGTTACGACACGCTTGTAAATTAAAACACTTTTAACCCCACCCGGGTCTGCCCTGGGGGACTTGGGTGGGGTTAACTACTTTTTATTTCCCAGTGTTTGTCGGCCTTTTGTCCATTCACCTGTATTTGCCTTTTTAAAACTCTCCCTACTGTCTGCACTGCCTGTAGCTCTTGATATTGGATGTGTGTTGCTAAATGGTCTTAGCTTTATTTAGGCCCCATGTGTTAGGTTTATTTAATGTATTTGACCGGCTGGCGACATACATTCAATGTTCTGTTTAGTTTTGTTTGTTTTTTCACAAGCAGTGCAGGCACGTCCTGAGAAAGCCTTGTTGCTGTCGGGACGTTAAGCAATGTACAATAAAACACTTAACATTAAGAAAAGTTGAGTTAAAAGAAGTTTTAAAACAGTTTTGATAAAAACTTTTGCCCGACACGCTTATAAAAACATTTTCTTAGTTTTAAACCTTAGTTTTAAAGCCATAAACGCCGCGATTGCTTTTCAGTCTTAGCTGTCCTATAGTGTGGAATGTGGGACTTGGCCAACTGGATCCATCTGGTGCACTCCAAATGAGTATTTGTGAGTGGTTCGACGTGCAACTCAGTGCGCGCCTCTGAAATGACCTACTGATTCCACTGATAATGAAAATCTTTCATTCATAAGAGCGCATTGAGCAGCTCTATAAACCAAAAGTGATGACCCCCCCCCCCCCCACACACACACACACACACACCTCTCCCCCGCCCCCCCCCCCCCCAACCCCCTCACAACCCCACCCAAACAATCATAATAATAAAATCAATCAAAGGTATCTTTAGTGAGGTATTTTCACTGTAATGCCAGTTTTGTGTGAGAGGCACCCACTTTTGGGGGAGAAACCCATTTTTTTCTCCATCCAGTGGCTCTGTTTCTAGAAAATATCTATTTTATCTTAAGTTGAAGAGCTTAGTTATAAGGTGAGTTCTAAACATTCGCATCAACTCCAGAGCCCTAGAATAAATAGAAATATGGGAACCCATTTTCACATAAAATGGTAGGTAACCCACTCTGAGGGTTTAGTCTCCGTGTGTGTGTGTGTATTTGCTGGACATAGTAGGCCGTAGGGGTTGGATTAACTCCTTCGCTGCTAGTCATCACGAGATGAGCGTCAGAAACGACCGCACAGTGGCAGACGTGAGCGTGAAAGACACGCATACATATGGGACAGAATTAGGCATAATGAGAATAAGACTGACTAACCAGAGACATAAATCATCATGAGCCCCGCGACTGCGGGGGCTCATGAAGATGTGTGTCTCTTGCAGCTGAGTAACGTTCGCCTTACCGCGGCAGGTTAAGAGGTTAAACACCTGACGCGTGTACTCTAGCTAGTGCAGGTGAGTGTAGTGAGTCCATTTAGCATGGATCACCACAGGTATAGTAACATTAATCATCCAGTAAGCAACTTCTAATCGGGCCGACGTCGGCCGCAGTCGGTCCGCGCACGGCTGTGCGTGGGCCGTCTGAGGCTGACATCGGTCCGATGACCTTTTTTCTCACTGGGGAAGCTGTTTCTCTGTCCGAAGAGGAGTGCTACGATCGCGCCACCAGGGGGGTCCACTACCGAGGGAAGAAGAACTACGCTCGGACCATGGAGATGTGCTTGCCCTGGACGGAGGTCACTCATTGCCTGCACCATGCGTTTAATCCAATGTACGTAGGATAAAATCAGCAACAACAATAACAAATACAACATCATCAACGTCACCAATGACAGCAACACCTACAATAATAACTGCAAACATTAATGTATGTACCCACTCCATAAAGTCTTCCCTTCTTTGACACATGTATTGATATATTCTATAACAAGCAAATTAATATTCATGAGCTTGCTAGATATACTTTCCTTCCCAAAATCCCTTGCGCGCCAAGAAGATTCGCTTTTGATGTTACTTGGATTTTCAAAACGGAAACGCGAAATATGCCTACACTGCAACATTAACGAGTTGTAGTAGTAATGAAATACTACTTAGTGTGTATGAACGCTCGAAAATTATATCCTATACACACACACACGAACGGCGAAAAGACGCCAGGAAACGTGCTAGTCGCTGGACTGACTAGTAAAATTGAGATGTCAGCTGGTGATATCGACAACCTGAGAAAAGAACTAAATAAACAAACATGCTGGCATTTTCCGCAATTATGCGTGATCTAGTTACAAGTAGTATTTACTCAGCAACAAGCACGGTTATACAATGCACTGATGTCTTCATAGTCAGACGAAATCTACGCGCGGCTGAGTCGACAGCGATATGCAGCCGTCTGCCATACATGTGTTTTGTCTGAACACCGCAATCAGCCGCAAAATGAATGACGCGAGGCATAGTTTTATTTTAGACATGGTACATAAATTACATTGAGCAACAATTTTGTTTGATATAGTGCCGATAAACAGACAGATGTGATTACTTGACTCGAATCAAATGTCCTCGTCTTACGACTCGGACATTTTGATTCGGGTCTCGTAATCACAATTGCCTGTTATCGGCACTGTATCAAGCAAAATGTTCCTCAGTATAATATAATATCGGCGAACCGAACTTTGCACTGTAGCCTGGTTCTTAGGTTCCCGCCCTCCCCCCCCCCCCCCCCCCCCCCCAAAAAAAAAAAAAAAAATTAAATAAATAAATAAAAAATAAAAATAAAAAAAGAAATAAATAAATTATTAAAAAAAATATTTAAAAAAAATAAATAAATATACAACGAATGGCTGAACGAACGTAGAACAAATGAAGTGGGGTCCAATGAAGGAACGAACTAAAAAAGGGCACCACAACACCAACGAACCACCAACCAAGCAAGAAACTCATACACAAACAAGCACTTAAAAACTGGTTAAAATGCACATAACCCCATCACTGCCAATGGATGCAGATTATGTTTTTGCAATCTTTGTTCATTCAACGCCAGTGAGCCACAGCCGTTCAAGGAACACGGATACAAATGGGTTCAGCAAGAGGCATAGATCCTTATGAGCCCCCGCAACTGCGGGGGCTCATAAGGATCTATGTCATTTGCAGTCGGATTGTCAGTGTTATTTGTTTTCTCTGCAGTGAAGGGGTTAAATAATTGTAACCTACTCAATGCTTCTATGTATTCTATTTTGTAGGGATTTCCACGCCGGCCTAGAGAAGAACTATTGCCGCAACCCTGACAGAACCCCCATGCCCTGGTGCTACGTCACGTCGCAGTGTGGTCGTGATTTCTGTGACGTGTGTAACATAGGTGAGTGTGCGTGTGTGCCCTAGTCTGTGATTTAGGGCCTTAAGGCCCCGCTACACGAGCCCGGTTTTGAGGCCGATTCCCGATCAGTTTTCGAATCGGTAGGTGATCGGGCCGGACTAAAAAACGTCTGCACCGCGGGCCACACATTTCCCGACTTGTTTAGCCGACCGGTTCATGAATCGAAGATCAAAGTCGTACCTGTTCTGCAAAATGGCTGCTAGTTTTGACAGTGATGATGATGTGCTTGCATTATCAGCAGTTTTGCATCATATTCGGGAAGAGGCGTGCGAAACATCAGCCGCACGAAGGTGGTACTGATCACAACAAACGTTAAGCAATGTACAATCAATCAATCACAACAGGCGTGTTCCGCCATTTGCAAACTACGACATGCTTTGCGAGACGCGCTCTGATTGGTTGAAGCTTACGATCGGGACCGATTCGGATCGGAAATATAGAGCAGGTTCTAGTCAGCCGATTCCCAGCCCGCGACTGGGACCGGATCGGATAATTGACGTCATCCGATCGCAAACGGATCGGAATCGGCTTCAAAATCGGGGCACAACCGGCCCGGCGTGTGGCTGGGCCTTTACGGCTTAGAGCCGTAATGTCCAAAATTACAGGAAACCGCAAAAGTTTGCGATATCTCTAGGACTGAAGCTGTCATGTTGTCTCAGGCCAGCCGGGGCTTCTGATGTTGAAAAGGGATCAGCGGATGCGAGACACATGAGAATGGCTAAACATGGATACTCTTGACAAAGTGCTTCATCATTGCTCGTAAGAAAGTTGGGTGTAACAAAAAACAAAACAAAAAAAGTCGGATACAACAATTCTTTGTCAGAGGTCGCCTGTTAACTCATTCAAGACGTGCCGCTTCCGGATACGCGGCTTATGCCGCGTATCCGGAGGTGGCACGTCTCGAATGAGTTAAGCGTCGGATATAACCACAAGACAAATTGGGCCCCAGGAAAATTGTTACGTCCGAAGTTTGGTTTATGATGCGAGGTCTTAGTGACCATTCTACAGCTGTACCGGTACACAATTTAACCCTTTTAACCCCAAGGGCACATTTCCCAAATTTTGGAGGTGTCACCTAAGGACTATGTACCAGTTGCAGGAGTTGGATAGACCATGACAATTCAAAGGTAGTGCCAGATTAGCTTGGTGCCCCATCAGGCGCCAAGCAAATCTGGCACTTTCTTTAAATTATCATGGTCGATCCATCTTCTGCTGCAGTGCGTTGGGGCTAAATGGTTTAAGCTGCTTTCGCTTAGATGAGTTCTGTGAATGTACAGACTAATAGACATTTGTCAGACTCCCTCTTCTGTCTTCATTCCTTCAATACTCTATCTTGCAGAACAAACCTACGACCGCAGCACGGCATTGTGTAAGCAGGAGGGTGCCTGCTGTGGCTTACGTGACGATGTCGTCACTAACTGTGCAAGCACGTGCAACATTGAGCCGCCTGCTGCACCAGATACAGGTCAGGAGTCAGTTTATTCAATGTTATTAGGTCATTAAAAGGTAACTTCGTTAACCATTTGGCTATCGGTCGCGCTTTACGTCGAGGTGATTCCTTCAGGAATCACCTCGATCAAAAGCGCGACCGACAGCCAAAGGGTTAGTCTCAAAATTAGATTAAACAAGCTCTTTATTCTGCCATCAAACCTTCAGAGAATGCTATGCTACGACTGACAAGAACTAAATAAGAGATGGACTAATTATGATAGTTCAATGGTAGTGACAGAGTCGTTTGGCGCTAAGTTGTTCTGGCACTGATCCTTGGATAATATATAATTTCGGACAAATCTGTTTATTCCCGATTTACTGAAGTGTAGATCCATCTTGCACACTGCAACAATAATAACAACACACATTATTATTATTATTATTATTATTATTATTATTATTATTATTATTATTATTATTATTATTATTATTATTATTATCATTATTATCATTATTATTATTTAACCTCCTCTCGAAGATGTTACCTGTGGACCCCCTGAGCCCTTGCCTGACGCTAGCTTGGAGGGAGCCTTGAAGATGTCCTATGTACAGGGGGAGCAGGTCACCTACACGTGCAAAACGGGATTCGAGACACTCACACGCACGTGCACCACAAGCGGTCGGTGGTCAGAGGCTGGATACGTCTGTGGAGGTCAGTTTCAAATCGTACCTTAGTTCCCTCCACTGCCTCGGCCTGTGTTGTGCATAGACTATTGTACAAGTTTGATTGTATTGAATTGTCGTTTTATATTCTGCAGGTTGTCCAACGGGCTGGTCCTATTTTGAGGGCTCCTGCTACAAATATTACAACGAGCGTGTGAGCTTTTTCGAGGCCCGGTACAAATGCCGTGCGGAAAATGCCGTCCTGGTGACCCCAAAGACTGAGGCGGAAAACAACTTTGTCAGCTACCTAAGGTAACGTTGGCACAAGAGCGTGTTCTCGATCTGGCCTCTTCAATGCTTGGAGAGGGCAAGCACAGCCCAAATGCAAGAGGCATAGATCCTCATGGGCTCTCGCAAATGCGGGGGCTCATGAGGATCTATGCCTTTTTCTGGTCATTGTAATGGTGGATGATCTGCGTTGGTGTCAGAGATGCCGTTCGTGGTCTTTGGCACCCGAAGGCTTTTTGCAGAATACATTTTTCTTTCTCACTGACATGGTCAAGAGTGTCTCATCTTCAGGGACATTCCTTCTGCGATAAATGAAGATAAGTGGCGACTGACCTGTCTGTTTGTCTATTTTGAAAAAGGGTATTTACCCGAAATATTAATAAATTGTGTTGTAATTGACTTTTCTAAGCGCTTTTTTATTCTCCGTTGGTTACTTCTCTGAATATTATAGACACAGATGGTTTCTCTTGGCCTCCCTCCACCCACATCATGTCGTCTGAGTTTTCGGGCAGGCAAAAGGTCTGTCTGTACGGCTACCACTACCAGAATACCCCCTTCCCGGACCTCAAGGCCCAGTGTGTTAAATTTGTCAGAATGCCGCGAATAATTGAACACCACACAACTGCAAGAGGTACAGATCCTCATGAGCCCCCGCAGATACGGGGGCTAATGAGGATCTATGCCTCTTGCTGACACCATTTTACGTGCATGTTCATTGGATGGCTGGGACTCTTTGGCGTCAGCGTCAACTGGCATTGAAGGCGTTAAATGTGTTAGAATGTGTCATGTGTACCACTGCAGACAGGACTATATGCCGCTGTACCTGTACATGGGGCTGTCCAACGTAGAGACAGGAACCTGGGTGTGGGAGGACGGCACAAACCTTACCGGCTGGAACAACTGGGCTGAGAGTGAGTCGTTTTGTCTCCCGTGTGCTTGCAGGGGGGGAGGGGGGGTATTTTTAAACGAAAATATTAACCCCTGTGTGCAAGCAGCCAACGACACCGTTCACAGTACCGGTGACTTCATGCACGTAGTCGTTATTTTTCTATTACAAAATAGGTAGTCTTTAAAGCAAACATTTAGTGGGAGATGGTATTTCTGTGATTAGTGCACAGAAAGGTGTCCTCAAAAGTACAGAGATCAGTTGCTTGAGTGAGCTCAAGTCTTGCGCCCGGCCACTAAGCAAGGTGCTCCGCTATAGTTGTATGAGTGAGCTCAGTCCTGCGCCCACCACTAAGCCAGATACCTTGCTTAGTGGCGGGCGCAGAAATGAGCTCACTCATGTCGCTGACACTGACCTGTTCTGCACGGCTCTGGCCTCGTGTTTTGGTCGTGTGGTCCAAAATTACAGACCAGCACACTGACACTTTTTGGCGTTGCGTCGTTTAAATTTTGTTCATAGAGCATGTTCGTCGTGTGCAGACGAGCCCCGTGGTGGAAGTTCCTGCACGATAATGGACGCCCAGTCGTCCGCGTCCGTTTGGGTAACTGGCAGTTGTTCCTGGGAAGGCCGCTACATGTGCGAGTTGAAACTTTCAGGTATGTCATCTGTCTGTTTGTTTGTCTGCTTGTCTACCTGCTTGCCCGGTCGCCTGCCTGCCAGGCAGGCAGCCTGTCTATCTGTCTGTTCACAAAGGTTCACCGAAAGTGTAATAAGGTGTGTGCGGCCTGTGTGAGTGCCTGTGTGTGCTGAGACTTTGGCCCAGTCACCTGTCAGTATACCTGCGGCCTTAGTTGCCTGCTCGGCTTTTAACCCTAATAACTAACTGTCAGTATATCTGCGGGCCTGCCTGCCTGCCTGATTGCCTATCTGTCTGTGTCTCTGTTTCTCTGTCTGTCCACAAAGCGTAAAGGCCCCGCCAGACGAGCCGGTTGTGCCCCGATTTTGAAGCCGATTCCGATCCGATTGCGATCGGATGACGTCAATTATCCGATCCGGTCCCAATCGGCTGGGAATCGGGTGTCTAGAACCTGCTCTATTTTCCCGATCCGATTCGGCCCCGGTTGTAAGCTTCAACCAATCAGAGCGCGTCTCGCAAAGCATGTCGAAGTTTGCAAATGGCGGAACACGCCTGTTGTGATCAGTACCACCGCCGTTGCCGCTGATGTTTCGCACGCCTTTTCCCGAATATGATGCAAAACTGCTGATAATGCAAGCACATCATCATCACTGTCAAAACTAGCAGTCATTTTGCAGAACAGGTACGACTTTGATCTTCGGTTCAAACCGGTCGGCTAAACAAGTCGGGAAGTGTGTGGCAGTGCACACGTTTTTATAGTCCGGCCCGATCACCTACCGATTCGAAACTGATCGGGAATCGGCCTCAAAATCGGGCATGTGTAGCGGGGCCTTAACTAACTGACTGACTCAAATGTCTGTTCACAGAGCGAAAAGTGTGCGCGGACCGTTTGAGCGACTGTGACGAGACTCTGGTGCAGGTGCCGGACATGTGCCACAAATACCCGGCCTTCGCCAACCAGCAATGTCCCTACACCTGCGGACTGTGTGACGTCACTAGCTGTGAGCAGTTTTCATTATCGGTAACTTAACCCCTTGACTGCTGGAACACAGCGAACGGCGTCGTGGAAGCGCAAGAGGCATAAATCCTCATGAGCCCCGCATCTGCAGGGGCTCATGAGGATGTATGCCTCTTGCTCGCCTCAGTCGCTTTTAAAGAGTTTCTTACGCAGATCAGGTTGCTTTCAGCAGTGACTTTTCGGGTATGTTATATTTAGCTGCTGGTCAAAGGGTTAATTCACCCGTTCATTGCCATTTCCAAGAGGTTCACACTCTTAGGAGTCGTCTCTTAATTCCATACACAAGTGGCATAGGTCTTTATGAGTTATCCTGCCATTTCCAAGAATCACAGGGCTTCTAGTGAGCCATTTCTTTCCGCGGGAGCTCATGAAAATCTGTCCTTGCTTGTAGTGAGGCCAAAACTTGTATCACTTAACACACTTCAGTTTTAACCCTGCAGGAATCATCGCGACAAAAACCGCTACCGGCAGCCAAAGGGTGAAGGATAACCCTTATCACGGCACTTGGTTTTTATTCCAGATGATGATAATGATGATAATAATGATGATATGATGATGATATGATGATGATGATAATGATGATTATGAAAACTAAACTACCTTTCCTCTTTGCATACCCAGCCCCATCCTGTCCCGTGACCACGCCCCCTGGGGTGATCCGGGAGAGACCCGTGAGTCAGGAAACTGTGACTCGCGGTGCCGCTGTGACTTACAAGTGCCCGGCCGGCCAGGTGCTCAGTCAAGGATCGCTGGTCAAGTCTTGCTCAAAGACCGGGACACTGGTCGGCGTCGATCCTGTGTGTAAAAGCCCAGGTTTGTGTGTTTCTTTCATCAACACCAGCGACAAAATGCGCGTGTGTACTGGTTTGTGATTTTGGACCTTAACTCAAAGCCGCGTATCCGGAGGCGGCACGTCTCAAATGACTTAAGGTTTAGAGCTATAAGGTCCCACATTACATGTCTTCTGGTTTATGATTTTAGAATATTATAAGTTATTGGTAGCAACGGTTTGCTACACAGACCCTTGTAGACCTGAAGGCCTACAAGGGTCCGTGCAGCAAGCCCCTGCTACCAATAACGTATTTGTTTTCATTCCTCCATTATTTTCTTTAAGAAAAAAAAATCAAGAAGAAATCTTCCGACCTGGATCACGCCAGACAGGACTGACGTCAAAGGAATATACATTTATACATAATAGACTTATGACGTAATTTAAAATATTTCATGACGTTGCCGTCTTCAGTAGTGTGCTTGTTTCGAACAACACTAAGTAACTTTTTACTTTAGAACGTTTTGGTGGTCTTTTATAGAACAAAACTCCATCCAAGATGCGTCACAAAGAGCGCTACAAGAAGTCCGCCATTTGTCGCTACAAGGGTTTTCAAAACTGTAGCTCGGTCATGTGGTACAGTTTGCGCTAAAGGGATTGGTCGTGTGACTTAAGGATGAAAACAATATAAGTTATTGGTCGCAGGGGTTTGCTACACGAACCCTTGTAGGCCTTCGGGAGGTCAAAGAAACCATTGTACCCCGAGTACAGTGGTTCCTTTGACCTTCCGAAGGCCTACAAGGGTCTGTGCAGCAAGCCCCTGCTACCAATAGCGTATTTGTTTTCATTCCTCCACTATTTTCGTAAAAGAAATCAAGAAGACAGCTTCCGACCTGGATCAGTCACGCCACACATAACTGACGTCAAAGGAATATACATTTATGCATAATAGACTTATGACGTAATTTAAAATATTTCATGATGTTGCCGTCTCCAGTACTGGGTGTGCTTGTTTCGAACAACACTAAGTAACTTTTTACTTTAGAACGTTTTGGTGATCTTTTATAGAACAAAACTCATATCCAAGATGCGTTACGCTACAAGAAGTCCGCCATTATTTTGTCGCTACAAGGGTTGTTGTATCACGGTCACATGGTACGGTTTGCGCTAAAGCCCTAGTCGTGTGACGTAGGGATGAAAACAACAGCGTTTATTGAATCCCGAATACACGTGTTTCGCCTCCGGCCTCTCATCCAACCCAAGCACATCCAAATGTCCATTCTGAACTTCAATTTAGTACAGCAAGTTCATTTTGTGACAAGCGAGGTTAAATCTGTGTATATATTCAAAGACAATACATTATTGTCTTTGATATAATGGAATGAAAATCTCTATTTTTACCAAACTGGACATACTTTTTCCCTAAAAATGAGACTGACCCTGACAATGTGCAAGAAAAATCATGTTGAAAGGTGAGCCTTCCGCTGTCAAAGACCACGCACGGCATCTGTGAAACCTTCGCAGATCACCCAAACTTACAATGGCCAACAAGAGGCATAGATCCTCATGAGCCCCCGCAGCTGCGGGGGCTTATGAGGATCTATGCCTCTTGCACTTGGGCTTTGTTTGTCCTCTCCAAATTAGCAGCATATGTAGTGCGCACATACACTAATGAAAAAACAAACATACAAGAAACGCTTCACGCTTGTAGTGCAGAAAAGAGAAGACAACCAGAAGTAAAGACGCAAAGGCTATAAATGATTTCAGGTATTTTGCGGTAAAGAAATACGCATGTATACATATATGTATTGCGCGTGACGGCTGTTGAAGTCCACCTGATCCGTTACAGACGCCGGCTGCGGTAAACCTCCCATTGTCAAGCTGGCCGCAGTGAGCTATGACTCCACCCAGGTCGGTGCGAAGGCTTACTACGAGTGTGCCGCGTCCAACCACTACGTCTACGGAAGCAAGCAAATCGTCTGTCAGGAGGACACGAACTGGAGCCTTCCCCAGATCATTTGTGACGGTGGGACCTTCAAATGCCGCGGCCTGGTCCGTGATTTTGGACTTTACGGCCTTAGGCCGTAAGGTCCAAAATCGCGGACCAGCACACCAAACCGAGTATAGCCGGACCTCTGTGGTCATCAGCATGAGTGAGCTGAAATCCTGCGCAGGTCACTAAGCAAAGTGCTCCGCTAACTGAAATCCTGTGCATGCTACTAAGCAAAGTGCTCCGCATTAGCTTTCAGCTCACTCGTGGCTCATTCATGCAACGCAGGCGCAAGAGGCCGGTTTTTTTTTTTGTTTTTTGTTTTTTTTTAATTTTTTTTAAACTTCGTTTTAGAAGTTGGATGCGTTGCTGCTTAATTAAGTTAACGTCGTTAGCCGTTTGACTGATATTATCCAGGTACTATTTTGCATTGTATTTGCTCCGACTATGAATTATTTCATATCTTGCTTTCACGCTGGAACAATGGGTAATCCCCGAATACAGCTGCATGTGAATGACTACGTGTACTAGTGATTTCATTTAATTCAGCTTCCAAGATCCCCAGCCGTCACAGGAACATGGATACACCGTGGTCTCAGCAAGAGGCATAGATCCTCATGAGCCCCCGCGACTGCGGGGGCTCTTGAGGATCTATGCTTCTTGCAGTTGGGTTGTGTTGAGGTTTTCTCCGTAGGTAAGGGGTTAACTCTTTCTACCCCAGACACACCACAGCAAGATAAGGATCGACCCTGATAGTTCAAGGGTGATGCCAGAATAGCTTGGCGCCTATGGGCGCCAAGCTATTCTGGCGTCACCCTTGAACTATCATGGTCGATCTGTGTCCTGCACTGCAATGCAGTTTTCAGAGAACAACGGCAAAATTTGGGCATTTCGGTGTTGGGGTAGAATGAGTTCAGGCTTAACTTACTAATGTTTTCTGTGTATTGTGTGTCTGCAGATTACCCAAGCTTCATGCAGCCTGAGGCCATTGCCAAACCAGACACTCGATGAATTAGCATTATTTCATTTTATTATTGTCGCTAAAATGTCAAAGATTTAAACACATAATAAATAACGTGTGTGGTGATTATACTGCAGGGTCTGTGACGTAAAATTATGTGTACATGTTCGATATTTCACAATTTCTGTTGGGTAAATGTTTGTTTGATGTCCGTTTGCCTGTCAGGAAAAAAAACACCAAATGAATGACGCTTAGAAAAGACGGGTACAACACAATTTATTAATATTTCGGGTAAATACCCTTTGTCAAAATAGACAAACAAATAGAGAGATTAGCCGCTACTTGTCTTCATTGGCAGAAGGAATGTGGCAACTGAAGGAGTAACTCCTTCAGTTGCCACATTCCTTCTGCCAATGAAGATAAGTAGCGGCTTATCTCTGTCTGTTTGTCTAGTTTGACAAAGGGTATTTACCCGAAATATTAATAAATTGTGTTGTACCCGTCTTTTCTAAGCGTGTTTCTTTCTCCGTTGGGTACTTCTTTGCATATTACACGCTTGGCAGTCACCTTTTTGGTCTGGATTGATTATTTCACCAAATGAATGGTAGTATAGTGAAAAGGAATAAACACTTCTATTTCAATGTCAGCCCAGTGTTGTTGTTTGGACATAGTTAACCCATTTAACCCCGATGCACTACAGTAAGAGATGGGTCGACCATGATAATTCAAGGGTAGTGCCAGATTAGCCTGATGGCGCCAAGCTAACCTGGCACTACCCTTTAACTCATTCTACCCCAACACCAAAATCCTTAAATTTTACCCCTGTCCTCTCAAGACCTCATTGCAGTGCAGGACACAGATCGACCATGATAGTTCAAGGGTGATGCCAGAATAGCTTGGCGCCCGTAAGCGCCAAGCTATTCTGGCATCACCCTTGAACTATCATGGCCGATCCTTATCCTGCTGTGGTGTGTCTGGGGTAGAATGAGTTAATTATCATGGTCGATCCATCTCCTGCAACTGGTACAGAGTCGTTAGGTGACACCCTCAAAATTTACGAAATGCAGCCGTGGAGTTGAAAGGGTTAACCATGACGTTTACAACTTTTGGGAGGTGCCTGTGAAGACTGCTGCCCTTTG
The DNA here is from genome assembly GCA_036245525.1 of Semisulcospira habei. Lineage (NCBI taxonomy): Eukaryota > Metazoa > Mollusca > Gastropoda > Semisulcospiridae > Semisulcospira > Semisulcospira habei. The sequence continues at coordinate 166,682,416 of BTPG01000003.1, forward strand.
ACTGCTGCCTCTCTCTCTCTGTCTCTCTCTCTCTTTTGTGCGTGTGCTTTGAATTTGAACAAACCGTTTGGGTTCAATCGCTGCGTTCCAATGCACAAGATTATCTGCTATATACCTTATTCATACGTTCGAAACTTATTTTCGAATAGTCGGAGACACAAGACGATGATCTGTGTGTTACATCTACATCTATTGTCGTTGGACTCGTGTTTAACAGATTCGAGTGTCTGTGGCATACTTGCACATTAGAATTCGAAGTGCACAGTGGTTTGACATCAAAGCAGTCCGTGGCCTCGATTTATGCTAGTCAAAGGCCAGCCTACAGATAAGCGACGTATACGACGCGCATAGGTCTCCAATACAAAATGAAACATTATGACTATGTTACAAAAGGAGAGTGTTTCTTCCCGCTATAGAGAATTCTGCTCCTAAAGTTCGCTGTATAAAATTCATGGGTGACACTGAGTCTTCAGTCCTGGAGACTGATTCAGTTCTTTTCAGAATCCCAGAAAGCTGAATTTCAGCCTTTTCGTTCAGACAGAACAGTCCTTCAGCCAATCTGTTTCACCGGCAAGAGACATACATTTTCATGAGCCCCTGCATTCGCAGGGGCTCATGAGTATTTGTCTCTTGATCATGGTGCATAGTTAGTCCGTGGACTGCTTTCAGTCATTTTAATTGTTCGCACTTTCACCCGTACTTTCTTACTTACTTACGCCTGTCACCCCTACCCGGGTATAGGCCGTCGACGAGAGACCTCCAGCAACTCCTGTCCTGTGCTTCTCCTTCGATTCTACTCCAGGTGGTTCCCAGTCTCTTGATGTCTGCTTGGAGGTCTCGACGCCAGGTGTTTCTCGGCCTACCTCTTTTCCTCTTTCCCTGGGGGTTCCATGACAATGCCTGCCTAGTGATACTGGAAGCTGGCTTTCTCAGGCTGTGACCGATCCATCCCCATCTTCTTCGCCCAGTTTCATTCTCTGCTGTTATCTGCTCTGTTCTCTCCCAGAGTCTGACGTTGCTGATCTTCTCTGGCCAGTGGCTGTCTGCATTTAGAGAAGTGTCCTCTAACGCCAGTTTCGGGAGATGCCAGCGAGGATGATTATATCAGTCAAGGGCATAAATACAACTTTATGTTATTCTGAGGACAACCAGGGGCGGATTAGTTACCTGGGGGGGGGGGATTTTTTGTTTGGGACCTTAAACCTGTACAAAAGGCCTCCTCAACGCTAGACCTGGCTTCCAGGGGCCGGAAAAGAGGTGGGGGGGGGGGGGAGGGCGTGTGTAAAAACTAGCCAAAATACTAAAATACTACTACTAAACGTGGGGAAAGGGGTCGGGGGTCCACCAAAAAAAGAGGACTTTGTTATAGCATTTTAAAGAATTTTGGGTCTGGGAGGGGGAGGGCTTCCGAACCCCTGGAACTCCCTCACCCATATCCGCCTGACAACTGTCCTAGAAAATATGAAATGGGCACACCAGCTTTAATTTATCAAAAGAGGTGAAATGGGGAGTTTTCACTTTCATTATAATCAAAGTTAACATGTCAAATTGTACATGTCCTGTATTCTATGTGGGGCAACGTTAATGTGACGCGATTGATACACTCTTTCAGAACAGTCCTACGTTAATCCGGGATAGCATACCAAATAATTGAGAAAGGCTTAATCGTTTTCTTCTATTTTTAAGCAGAGACATAGATTCGCATGAGCCCCTGCAACTTCAGCCCGGTTCATTTGAATCTATGTCTCTTGCACGTGAAAGGGGCTGGATGAGTGACTGAACATGGGGTTACAATAGGTTATCTCTGAGAACAATCTCGGTTGCGTAACTTGGAGAACAGTGACACTGATATTGACCAGAGTTGGTCAGCGTACAGGCACCATGCTGATCCTGGCTGCCGTAGTTCTGGTGAGTATTTACATAGTTTACTTTTGCAAACTTCTCTCTCCGTCAGGGGAGATGGGGAGCTGGGATGGTTGAGCGTTCGACTCTCCTCCGAAAGGTTGCGAGTTCGAATCCAGCCGTTGTTAACATTTGTTCAAACCCTTTTCGGTTCCCCGTCTTTGGCATAACCTTCGTGGCTGACACAAGACCTTGATCCCTACTGTTAACGTTTGTTACGTGGTGGAGTTGTAGTCGAAGTATGATAAACACACCAGACACACACACACGTAGAGTTCTTTAAAGTAAACCTCGTTCAGCTGCAATCCGTCACACGTGGCTTAAGGATGTAGACAATACTGGAGTAACAGTTCCAACAATATTTAATTCAGCGATGCGATATCCACACAATAATGCTCTTTCAAATGCACAAACTACTGAATACAAAGTCTCTTCTGCTATGTCCACACTACGACTCAAAGTTTCTCATACACAGCATCTCTCGCAGTAAACTGCGTGTCTCTACAACTGACAAAGCAAGACAATGTACTACTGGGCTTTCCCAGCGCCCTCCTTATAAATACTACGAAAATCTAGAATCTTCTATGGAAATCATACAACTCAACCAATCAGAACGAAACACGCAGCCGAAATTCATTAACATGAACTTTCCAGAAAAAAACAACTATAACAGGCTACACCGTTGCTAATACCCTCCATCCACACAAGAAGTCAAGAACAGTGACATGGCAATCGCAAGGAGGCCTGGTCCATAACCAGATTGACTTCATCTTGCTGCCTCGACGATTCAAATCCAGCGTTAACAAAGCACAAACGAGGTCCTTTCCTGGCGCTGATATTGGCAGCGACCACAACCTCGTCCTTACTAGCCTCAAATTGAAGCTGGCATTGAAACGAGATAGCAAGAGCCCTCGCATCAGATTCGACCTCCAGAAGCTAAAAGACCCGGAAGTAGAAGAGCTCTTCCAAGCCCAGGTGGGAGGCAGATTTGCAGCCTTGGCTACTTTGGACTGTAACGTAGACACCCTTGCTGGAAATATAAAAGAGGTGTTACTTTCTACAGCAGAAGAAGTGCTGGGGAAGCAGAGGAAGCGCAAACAGCCCTGGGTCACCGATGACATCCTCGATCTCTGTGATGAGAGGAGAGCCTGGAAGAAAAAGAGAGGCCAAGACCTCACATCAGCAAACAAGTACAGACTTGTCAACAAGAAGATCAGGAAGAGGATGAAAGAAGCCAAAGAAGATTGGATTGAAGACCAGTGTTGTAGCGTGGAAGAGGGCATGGCAAACGGCAACAGCAAGAAGGCTTATGAAACGCTAAGGACCCTCACCAAGACTCAACAGCGAACAGCCACAGTCATCGAAGACAGCAGCGGCCAACTCCTTACGGAAAACGCTGCTGTACTAAACAGATGGACTGAGTACTGCCGAGACTTGTATAACTACAAGGCTGAGCCAGACACCAGCATCCTCCAAAACAACCAGGCTGGGGCCAGGAAGGCTGAAGACCTGCCAGTGTTAGCTGAAGAGGTGGAAGCAGCCGTACGCGGCCTGAAGGGAGGAAAGTCTCCAGGTGTAGACAACGTACCTGCTGAACTGTTGAAACATGGAGGAGAAGTAACAACGAAGGTCCTCACTACACTCTGTCAAAAGATCTGGGAGCAAAAGAAATGGCCAGTAGAATGGACACAGTCTCTAGTGATCCCACTCCCCAAGAAAGGAAACCTGAAACAGTGCCAGAACTACAGAACTATCAGTCTCTGATAAGTCACCCTAGCAAAGTAATGCTTAGAATCATTCTCAACCGCCTCAAAACTTTCGCCGAGGAACTGCTGGCAGAAGAACAGGCTGGCTTCAGAGTTGGAAGAAGCACTGTAGAGCAGATTTTCAACTGCCGCGTCCTGATCGAGAAACATCTGCAGCATCAGCGCGAACTCTACCACAACTTCATTGATTTCAGGAAAGCATTTGATCGCGTCTGGCACGACGGACTCTGGCAAGTCATGAGATCGTTCAACATAGAGGAGGGACTGATCCAAATGATAGAAGCGCTTTACAAGAACGCCTGCAGCGCGGTTCTACTTAACAATCAGTCAGGCGAGTTCTTCAGGACGACGATCGGTGTCCGTCAAGGATGCCTGCTCTCTCCTGTCCTTTTCAACATATTCCTGGAGAAGATCATGCAGGAAACCCTCCACGACCACCATACTTCAATCTCTATTGGTGGCAGATCCCTGTGCAATCTTCGATTCGCAGACGACATTGACCTCATGGCAGGCAGCAATAGTGAGCTCCAAAACCTGACAGACAAACTTTCAAGTAGCGCAGGGTCTTATGGCATGGAGATCAGTACGGATAAAAGCAAAGTGATGATCAACACCACAAGCGACAGCAGCAGCAACATTCACATGAACGGCCAGAAGCTAGAAGAGGTCAATAGCTTCAAGTACTTGGGAGCCACCCTGTCCAAAGACGGTAGTTGCATAGCAGAGATCCGTATCAGGATAGGTACAGCAACATCCGCAATGGCCAGGCTGGACAGGATATGGCGAAGTAACTCCATCAGCTTCACCATCAAGTACAGGCTTTACAAGTCCCTCGTAGTGTCTATTCTACTCTACGGCTGTGAGACTTGGACACTGCTTGCAGACTCAGAAAAGAAAATCCAGGCCTTTGAGAACAAGTGCTTGAGGAAGTTGCTCCGCATCTCGTACCGCGAGCACAAGACCAACGAATGTGTACGGAGCATCGTCACTTCCCTGGTGGGCCCACATGAACCCCTTCTGGCAACCGTGAAACGGCGCAAGCTTGCTTGGTTTGGCCACGTGACCCGACACAACACCTTGTCCAAGACTATCCTCCAAGGCACTCTCGAAGGAAGTCGTCGGCGAGGTCGTCAGAGAAAGAGTTGGGTCGCAAACATAAAAGAATGGACCGAACTCGAGATGCCAGACTTGCTTGCCACCGCCCAAAATAGAACTCAGTGGAGAGCACTGTCTGTTGCTGCTGCCTTTCAGTCCCCCCAACGCCCAGTTCGGGCAAGGGACTGATGATGATGATGAACAGGCTACAAAAACACGGCTGCTTACTTCAGCTCTAAATTCTAGCGTATAATTAAGTCACATAAACGTATGGTATCCCTATCACCTGGTAGCTCTATAAAGTACGAGAACATTCCCAAAACAAAACAAAGGCTGCTCAACCCACGCGCACAAAAAGTAGCGAAAAATGTAGCGAAGTGTTGCGATGCCAACTAACCGACGTGACACTTACGAGGCCACTAGACAGTGCGACCTTTCTAGCACGCTCCGGACTAAACAAAACGAAAACGGCTCTACTCATGAACAAAAGGAAATCTAACTAAAAAGGCACGTGAATCGTAACCGTGATAGCTCAAATAAACATCGGATCGGTACCTACGAATAACACATGTACGCTCTCACAGGATAACACAACCACAATCGTAACAACGTTTTTCTCTATCATTCAGGCCAGAGTCCACTTCAGTGTGGCCAAAGTACGAGTGAAGACTGACCTCATTCAAGATAATTACATAAAATTAGATTGATGTCGTTGTAATTGTACATTAATTATATATTTGTTTCAACTCCTTTGCTGTCGAACTCTAGAAATCGTGACTTTAAACCTTCCAAGATTCGCTGTTTGAGAAATGATGCACATTAAGTGCGAATGAGGGTTAGTAAGAGGCATAGATCCTCATGAACCCCCGCGTCTGCGGGGGCTCATGAGGATCTATGCCTCTTGTTTTGGTTATTGTTTATGTGCCCCGGCAGCGAAGATTTATACTCGTGATTTTCATGCTGAACCGTACTATATCGGCACACATAAAAATAGGTTCTTATTCTGCAGGGGCTTTTCACTGATGTCGCGCGTTGTCAGGACTTTGCGCACACGAACGGCGACTTCCACTTCATATATCATGAACATCACGTAAGATTGCCGTTCAGTTAAACCATCAGTGTAAATCTCTCCCAAGTTTGCAGTTTAACATGTTTGTATCTTAATGGCAAACAGCGGTATCTGAAACCATCTAATATATATACTGTTTCGAATGCCCCTGTTGCTGTATGACTGCCAGTTACCGTAAAGGTATTAACTGCTTAACTCATTCAGCCCCGATAAACCACAACAATTCATGGATCGAGCATGATAGTTCAAGGGTGGTGTCAGAATGGTTTGGCGCCTGCAGACGCCACGCTATTCTGGCACCACCCATGAACTATCATGCTCGATCTGTCTCTAGAATTGTAATAAAGTCCTCCAGAGGGCAACTTCAAAACTGGGGGATTTCGATCCTGGGTCGAATGTCTTATGTTTCCTACATTTGGCGGTATTGCCAGAAACACGTCGCCAGACAGAAACGAAGAAAACATACTCTGTGCATTTTATACGTAATAGGACAGCAGAAATGTGCTGGACATACAGCATAATTCATGTGATCAAAGAACTATACACGCGGTCTTCGGCGTGATTTAAATAAACCATTTTAGGCATTTCAGTTTTAGTTCATCATTTGTAATTTATTATTTTGTTAACTGCATCGGAATAAATTTGCTGAATAACTGTGATAGAGTCGATATAAAAAAAGAACATGTTTTATTGCGCCACTAAGGCACATTGTAATAAAAGATATCTAATCTTGTATTAATATTTGGGGGTGGCTGATACAGACAGAAAGAATCCGACAATGTGATATTGATATACGTTCATTACATGAACAGAACGAGCTGCTGACCATATACAATGAGACCTGCTACTTCACTTACATCCCCTTCAAGGAACAAGCCATGATGCATGACTCGCCTGCAATAATTGAGGTATGCCTACATTCCGCTTTTCTTGTCGATGTTGTTTACTTGTCTGAACACAGAACAAGAACAACATTTCAGTATCGTCGAGGGGCCCATTGGGGCCAAAGGACAAAGAGGGATCGGATTTCACTATCATGTACATCACTTTATATTATTCTTTAAGCTCGTTCAGCCCATACGGAATTTGGCACTTTTCTGTCGGCATTAAGTCAGTTCATTGGTGTTCATCGCGCGGCGTCTGTGTTCATGGAGTCCAGTCCGTATTCGTTCCTGTCAGGTGGCTGGTGGTCCAGGCGCATTGAGTGGAAGGCCGTAAGCTGAGGGTGGCGGCGGCCGCCAGTGATTTTCGCGTGGTCCATGGTTCCGTCCGGTCTTGTAGCGTCTCCGACGGTCCGGTGCGTGAAAAAGAAGAGAGAGGGGAGTATGCAGTATCAATGCTGTTTGGTCGTTGCGTTTCTCTCCTTAATGGTGAAGCAGTCAAATACAAACTTTGATAGAGTGCATTGTGCATCCGCCCTGACTAGTAGTTGGCTTTGTTTATCTTGTAGCTAGCTGAGTTCTGAGCTGATTATATAAACTACAATCGTCTAGCGTGTGTATTTCGTCCTCTGACTCCACACGTGCGACATAGTGTGTGTTCCCGGGGTGCGTTTGTATACCTGCCTCTTTCTACTTCTAGCATGTGGGCACTTACTCACAACTTGGTGAGGGCTTGTTTGTGTTCTCGTATTTTTGTGTAAATAAGATAGCTTTGTATTTCGTATTGATCAGCCTCGTTGCTTTGTTAGAGAATGTCACTCTAGATGTGTTGTTCCGCATAGTTCTGTTCCAGTATCTAGTGCACCGCTCTTCTAGTTTTCTATGGAGGGCTATTTTAAGTGAGATTCCCATGAATGTACACTGGTTATCCCACACGTGGCGAAAGCCCAGTGAGCAAAGAATTTGTCTTGTAAAAGCGACCCACTGGGCGGTGGTCTCGAGCTGTTCGTGATACGCCTGTTTGAGGTAGGAGGTGATGTCAGAGTTTAACATGTGAAGCCAAAAACCTATCTCTTGGACCGATTCTCTGATGCTCACATGGAACTGTCCGATCTCAGCTGGGGCCGGAATATTCATAGCTTTGTCAGTTGTGGATGCCTAAGATAGATTTAGCATTATGCAAATTTCAGTTGAATGCACTCGTGAGGCATTTGTCCCTTCATGCAGTGTCTGATTCAATGTCTGATGACAAGTAGGGACGTGTCTGCAGCCACCGGTAATGTAAACAATACTGGCGGCTACAGGCAAAAGGGGGTTGAAGGTAACGCCAAAGTCGTCGCATGTTGTGAATAATCTGTCCATGCTGGTCAGCGCGGCTTTCTATGCAGTAGAATTCAAGATAGTGTTCATCAGCTAACAGTAAGTCATCTGAAGAAAGTCTCCATCATCTTCGTGACAGCCATTAGACGTCTTCCCAATATGCAAAAGTCATCGGCCCGATGTTCGCCGCCGATGGCCCGCGCACAGCCGTGCACGAGCCAAACGGCGGCCTACGTCGGTCCGATGGCCTTTGCACAATGGGTTGTTTAAAATATTTTCCCGTCAGTTGTGAATCTGATGGGGACGCCATCATCACTGCGTTGGAATACACGAGTCACAGCACAGCCGAGAAGATCACGTTGAAGATTGTCGGGGCGAGGACACAGCCTTGCTTCACTAAGCACAAACACACATACACAGTACATTATTTCTTTATAAGGACTAACCATTGTACATCTACATGTCCTGTTAGGAGAGATTTAAGGTGAGGCATTCCTTTTAACCCGTGCAGTGCCAGCTGACGCAGACTGTGTTTGTGCAATCTTCGTTAATTCAACACAAAAGCCCCAGATGTCCAAGGAACACGGATTAAAAGTGTTTTCAGCAAGAGGCATAGATCTTCATGAGCCCCTTCAACTCGGGGACTCATAAGGATCTATACCTCTTGCAGTTGGGCGGTGTTCTATTTTTCTCGGCACTGAACGGGTTAATGAGAACCATTATCTCCATCGTCAATCTTTAGTGTAAACTGTTGTTTGTTTTTTCACACACAAAAAAAATATTCACAAACACTATACACAAACCAAGGAGAATTAATCAGCGCTGGACAGACAAACAGTTAGATCCCCTGCCCCCGTCTATCAGGCACCCAATCGCCAGCTGGCGATTGGGTGCCTGATAGGCGGGGCCAGGGGATCTAACTGTTTGTCTGTCCAGCGCTGAGTAATTCCCTTTGGTTTGTGTACAATTCTACCAGCGCTAGCCTCACCTATCTGGTTTGTGAGTATGCTATAACTCGAGGCAAAACTTGTATCGTTACATTGTTGTGTATTGTCTTGTGCATCTACTGTGGAAAATCAGAGTATTTACCCGACCACATTTAGTAGTCCACCTTCTTGTTTGTGTATGTTTGTTTCTCCTGCCTATTTTCTCTTAGTCGCCTGCTCGGCGTTAAACCCCAATAACTAACTAATGCCTACTTCCTAAGTTTCAGGAAAAGACATGGGTTATAGGCTAGACCAGATGCTTCCTTTTAGGGAAAACGGATTTGTTCAATAGCATGTCCGTTGAAAGGTCCTGGTAAATCAAAGTGGCACAGTTGGAGTGCGCCTGAGTTGATCAGTGTTCAGGTCGTACTCATAGGCAATAGATTTCCCTGTCCCCCATTAACCCACCCGTCAGGGCCGTCCATGATCACCTCGGTGCTGTGGACGTTAAACCCGAACTAACCAACCAATCCTTTTAGGGATGTAGATGATCGTCTGGTTCTATACCTGCGTATTCTGTGGGCTGGCGATCGGGTGCCTGATAGGCGGGGGTAGGGGATCTTGGAATGTGTACAATTCTACCAGCGCTAGCCTCACCTATCTGGTTTGTGAGTATTCACAAAACATGTTTTTGGATTTAATGGACGTGTGTGGGCGTTTGCAGAATGGCATCATGCAGATCATCCAGGCCCGTGACTATGACAAAATATGGCCGTCTTCTCTGGTCAGGATGAGGGATGAGTATCAAGATCTTCTAGCCAACTTCAAGTGTGTGGACAAGGATGTCTACACACTGCAAGTATTTCCTACAGGTTTGCAATTATCCCTTAACCCCTTGGCTGTGGGTCGCGGTGATTCCGTCCTGTAGGCACCATCGCGACCAAAATCGTTACCGACAGCCAAAGGGTTAATCTCTTCACTGCCAGGACACTGCCAACACTATCCAACTGCCAGAAGCAAAGGTCCTCACGAGCACTCGAAGGCACGCGGCCTCTTGGTTTGTTACTTAACCCCTGTTTTGACGAGAAAAACTGAACACCACCGACCTGCAAGAGGCATAGATCCTCATGAGCCCCCGCAACTGCGGGGGCCCATGAGGATCTATGCCTTTTGCTGAAACCACTTTGAATCCATGTTCCTTGGACGCCTGCGTATCTCTGACGTTGAATTGTAAGTTATTTCAAAAAGACAGTCTGCATCCACTGGCATCATGTGTGCTCTGTCTCGAGAGGCCATGCTTCGTGCGCCCAGAGGTGTCTGCTTCAGTGTCTGTTTCGGCATCGTCTGCTGTGATTGTGCAAGCCGATTCGGGAGTGGCAGCTAGTCCTTGTTGCAACAGGGGGCAGACGAAGGATGATGATGTCAGGGGAGCCTGGCAGTGAAGGGGTTAATATGGCAATAAGAGGACAAAAGTGGAATATGTGGGGTTTCAAAACGGTTTTAGTATAACAGGTCAAGTAATTAACTAATGTCTGTCTGCAAGTATAATGTTCAGTGAAAGTAGTGGGCACAAATCCATATCATAACATCACGGTGACCACTGTACCGAAAGCTTATGCAGAGCCCCTAACATCTGCAAGGCGAATAGATCCTCATGAGCCGCCGCAGTGCGCAGCTGGTCATGAGAATTTATTTCTCTTGCTGGCTCTAACCCATTTAACCCCGCGGCAGCATTTCCCAAATTGTGGAGGTTTTACTTAACGACTATGTACCGCCAGCAGGAGATGATGGATTGACTGTGAAAATTCAAGGTTAATGGCAGATTAGCTTGGCGCCTTCAGGCGCCAAGCCAATCTGGCACTACCCTTGAATTATCCTGGTCGGTACATCTGCTGCAGGGCGTCGAGGCTAAATGGGCTAAGTACCTCTATATTGTTAATATTGTTTACGGAAATTACATCGTATGCTTGATTACCCGCCGTGATCATTATCCCAACAGTGACTACGGGTATACTTGAGTGCGATTTTGAATCAACGAACGACCCAATGTGTGGATTCACCCAAGATCCTGACCGTGTTATGAGCTGGATATCGCACACCTCCGATACACCTACAGAACACAATGTACGTCTAAAGGACCATACGTGTGGACTCGATAACAATTGCGGACCTGGACATTACTTGTACATGGCGGGAAGCGGCTTGGCGCCTGAAGGCGAAAAATCGCATCTTATAAGCCAGGTATAGTCGTGTGTGAGCCGGCTCAGTGTGTGTGTGTGTGTGTGTGTGTGTGTGTGTGTGTGTGTGTGTGTGTGTGTGTGTGTGTGTGTGTGTGTGTGTGTGCGTGCGTGCGTTCATGCGTGCGTGGGTGGGTGTGTTGTGCGTGCGTGCGTGCCTTCGAGCACGCGTGTGCCTGCGAGTGCGTACGTCAGTGTGTGTTTGCGTGTGCATATGATATGTCTGCGGTTTTGTTCATACGCACGCGTTTGTGATTTTTAGATGGACTGCCTCTAAATTCTTCGTGAAGAAAACAGAACTTTACGCAACTTGTGTGCTGCAAAGGTGAACAGTAATATATATATATATATATATATATATATATATATATATATATATATATATATATATATATATATATATATATATATATATATATATATATATATATATATATATATATATATATATATATTATATTTAATTGTCATAGTCATGTCGCAAATGTTTTTTTAACAGCGCTTGAATATTTCAAGGAAATTACCCCCCCACCCCCCCCCCCCCCACCCCCACCCACCCTTGATGGGAGGAGGTAGCATCTAGCATGCAGCTTTCGAAAATTATGTATCTGTTTATTGTGTTAAGCTATTTCAGGTTTATTTCGTATAATGTATTTCTGCAGCCTCTCAACGCCTGATCCCTTTTACTCGTATATCTGATTTTCCTTTAATTTCAGACATTTAACACAGAGCACTTGGCACATTATTGCCTGCGATTTCACTACAACATGTTTGGGAAAGGCCATGGAACGCTGAACGTGTACGCAGTGGACAATAACACTTATCCACTGTTATCTTCACCTATCTGGAGCTTTTCTGGAACTGGGCAAGACCACGGAAACATTTGGCACGAAGCAGAGATAAACATCAATACGACAAGCACGTTCCAGGTATTTTTTTCCAGTCTTACCTTCTAGTCTTACCTGATTTCTAGTGCGTAAGGCAGACTACAAATGTCGGCGCGGTCTACAGTTAAAAACAATAGGCTGTCAGGCCGAAGTCGGCCGCAGTCGGCCCGCGCACGACTGTGCGCGTGCCCACTGCGGCAGACTTCAGCCCGATGGCCTGTGCGTACTGCGAATGATCTTATTCAGACCAGTCGAAGTGTTAGTCTGTCTTCATGCATCGAAAGCGCGATGATATGCATGAAAGTATACGCCGAGCGAGCGTAAGGTCCTCGGGCTGTGTGCGAGCCGGCTGAAGCTGGTGTCGGCCCGATGGCATTTGCTCCCCGGGTCTTGAATTTGCGAAATTATAAAGAGGAAATGTCGAATGACTGTGACTCAAAGGGACATTTCAGCAAAATTCGATGCCGGGATAGGAGACTGCCATCTGTTCTTGACAACAAGCTAATGTAATTGAATTCATTTTCCAGCAATAGTATTCATACGAATTTAGCTAGAGAACTGCGTAACTGTGGTTCCGAACCGAGTGGATGGATCAAAGTTTCTTCGCTTGAACATAACAATTTTTTTATAGTGTTGTACATTCTGCGGCCGCGAACCGCCACCGCAGGATATGGCTCGCCTATAGGCGCCAAGCTATTCTGCCACCACCCTTGAACTATCATGGTCGATCTGTCTCCTGGTCTCCTGAATTGTAATGCACTCCTCAGAGGATAACTCCTAAATGTGGGTACTTTGTACCTTGGACACAATTAGTTAGGATCTTCAATGTTTTGGCTGCCATACAAATGGTACTCAGGCGCCCATTTATTATATTCAGCCCGTGTCTGCCATAACACCGTGAACACATCTGTGAATGAAGTCATAATGCCTCTGTACACTGTAGGTGGTGTTTGAAGGAGTCAACAGTCACCCAGAGCACACTACCCTGAGTGACATTGCACTGGATGATATTGCTCTGTTCTACGGACCATGCTTCATGCATCCAGGTATTGCAGTTTGATTGCTGGGACCACGGTGTTCGTGTATGTAACAGTCGGCAAACTGACACATACTGATTTGCACTACTTTCACATTATTATGTTCAGCAGTGCACTTTAGAATGAAACATAAAATATCAAAACATCATGATTCCGCATAATTATAAATCGTTGTTTGTTTGTTTGTTTGTTTGTTTGTTTGTTCGGCATTATTTACCACATACCTAGTATGTCATTAATTCTCTTCTATATATAGAGGAGACATTTAGGATGGGACGCGGTGGAGCGCTTTCAATAGCACGCACATTAAGTCATAGAGGGGCAGGCCTCAAACTCTGACAGTGAAAAAACAATATACAAATTACGTCGTGTCTAGTTACGCCAACCTTGCGCCAGAACGTACCTTTGGCGCGAAGCGCCGTAAGTGGTTGGTTGGTTGTACATTGCTTAACGTCTCAACAGCAACAAGACCTTCTCAGGACGTGCCTGCACTGCTTGTGGAAAAAAAAAAAAAACTAAACAAAATATTGAATGTATGTCGCCAGCCACTCTAATACGCTGAATAAACCTAAGACCATTTAGGAACACACATCCAATATCAAGAGCTACATGCAGCGCAGACAGTAGGGAGAGTTTAAAAAAGGAAAATACAGGTGAATGGACCAAGGGTAGACAGAAACACTTGCCCCAGAATAGAGGGGAAAACCCACTCTGTGAGGCTGACCAGGGTGACCCTGGGAACTAAAAAGTAGCTAATCCTACCCAAGTCCCCCAGGGCAGACCCGGGTGAAGGGCGCCGTAAGTGTGTGTGTGTGTGTGTGTGTGTGTGTGTGTGTGTGTGTGTGTGTGTGTGTGTGTATGTGTGTGTGTGTGTGTGTGTGTGTTTGTGTGTCTGAACACAAAAATCTCCTATGTTTGTGTACATACAAGCCTGAAAACAAAGGAAATGCTTCATTCAATAAATGTGTCTAAGAAGGCCTCACAGCATATTGACTTTAGATGTCTCATTGAAGTGTTCTTCTTATTTTGTACTATTCCTTGCGGCACAGAAAGGAACGATCTGGAGAGATTTAAGCTCTTCGTGACGCAGCAACGTCTGGGAAGAAGAAAAAAAAACTTATATACAGATTATAACATTTATGAAACGTTGTTGATTAACAGCGTTCTTACGTTGTCAGTTCGGCATCCACGTATTATATTATCAGAAGTATTTGATCTCTGTCACGGTCTCACGACTGCTGGCGGCAAATCATGTTGTTCTGCAAACTTACAATAATTATTTGCAGCCCAAACTTGGATGGGAAGCAGTGGAAACAACTCATGTTTCACTGTCGATGTGTATAGGTTAATTAATTTTGTTGTTTAATAAAATCGCCGCCAGTCACGTCATGTCGGATTTCTTGGCAAAGTGCGCATATACAATGATGACGCGGAATGGAATGCGGTCTAGATCCATCCCCGGTTCAACCCTGCTTCGGAGCTGGGTTGAACTCTACCCTGCGCCAACCCGGATTAGACCAAGTGTACAAGCACCATGCCGGGTAGGCCGATTCGGTTTCAACCCGGGTGTATGTGCAAGTGTAAATGGCCTCTCTCTCTCTCTCTCTCTCTCTCTCTCTCTCTCTCTCTCTCTGACCATTTTAATTTAAGAAGACAGACTCTATATTCTTATTATGTCTGCGAGTGTTTTGGGAAAATGCATGCAAGCTCAATGACCTATAGAAGAGACTTTGTGGGCATTGGTCATCCCATCTTGGTTTTTATGGTGTTTTGTTTTGGGTTTTTTGTGTCTATTTTATTTCTATGTGGGTATATATTTTTTTTTGTTGTTGTTGTTCATTTGTTTTGTTTTTTGTTGGTTGTTTGTTTTGTTTGGTGTTTTGGTGTTTTTTGTTTTTGTTGGGGGGGTGGGGGGGGGGGGGGGGCTGGGGGGGTGCATTTTTACAATACAGTACAATACAATACGTAGGCGTAAAGTTATTTTGGCACCACCCTTGAACTATCTTGATCAGTCTACCTCCAAAACTGCAATGTAGTCTTTAGATGACAGCTCCAGATGTGTGGATTTTGACCTCAAGCTCAGCGTGTTAATTAACGTTATTAATTTTTAATAGCTTCAGGTCAGGTACGACTTGTAGATGGGACCTCGCCGTCAAACGGTCGTTTGGAAGTGTACGTGGAGGGGCGGTGGGGGACGGTGTGTGGTGCTGGATTTCACCCTGAGTCTGTGTCTGTCGCTTGCAATATGCTGGGATACAAAGGGCAAGTATATGTTATGATTCTGCCACGGGGAATCTTTAGATGTATGCATTTGTTTTCTGCGCGGTAAAGAGTACGTAAGAGATGCTGAAATTTCAACTGGAATTGTAAGCATTTTCAAAATCGGTAAATTCAATAGTTATGCCACCAATTTTGAATTGTTGTATGCAGTATAGACTTTCAAGACCGAGACGAAAATGCAGCAAAGTTGGAAAATACTCTTTTGGGACATAAATTAAAAGAGGGTTTTATGTTCATGTACCTGTATTCATCGATGTAGGCCTGAACTGCCGCCTCTGTTGTTGTTAATGTTGTCATAGAAATAATGTGTCGTTGTAGTTTCTCTCGCGTACTTTCCCAGTATGGCAATGTGATTTATGCCCACAGAACTCAGCCAGTTTTGGAAACACGCTCGTTCTATGGACAGACGTCTGCTCCGGCCGTTCTTACCGAGGTGCATTGTGTAGGCACTGAAACAACTCTTCTACAGTGCAAACACACCAAAGCAGGATGCCCACATTTACATACCATAGGACTCGTGTGTCAGCCTCTGAATGACAGTGGTATGCACTTTTTCCACTGCATTTGTTTCATTGTTATTGATGTAAAATTCCTGTATTACATTTTATCATTGCACGTATGGAATGTTTTGTTTGGTATAGTGCATTCGGAAACTATAGTACATAACAGCGCACATATTACATAATACTCGTAGTTTTCAAAGTATCAGTTTGTTGTCAAAGCAAAGTAACAAGTTCTTGACCCAAACTCGACAGTCATTGTGAGCATGGCATTTAAATACAGGCGGCAGAACCCGATTTACCTTCAGACAGCTGAGTTGACATGTCAAGATGACCGATGCTTGATGCCGATATCTAATAACGATGTCATAACGATGTCCGTTCATAACGCATTACCTATGTTTAACTCATTTGAGACATGCCGCCTCCGGATACGCGGCATAAGCCGTGTTTTCGAGGCAGCATGTCTCGAATGAGATAAGCCGCCGTAAAATGTCCCTTGTAGCCTGCTCGAACAATGCGGGAGCGACCCACTTTTAGGCAATGTTCACGACGGAGTTGACAGTGTGGGTAAAGATGAGTAAGCTTGCGCGTCATTAGTATGGCTATTGGTGAAACAACTTCAGAACTTACTTTCAAGGCTTATGCAAGACTATAACTGGAAGACTCTGCATAGTGATCAGGGCTTTTGTCTGAATTGTCCAGACCTTGACAGCAGCCAGCGCGGGGTCAAATAGAACCTTGTGTTGAAAGGTACAGTTCCATAATGAAACTGATGAGAACTAGTCATATCCGCCATAATCTTTTTCTTCTGGTAGTGTATTACAAGATATCATGATTTCATTAACTGTCTGATACTGTAGTGAGAAAAAAAGACGACAATATGTCGGTTGACCGTAGCAACCCATCTAGTGGCACACATACGTACTGACTGCCTGGAAGTGGATACATAACATCCATTTTTATTAGATTTTAGTTTGCAATATTTTTTATATTATTAGATTTTAGTTTAGAATCGATTTTTGTTTTTGTTTTACCGTTTATGAATCAACATGCGAACATATATATTATACCAAAAATAAAATCAAATTGAAATTTATCTTGTACTTTCTGTGAGGGCTTCAGATGAAGCACGTGTTATGGAAGGCACTTGCCCGGTGCGCAATGGCCATCTGTGCGCGGGCCAACGGCGGCCGACGTCGGCCAGATGGCCTTTTGCTCATTGAGTGGCCTCCTTTAAAGCGTGTTTATTTCTTTTTCTCTTCTTAGTTGCTTTCTTGCATTTTACGCGTTAGGCAGCCACCGTTTTTGGTCTGGACTATGTGTTTAGCTGCTGAACCTGTGCGCCTGGTGGGAGGTCACGGGCCCTATGAGGGGAGAGTGGAGGTTCTGATGTACGGACGCTGGGGGACAGTGTGTGGTCTGTCGTTTGACGCCGAGGACGCCATTGTTGTATGTCGGATGCTGGGATATAATGAGTGTGTGAATTTGAATGAGCTTAACTCTCAGGTTGCTTAATTTCTTATGTTAGACTATTCGTGTTGGGAGCTGTGCAAATCGTACAGGAGTAGTTGACATCCTTTGATTAATGATTAGTATATGTTTGTCAGTTAAGTAATGACATTGTCATCGGTTTCATAAGGCATTTGCAAGTATCAGATAAATGTTTGTTTCTTGCTTTCTTTTCCTATTGTTTTCTTTTAGATCGTGTATACATAACATGCATCCACAACTTGGTTTTTTTTTTTTTTTTTTTTTTTTTTTTATTTTTTTTACAGAAGTCAGCCGACAGTGGAAATCGGGTCATTCTACGGGGAAGGTCCTGGCCATGTGTGGCTGAATGAGTTGAAATGTGACGGAACAGAGAGCAGCATCATGGATTGTGATGGACACACCGCCCAGAATATACTGTGTCACCATGGCTATGCCGATGTCGGAGTGAACTGCAGGCCTTCCTTAGAAAGTATGTGACACATTGTTAAAGATTTGTGTGCATAACGATATAGTTGAGATTTTAATTTAACCCATTGGCTGTCGGTAGCGGTTGTTGTCGCGATGATTCCTGCAGGAATAACAACCTGACATCCTACAAAAATAACAACCTGACATCCTACAGGAATAACAACCTGACATCCTACAGGAATAACAACCTGACATCCTACAGGAATAACAAGCTGACATCCTACAGGAATAACAACCTGACATACTACAGGAATAACAACCTGACATCCTGCAAAAGTAACAACCTGACATCCTGCAGGAATAACAACCTGACATCCTACAGGAATAACAACCTGACATTTTACAGGAATAACAACCTGACATCCTACAGGAATAACAAGCTGACATCCTACAGGAATAACGACCTGACATACTACAGGAATAACAACCTGACATCCTGCAAAAGTAACAACCTGACATCCTGCAGGAATAACAACCTGACATCCTACAGGAATAACAACCTGATATTTTACAGGAATAACAACCTGACATCCTACAGGAATAACAGCCTGACATCCTTCGGGAATAACAACCCGACATCCTACATGAATAACAACCTGACATCCTTAAGGAATCATCGCGACAAAAACCGCTAACGAAAGCTAAAGGGTTCACGTCCTTGTGCATAATGTTAACTCATTGGAGACGTGCCGTATACGGATACGCGGCGGTTAGCCGCGTACCCGTATATGGCGCGTCTCCAATGAGTTAACAGTACGGGTGGCTGGGATTTAATTTATTCCTTTAAACGTGCATTCACCGTAATAATTCTTCTTTTTGTCAACATTTCATAGTCGGTGAGGGATGTCTCGATATCCGTTGTTGGTTTTATGGTACACATGTGTCTTTTTGTGTGTTAGCATTTTTTGGTGTGTTCTTTTTGTTATTCTTATTTTTCTTGTATATCCTGTTGCGTGAGTGTGTGTGTTAGGGAAAATATGTGTTGTAGGATGCAAGGTGTATGTATGTTAGTATGTCATTTGTACGGCGCCTAGAGCCTTACTATCGAAAGTATAGGCGCCTTAAAAATATACATTATTATTATTATTATTATTATTATTATTATTATTATTATTATTATTATATGCACAAGGATGCCAAAGTCTGATTAACTCCAAAGAGATTCTTATCGCTAAAAAGCACACGCTTACAAATGAGCAACGGTTACATATGTTTGGTCGGCCTATGAACGTCTGAATGAAATCTCCCACGTGAACCAAAGAGACAACGCAACGCTAGAAGAGAAAGCGATGCGAATAATAGGACAAGCAACAGGAAACGAGAAGTAAATCTCCGACGCTTTCAGACCTGCAGCCATACCTTGCCTAAATTGACCAAGCTTGAGAGGGTTGCACGACGGACTTAAGACATTCTCACCGGCCCCAATTTTACTTCTCCATCCCGACGCTGAGGTCAGCTGTCCTTTGCTGCATCTTGGACAACTTCGAAACATCTCAATTTCTACACACGCCAATATCACATGGAATACATAGTGCTTAGACAAATTGTTCATCGAGTATGTTATTTGATGAAGCCCGGAATGCGAGGTGGACAATTTTTGCTGTAATCCACAAAAGCCCTATTGTCTACACATTTTATACCACATGCCTCCTTCTCAGTATTTACTATGTTTGTTGGCTGAAATGTGACCGAAACAGCCTCAAAATGGACTCAGCGCCAGCGGCGTGTTTGCGTCTGACGCCCGATAATTAGGCCTATCTTTCATATCGATCCAGTAATGCACGAAAATCCCATCCTCTTACCTGTCTCTGCCACGAATCCTTTATATCACTGTAGACACTTGCACAAAACTCATGTACCTTCACAAGATGCCGCAATGCTTCACAATGCGTTTTACCACTAGTGCACAAATGAAGCCCGGCTATAGGTGACGTCAAACACTAATTTTAAAATTAAAACGAAGCACTTCCGCTGCATACATAGTGCCTCATGATATGCACAAGTCTTGTTGCGTCACACGTTTCAATTCAGCATGTGCCCATGTTTGTGAGTTGCTGCAAAATGAGGTCGTCGGTCTATTTTGTTGCTAGGTAAATCTCAGGTTGCTAGGTAAATCTCACATTCTTAATTCACCCCAGAAAATAACCCGCGAGTGGTGTTAATGTGTCTTCAGCCCAAGTGCGACTAGCCGGCAATGGCAACTCAGCTACCGAGGGCCGTGTGGAAGTGTACGTTGATGGACGCTGGGGGACGATCTGTGCTAACCACTTTCAGGAAGAAGAGGCCAGAGTTATTTGTAGGATGCTCGGACACGAAAGGTAATAAAGTCGTGCCAGATTACCTCCCTCAACATGTAAATGTATGGGCCCCGTCTTTGCTAACGTAAGGCATGTTCTCATGAGCCCTTGGGACGGATTCAATTGAATATAATATGCCCCTTGCATGCGTCAGGCGCTTGCGTGTTAATACTCTCACCATTCGCCAAAATATCAAACAATGCGGGTCGGGGGAGGGGGGGGGGGCGGGACCAAAAGCCCCAAAAGGGGCTTTGCTATGGCATTTTAAAGAATTGCGGCTGGGGGTGGGGGGAGGGGTCCGGAACCCCTGAACCCCCCCCCCCCCACCACCACCACCACCACCACCACCACCCACCCCCAAGATCCGCCCCTGGGATGGTCAGAGTTGCAATCAAGAGGTAGACTTTAATATGTCAGCTATACTCTATTTTATTTTACGCAGCATCCATCCTGTGGCAAGAGACCATTCTTTTTACGGACTGGGAGAAGTTCCTGTCCTGTTAAGTGAGGTGGACTGCGTTGGAAACGAGACGAACATTCTGGAATGCCATCACTTGGCGGTGCGTGACCCACATGGTTGTGCAAATAACCATCGTAACGATGTGGGGGTTGTGTGTGACTCCCCGCAACCCTTGACAAATTTAGTGGGACGCTCAGCTCCTTGATTTTCCGGACCATGTACAAATACACAGCATAGCCCTTTTCTGCATGCACCCAATGCGCAAAAGGCCATCGGGTCGACGTCGGCCGCGTTGGCCCGCGCACGGCCGTGCGCGGGCCAACGGTGGCCGACATCCGTCGGCCCGATGGCCTTTGCGCACTAGGTAGTAGGTAATGTAAACAGTACCGTTGGCTGCATGAGCAAGGCGGTTAACATGCAAACAAATCGATAGGTTCATTAGAGTAACATATAATTATTATGTGTGCGTATTGGGACCATTCATATTCACTCCAAGATACCTTTATGTTGTTGGTAGTTCAGACAGATTTGGAAAAGACAGGATGTAAGTAAATTTTAAGAATAAAAGTAAAATTGCCGCGGTTGTTAATTTGTGATGTTTGGGCTTTTTCAATTGATGATAATCAATTTGTGATGGTGGTGATGTATGATCACGTGTGTGTGTGTGCGCGCGCGCGTGTGTGGTTTTGTGTGTGTGCGTGTGTGTGTGTTTGTTTGTGTGTGTGTGTGTGTGTGTGTGTGTGTGTGTGTGTGTGTGTGTGTGTGTGTGTGTGTGTGTGTGTGTGTGTGTGTGTGTGTTGGAACATTCAACAATTGGAAACGCAGCATACAGCATCTGCACATCTAGAATTTTGTTTCAATAGTATAGTACGCCGCTTTCAGTCATCACGTTTTGATCCAGCTAAGAACTGACTAATGAGCAGGAGATGTTGTCATTGCATAGATCTGTTTTACTGTCATTGTATAGATCTGTGTCAGATCAAATTTATTTTTCTGGACGGACACGAGCACCCATGGCAACCGGATACAAACATCCATGGCAACTTCGTCAAGTCAAGGGACCTGTTTGGCCAAGAATCGGTGCATAAATGTATGCAAAACTTCAATTGTATAAACATGCTTAATGTTATGTATGCTATTCCTAGGGTCCGATCAGAGAGTCTATTTTTAAGATAAAGGCCTCGACTTTTATCTTCAATATAAACTCCTTAACCGGACCCTCGAGGCGACAAGAACCACTGGCAAAGTCTAACTCGTAACACAGCTAATAATACCAGGAGTATAGTGAGGCACTCCACGTTGGGAACAATGGAAAGGACAAATACAAAACAGCTGTGTTGAGCGTAGTCATACTTTGCGTTTAACACACGTGGAAGCCACCTATTTTTCTCTGGGTGGGACGTGAGCCATCTTTACAATGAGTAGCGAATGACCAAAGCCAAATACCCGCTAAGGACTATACCCAATGCGCAAAAGGTCATTGGGCCGACGGCGGCCCGATGGCCTTTTGCGCATTGGGTATAGTCCGTAGAGTCCAAAAGGAACAGTGCCTGACCTTCAGGCACGGTCTGTTGTATAATGACTGTATCTCGTTTTAGAATGTACTGCCTGTTACGACTGGGCAAAGGGTGAGGGAACACATATTTTATCTTGTCTCAGATTTTTTTTATTTATGAGAACTATGTCTTCCTGGAGCTCTTTCTTGAAGACCAAGGCAAAACAAGAACACGTACACTTAAATCAGTTAGGAAAGGAGTGGCGGACAGCAACAATGGAGTTTGCAGCTGTTTTACTGTCGGTGCGCATTATCTCTTTTTGTTCTTCTTACGAGTTCACCTCACGTTTTTACGTTCAAACGCCTCTATATGTGTTTCGATTTGCTGAAGAAGTTTTACTGAACAAAGATCGTAGAAGCGTTTGTCATTCCTTTTTTTTAATGGTCGATTGTGTTCCCTGGTGCCAAGCTAATAATAATAATAATACCGTTATTATATAGGCGCTTTTTCTCAATTTTTGGGCAAATCGACTCAAAGCGCTGCGAACTGAAACCCAACACGCACACTCACGTAACAGCCACGGATTTACGCCATTTAAGACGAACACAATACAACAGACGAAGGGCCAGTTCAGCTACTGAAGTTACAGAGATTTTTGATCGCTTGTATTTGAAATTTGTAGTGTCCTGAAACCGGTACCAAAGTGTGGGGGGGTGGAAGAACCGGAGTACCCGGAGAAAGAACCCCTAATCAGACACTACCTCGTAGAGGGGGGATAGTTTGTAAGTGCGTTACACGTGATTGCAGTGTTTCGCGGCTTTTTTCTGACTCGTGATCTGTGAGTCGAAGAACGTTTTGTTACAAAATCGAAGTGGCTTAGATATTGCGTTTCCTGGCTGTAAAACGAATTCCACGTGAATGTGCAACAGTAAACCTCCACTATACACCTCCGTCCTTGTAATGGGGAATTGGAAACGTGTTGCATTGGATACGCGACATTAACTCCTACTCTACGCAGCTGTAAAAGACATAAATCCTCGTGAGCCCCCACAGTCGCGGCGGCTGGTGAAGATTTTTATGTCTCTTGCTAGTCCTATTTTCTTTCTGCCTCGTTTTGGGTTCATTTGCATTTGTGTTCTTCACGCGAGTGTCGGTGAGTGTCTCGTCGTTTCAGACGCGAAATCCATGATCATTGGCGGCGATGGCGTTAAGCCGCGTATCTGAGTGCAGAACGCCTCGAACGAATCAGTCTCTCTTCTTTTGCGGCGTGACAAGGAGCTGAATTGGTTGGAGGAGTTATGCACGTGTGCTCGTTCCTTTCTACAGGGGCTGCTGCTGGGTGTTGCGCGTTGTCAGGTCTTTTTCGAGACTTTGGGCGAGTTAAACTTTATTTATTTAGATTTTTCGATTTGTATATGATAATTGTTAACACATTCAACCCCAGGACCGAAATCCCCAAATTTTGAAGTTGCCCTCTGAAGGACTGTACTACCAATCTAGAGACAGATCGAGCATGATAGTTCTAAGACTGATGATGCCAGAATAGCTTGGCGCCTATGGGCGCCAAGCTTTTCTGGCACCATCCTTGAACTACGATGCTCGATTCATGTCTTGCTGTGGTGTGTCGGGACTGAATGAGTTAATAATGTCTATTGGAATGTATTCCTTGTACAGTAAACTGCGGATATATAAAGGCCTTGTGTGTGTGTTATTGTATCCGAAGTTTGTTATAAGCGAGATAATTTACACAGAGAGCGTAGGCTGGACCTGTACAAAATGGGTATATATCCGGGTTTTGTTATATCCGCCTTTGTTATAAACAAATTTTACAGTAAATGTTTTCACACTAGAGTTCGGTTCTGTCTCTGCGCAATCTTGGTGAAGTCCAGACTACACGATGACTGCTAAGCGTATAAAATGCAGGTAAATAAGCAAGTAATAAAACATCATCTTGAAAAAAGACAATGTATAATACAACTGTTTTGACCTAGTTTTTCTAAATCATGTTGTCTGTCTTTGTATTCGGTTTCCAAAATTTGTTAGATTATTATTATTATTATTATTATTATTATTATCATTAGATAACAAAATTTACTGCCGACGGTCCATTATTATTATTGCAGAGAATCTACTGCTGACGGTCCAAAATGGCACCTGCTACTTCTCGTACATTCCTATCACACAACAGAACGTGCTGCACGATGCAGCTCGGAAATCGGCATTAGAGGTACTGATGTGTGATTATACTCAATAATGACCTTTCTTTGCTGCTTGACTGCTACTGACGATATCGCTTGGCGAAAAGACGTAGGTACGCGTCTTGTCCGCCACCCGGTATCCCCCGTAGGCGGCTAGCTGTCAAAGGGGTTCAACCATGCATTCAACTCTGACATATGCTACAAGAAGAAATGGATCGACCCTGTTAGTTCAAAGGTTTGCCAGAATAGCTTGGCACCTACCATGATAATTCAAGAGTTGAGCCAGAATAGCATAAAGCACTTCAGCCTCTAGGTGCCAACTGTATTTGCTCTATCCCTTGAACTATCACAGTCGATCTGTTTCTTGAATTGGTGTTTAATTACCAGCAAGATATGGCTCGACCAAGATAGTTCAAGGGTGGTGGCAGAATAGGCGCCAACCTATTCTGCCACCACCCTTGAAATATCATGGTCGATCTGTCTCCTGAATTGTAATGCAGTCTTCAGAGGAATGTGGGTACTTTGTACCTCGGGCACAATGAGTTAAAGCCGTCTAGTACCGGCCGGTATCGATACATGCTACCACTGTCGATATGATTTGGACGTGTGACTGTCGTAGACTACAAACCTGCACGGCATTAAAATGCCAGCATCATGGGGGGGGGGGGGGGGGGGGGGGGGGGGGTATGGAGGGGGGCTGTCTTGATTTGGCGCAAAAAACGGCGGGCAGGCCGGGCCAAAGGATCGGCGGTGTCAACTGGAGCGTGTCAGTTTTTCAGTATTCAGTTCCCAACGCACACGAAAATGCCGTGCGAGGGCCAGCGGCGGCCGACATCGGCCCTATGGCCTTTTGCGCACTGGGTTGCGACTGACACTGATTTCACCCGAGACTACGAATGCAGCACTGAAGGCACCCACCCGCGGACAGTGACCGTGAAATCGTACGCCCTCTGAGTATGTGGCACTCTCTCTCTCTCTTGAGACTGACGAGGCGGCACTGGGGGGGGGGGGGGGGAGGGGGGGGAGGGGGTGGGGGCGGACGCAGGGTGCATGGAGAGAGGGGGACTCAGTTGAACTCGGTCAAGTTGAGTCACGTCAAGAACAAGAACAACGTTTATTGTCAGTCGAGGGGCCCATTGGGGCCAAAGGACACAGAGGGCTTTGCATTTCGTATTTATCAGTTCAGTGCTTTGTTATAGAATGTCAGTCTAGATGTGTTGCTCCACTTAATTCTGTTCCAGGATCTAGTGTATTGCTCTTCTAGTTTTCTATGGAGGGCCGCTGTTTTAAGTGAGGTTCCCCTGAATGTACACTGGTTATCCCACACGTGGCGGAACCCGCCAGTTCGTTGTTCGTTATATCCAGTTTAATGTCCCACTGGCACATATGTGATCGGGGAGGAACCCCAGTGAGCTGAGAATTTGTCTTGTAAAAGCGACCCACGGGGCGGTGGTTTCGAGCTGTTCGTGATACGCCTGTTTGAGATATGAGATGCTATCAGAGTTTAGCATGTGAAGCCAAAAACCTATCACTTGGACCGATACTCTGATGCTCACCGGGAACTGTCGGCCGATCTCAGCTAGGGTCGGAATATTCATAGCTTTTTTGTGGATGCCTAAGACAGACTTAGCAAATTTCAGTTGAATGCACTCGTGAGGCATTTGTCCCTTCATGCAGTCATCGAAGAGGTGACTCAGGTCACTGTCAATACTTTTTGCCTTTAGCGTGAAAGGGAACCATACTTCTGATGCATATGTTGCGACAGGGACCACTAGCGAGTCAAACAGTTGCATTATCGTTTTAGTATGTAGGTTTTGTTTGTATAGTGAGCGTTTAAGGGTATGAGCGGCTTTGGCTGGCTTGTCTCCCTAGGTGGTCTTGTGCCGATGTAAAGCTGCCTTTGTTATTAAACATTACCCTTAGGTACTGGTATGTATCCACAGTTTCTATTAAGTCGTTTCCATACCTAAATACGGTGGTTACTTTTGGTGCTGCTCGTACGAATGCGATTATCTTTGTTTTGTTTTTATTGACAGTCACGGGTCCCACTCTTCACAGTATTTATGTAGTTTGTATTTAA
This sequence comes from Semisulcospira habei, assembly GCA_036245525.1. Classification (NCBI taxonomy): domain Eukaryota; kingdom Metazoa; phylum Mollusca; class Gastropoda; family Semisulcospiridae; genus Semisulcospira; species Semisulcospira habei. The sequence goes on from BTPG01000003.1 coordinate 166,708,809, forward strand.
TTTGTTCTGGAGGCCAGCTTTTGTAGTGGACTTAACCGCTAGATCGTCTGCGTACAGTAAGCACGGTATTTCAGTACCTGTCGTGTTGTTAACGGTTGGGGAGTCTTCGTCCTTTAAGCAATTTGGGAGGTCGTTGATGAAAATATTGAACAAGTCAAGACTGCGGCCGGATGGTGGACGGCGGGGTGGTTACTGATGTTACTGTGCGGGCCGGGAGCCGAAACTGAGGGGAGGGGGCAGACTGAGTGGGCGAGGCGGCCGTAGGTCACAGTGGTACTTATGTAGTCAGCCCCGGGGATCAGCCGGAGACTGCCTTCCCCCCCCCCCCCCTCCCCCACGGCACGGGGCGGCAGCCCCCGGGCCGGGCTCCGGATCCGCTCCTGGTCTGGGGTGTCAAGTTCCGGTACCGGACAACGGAGGGACTGCCGGGCTCGGCACTGGCGGATTGCATACAATGACTGATACTGACGAGCAAATTAGCGGGGAGGTAGTCCGCAGTATAGCGGCCTGTCCGCAGTGCGGGCCGGTCTGTCGACTACCGTTGCCGGGCCGCCGGTCAGTCTAACAACTCTGTGGGCCAAAACCGGCGCTTACTTCCCCGGCTTGAGTCAGTCCTTGTAAGTCAAAGCGGTTTTTCACTGAGCCAGGTCTTCAGAGCCGCGTTGAAATCAAACGTGGCGATACGTGAGAAACTGCGGATCTCGTCAGTCCCGACTTCCAACACTGTGACGCCCCGCTTCCCCCACCCGACGGCTTAGTACTGCCTGCCCGCCGGGGGCGGGTGCACAGACGGTGCTCGGACTGACGGAAATTGATGACTTCATCCGGCCATAGTACAACGGTATTTCACATAAACCGTGCCAGCAACGTCATTGCTACTATTTATGTCGCAAATGATCATGTTTACATCCAGGTAGGTCGTGTCGAAATGCCGGAGGATGTTCTTATTACTACTTAGTTCATGAGCACTCTCTGTACCGACCAGACATGCAGAGGCGCGGCAGCGGGCAGGGTAGCACATTAAATGTATGACGTCACATCACGTGACTTGAAATGTAGACAAACAATCGGAGGATCATTTCAGAGTGTTGAATTGCTCAGCTTGGCGTGCCAAACGAGGCAACATCAGGCTTCCGCACCATGGGTATGCATTTTTTATTATTCTAAACAATGTGATGCTTTCGGGAATTGATGGTACATTTCTCCCCAAGGCAGGACTGTCGACAAGACCAAGTAACCGACCCGGAAATGGAGGGTGCGTGTTTGCGGCTTACATGAAAACGGATTGATTGTACATTGCTTAACGTCCCGGCAACACGCGCCATATATATATATATATAATAGTTGTACTCGTCACGTGAATGTTTATGTGCTTGGTGACCCAAATTCAATATCTACATTAATTGTAGCGTAAAGTTTTCAGCTTTGCTCAGCCAGGCTGCTGTCAGGACAACTTGTTTACAGGCTCTATATTAGGTTAACTTAGGTCAAGGTTAGTGGGTCATCTAGCTGTTAGCTTACAGAACAAGAAACTGTATATAAATCCAAGTTAGTTGTGTATCATACTTTGCCAGATGTCGCCGGGATTCTATTATCTGTCGGAAGGCTAAAACTATGTTTACACCTGTCAACTGGTGCCACTCATCCATGAGTGAAGTACACACATATTCAATACAAATGTCTCAGGCGCAAAATGTATAGTCAGATTATACTATTGCGTTCAGAAAGTTAAACCCTTACAGATAAGAGGAAAAGATGTGGTAGTTTAACTTTTTCCATCTGATCTGTGATCATCCTTAACGGCCTCTTTAGTCTTAACCCCACGGCCGCATTTCCAAACTTTGGGAGGCGTTATCTAACGACTATGTACCAGTGGTAGGAGATGGATTGATCATGATAATTCAAGGGTAGTGCCAGATGAGCTTGGCGCCTGAAGGCGCCAAGCTCATGTGGCACTAACCTTGAATTATCATGATCAATCCATCTCGTGCTGCAGGGTCTTGGTGCTAAATGGGTTAAGCTTCACTAGGAATGTGAATGCACCCATTTGTTTTAGATGAACACAAAATGCCACTCAGGGTGCATGCATGCCCATGACATATCTATGGTGAAAAAGATGTTTATTGACATTATCTAATCCCCACTCCCTCTCACACATTGCATGAGCAACACAAACTGTCAGCTATTGGGTGGGCCGTGTCAGTTGGTCTAATTCCAGTGATGTTCTCACTACTAATCTCAGGGATGTTCCACGTACAGTAACAAACAGTCCTATGAGCTTGATTTCAAATTCTGCTCTGGGATACGCCATGCCCATTTCTGATCCAATCTAAATATATGTTCTGAAAGTGCACAGGAGACCAACAAATCCTGTTTTGAAATAGTCCATGTAACCTTGTATAGCACGATCAGCATAAAGATGAGCAGTTCACCAGGGTGGGTCTTCCTTTTTCAAAAGCAAACATGTTTTTAACCCTTTGGCTGATTCCCATAGTAATCATCATGACAAAATTGAAAAAAACACTGCTGACAGCCAAAGGCTTAATTAGTACAGACTTTGTTCTGATCATTTGCAATGAAATGCATTCATTGCTCTAGCCAACACAGGATGTTTTGTGGCTTGTGCTTAGAAGTGTCATGTGTCAAAGATATATGTTTGCAATGTATTATTTAGTGATGTGTCAACAGTAGATTGTGTTAGAGGTGGGCCAGTCCACCCGAAACAGGCATGTTACGCAAGCAGGATAATGCATTATATGATATACATGATGATAATTTACAGAGTACCGAAACTTGAGCACGTAACACCCTTACTAAAAGGTTACTTGTTGACCTGCACTGGCTGCCTACAGGTATCTTAAAGAATATTGTGTACAAGGTTTCTGTCATTTGTTGCAATACTATTACCGGTTCTGCTCCCCCATATTTGTCTGGTATGTTTCATATCTATGTACACGCCTTCAAGATCCCCCTGTTCTGCATCAGACACTCATATTTTCAGGGTTCTTAGGTGAAAGAAGTCTAGCCTGGGCCTGTCTACCATATTGAAAATACAGTAGACTTTGAAACGGGGCTGGTCGGGGAACATTCCAGAGCATGCACATGATGTTTTTGGTGTGCGGGCAGAAATTCTGGCAAAGAAGTAACAAGATAAAAATGACGTCACATCTAGCTATGCAAACCTTGCTAGAGAACGTCTTTTTGGCACCAAAGCGTTGCTGTATGTGTGTGTACATGTGACAGCGACTAGAGCCTGCGTTTGAGGACAGACAAGCTTGAAATGTTAGGATATTGTCCCTGAAAAAAATTATATCAAGACCTTTTTTTAATTTTTTTTGATTAAGATGCTCATTGGTGAGAAAATGGCCTCTTTCACAAAAACCAGTTGATTCTCACTGGAGTCCTTAATTTTTCTTATGTTTACTAGAGATATTTTGCATATGGCTAGATAAAAGGAACATATTGAATGAGTTCGTTAACCAGCATTGTAGTTTGTACCTCTAGAACTTTTTGAGTGATAATTAAATATTTTAAAAATATTTATATTTTCACGTTTTGGGGATTAATTTCACGAATTATATACATGTAATCTTAAAACAATTGAATATTTTTTATGAAAAAAATGATCTTCTCAATAATTGCATGTTTTTTTGCATACGGTATTTACATAAGCCTACAGTTTGTCTTGGCTGTTGGGTATGATTCTAAAGGTCAGTTGTGACTTGTATGCCCTAGGTGTGAAAATTAGACAGTTTTCTGCACCACTTTATCAGAGTCATTTGTAAAACAGCTAATATGATTTTAATTTTTCTTTTACGAAAAAAACTATCTTCTCGTTAATACCCGCATGATCTTTCATAAACAGTGTTTGCGTAACCATAAGCCTGCTGTTTGTCCCGGCCCTGGGGTAGGATTAGGTAAAATTGTAAGTCCTAGGCATGAAAATCGGGAAGAAAATCGCTGAGTTGATTCTCTGATACATCAAATGTTAGTACTGTGATAGGTGACATAGCATCCAGTCATCACTATGAACACGGCGTCGTGGGGCTAATGATGCCATGACGTGAAGCTTGAAGTGACATTTTGCTGCTCGTGCTATTATTTTTCAGAATAGCTGTGCTATGCCAGACCACAGAGCTTACGAATGGCGGGAATTGCCGTGTGTCCGCTTTATTTCTGTGTGCCAGTGTGTGTGGATCGGAGAGTGGGTTAGAGTAGAAGAAGGAGATGGAGTCCTGTCGCTACACGAGCCCACAGAGCGTACTAATGGCGGGAAGCACTGTGTGTCCGTCTTTATTTGTGTGCGCTGACGTGTGTGTTGATCAGAGGTTGGCTTAGAGAGAAGGGAAATGGATCAGCATAATAAGCCTAAAGATATGAACAACACTGAATGTTCCTAAAAGATAAACGCATCTGAGCTTCAAACAATACTGTAGACTTTGGGATAAAATCCTCATCTTGTTTCTTAATTCGGTCCAGTTACCTGGAATGACCTTCCAACCCATGTCAGACACGCTCCAACTCTGTCTGCTTTCAAATTGCTGTTCAAGACCTATCTTTTTTGGCTCACATGCGAAGCAAAAGTGAGTATGTTTTGGGCCAGTGGTCGTCCATCCGCCGCTTTAACGTTGGCATTTTCTCGGAGACTATTCAAGCCACAGTCTTCAAACTTGGCCCAAGGATACTTTGTGGCAAGACATTTCTAAACATACCAATTTGTTGTGGCAAGACATTTCTAAACATACCAATTTGAGTGACGTCTCACAAAGGTTAAAGTCATACTCATAGATGATCAGGAAATATGTCAAAAATAGCTTTATTTTGACATAATTAATTTTTTTCTCAAATACTGTTCACAACTTCATACCCAAACTTGGTACAAAGGTACCTGATGGTAAGACCTTTCTATGCATACTAATTTGGTTGATCCCTCGGAAAGGTCAAGGGTCACAAGAGCTCAGGAAATAGGTGAAAAATAGCCATATTTTGACAAAAGATGTTTTTTCTCAAATACTGCTCCAACTTCAAACCCAAACTTGCTACAGAGATACCTAATGGTAAGACCAATCTATGCATACTAATTTGGATGACCCCTCGGAGAGGTCAAGGGTCACAGGGGCTCAGGAAATAGGTCCAGAATAGCCATTTTTTGACAAAAGATGTTTATTTCAAATACTATTTACAACTTTAAACCCAAATTTGCTACAGAGATATCTGATGGGAAGACCTTTCTATGCACATTATAATTTGGTTGATCCCTCTGAAAAGTCAAGGGTCACGAGAGCTCAGGAAATCGGTCAAAAATAGCCGTATTTTGACAAAAGATGTTTTTTCTCAAATACTATTCACAACTTCAAACCCAAATTTGGCACAGAGATACCTGATGGTAAGATCTATCTATGCATACTAATTAATAATTTAGATGACCCCTCGGAAAGGTCAAGAGTCACAAGAGGCTGGCAAATGTGTGTAAGTTGCTAATTTTTGATAAAATTGTATTATCAATATTTTTCCAAAATTTTCAAGCAAATTTGGCACAAAGGTGATAAGACCTTCCTATTCATACTAATTTAGTCAACTCATCAAAAAGGTCAAGGGTCGCGGGAGGTTGACAGATTTTGTGAAAAATGTTTACATTTTCAGAAAACATGGAGATCTCTGCAGCAGAAGCCAGCCCTTCTCACAAAGGTCCCACATTATTATGTAAATTGGTCATACGCGTCAGCCATATTGGCTTTGCCTTTCTTGTTCTTATGCGCATAATAATTAAGATGCATTTTCAGTGTGTTAGCAATCTTTGGCAGTAACTGTTCTTGTAACGGTGTGTGTATGCGTTTGTGAGCTGTTGATATGTGTCACTTTAGTTGTAACATATATGGTAGCTTTTACTTTCTTGTACTTTTTGTTCTGTGATTTATGATCTTGTAAAGCACTTAGAGCATCATTAATTTGGAGGTTAAGCGCTATATAAATGTGTATTAATTATTATTATTATTATGGTAGCTAGGAGTAGGATTCAAACATGCAGGGCCTTTTCATGCCTCATAGACAAGGGTTCAGGGTTTAAAAACATAATGGTAAAGATCACCCTGTTCGGCGAGCTTGCTACTGGACACCGTGACAGAGGGGCACCAAAGAAGAGATACAAAGACTGTCTCAAGAAGTCACTTAGTGCCTGCCAAATCGACCACCACCAGTGGTCTTCGCTTGCTGCGGACCGTGACACCTGGCGCTCCACCATTTACAAGGCAGCTGTCTCCTTTGAGGACTCTCACAGAGCTAGCCTTAAGGACAAGCGGCTCAGGAGAAAAAACAGAGATGCCGCAGCTCAGAACCCTGGCATACCTCCCGCAGCCTGCGGTCGAACGCCGTCTCGATGGCCTCCGCAGCACGAACAGCTGCAGACGTCGTGGCAACCTAAAATCTTCGTTCGCGAAGTCAAGCCAAGAGAGAGAGAGACAAGGGTTCAGGGTTTAAAAACATAATGGTAATGTTGATGTAATAAGGTACATTGAAATGTAATTTAAACATTTTACTAGGATTTCAGGATTTAATTTAACATCTTTTCACACATTGGTGATATTAGACACACACACACCCCCAAAAAAAAAAATCAACAACAAAACACACAACTTGTTAATATCAAGGACTAGCAATAATTAACATCCAAACCCACACACAAATTACTTATTATAATAGTTTACCCACCAGACTATGAATTATGATATTAATTATTTGAATTGCAATATTACTAAGATGTCATACATATTTTCTGCTAATTTTTCAACTGTTGTGTTATTTTGTGTCAACAGATTCGTCACAGATTATATGTTTAACAGAGATGGGTTGCACCTGCATTTGATGTCTTTTAATAATTTTGTTTTCCAAGAATTTAGTCTTAACTTGTATATCAGTGAAGCTGGGTTTTTTTTAACAAGGTCTGAAGGTGGAACATGATAAGTATATTATATATTTGTATAATCTTTTTGAAAAAAAAAACTGTTTAGCACAGAGAACATTTAATGTAGAGATAATTGCATATTATTACAAACTGCTGAATTTTCTCTATTTATATCTCCCTTTTTTGCTTGTCTGTCACAAATTTCATTCCAATAAATTCTGCAGTGTGAGGGTATCCAAAGAAAATATATATTATATATCCCTATTCCTCTGGACATAAATACAGCTTATAGTATATGTTTTATTTCATATACTAGGTCTTTTCTTGTTTTACAATCCCAGCATTTTAGACTATAGGACAGATTTAGAATCAACACAAATCAAAATGTTAAATATATCATAAGGTATAACTTGAATATAATTTAGTGCCATGAGAATCGCATACAGTTCAGATGTAAATACAGAAAATCCTTTACCGAGATAAAAAGATTTCTTCACTTTCAGATCTGGAATAACAAAGCCTGCACCACAGTCTGAAGAATCAAATCTTAAAAATATGTTTTCTGTAATTTTTCTTTCACTAAATTTGCTTATCCTCATCTTTTTTCAAATCTGTGTAATCTATATTGAAAGTAGCATTAATATGTTCCCGCAGATCCCCCACCCGGGTCTGCCCTGGGGGACTTGGGTGGGGTTGACTACTTTTTAGTTCCCCAGGTCAGCCCCACAGGGTGGGTTTTCCCCTCCATTCTGGGGCATGTGTTTCTGTCTACCCTTGGTGTATTCACCTGTATTTTCCTTTTTTAAACTCTCCCTAATGTCTGTGCTGCTGTAGCTCTTGATATTGGATGTGTGTTGCTAAATGGTCTTAGCTTTATTTAGGCCCCATGTCGTAGGTTTATTTAACGTATTGGACCGGCTGGCGACATACATTCAATATTCTGTTTATTTTTTTTCACAAGCAGTGCAGGCACGTCCTGAGTAAGTCTTGTTGCTGTCGGGACGTTAAGCAATGTACAATCAATTCCTGTTGTTCCCACAGAGGTATAGTAGGTGTTACTGGTAAAACTGGTAGACTTAATATCTATATTGCAGTTTTCTATAGCATCTTTGATATAGTTGCGTATAGGTAAAAGATACGGGATTGTTTGCGCTCTCTTCGGGAAATCCACATCTTCATCTAAAAATGTCTTCTCGTACAGAATTTTTGACAGACAGGCTTTGGACAATGTATTTTGCAGTTGCTAATTTACGTTGCTCAGATAAAGACAGATTACCTGCTTCTTTGTAGGCTTTTACAGTATTAGTATGAACTGGCACTCCAAGGGCTAACTTAACTGTTTTAGTATCAATTCTTTGCAGTTTCTTTACAAGTGCAGCTGGGGCAGTAAAGTAGATTTCCTGACCATATCTAAGTGTTGATCGAAATAAAGAAATACCAAGGTGTACAAAAGTTTTAATGTCCTGACTCCATGGTTGTGAGTTTATAATTTTTAACAAGTTTTTTTCTTGCTTTATATATGTCTTCAATATGAATTCTCCAAGATAATTTTGATGTAAAATGTACGCCTAAAAACTTAACACTGTTGATAGTTTAAAGGCGTCCCGTTTAGGGCTAATTTAGGTAATGTTTTAGCACTTTCCCCGTTATTGAAAAGCATTAGACATGTTTTTTCCCAAGATAGTTCCATGCCATTTACTTTCATATAGTTTGATAATTTGTCCAGTTCAATCTAATAAAAAAAAATTAACGTAAACTACGATTCTTTTTGGGATACATTTTCTGAGATTAGTGTTTATTTTATTCATAGCAATATCATCAGCATATTGTGCCACAGTTGTGTTCTGTGATAGAGATTTTGGGAGGTATTAAATTAATACAGTGAATAAAAAGGGTGAAAGTATCGATCCCTGAAGAATACCCATTATATATTTTCTTAAAGGTTGAATAACTTTTACCAACTTTGTTGCAGACAAATCTTTCAGACAAAAAGCTTTTAATGTACTCATACATAAACCGGGTTATGCCAATCTGTTTTATTTTGTGTAATAATCTAGCATGCCAAACACTATTGTAAGCCTTTTTTACATAAAAAAAGGTTGCTAATAAAAAATATACTTTTTCTTCTTGAAATTTGTTTTTTAATGTTATTTGTGAGTTTAACTAAATGGTCTATCATTCATCTACCTATCTGAAAACCAGCTTGATTAACTGGAATTATATCCTGTTTTTCACAAAGTAATGAAATAGCCGATTTAAAATAATCTTTTCCATTTGCAAGTTTGTGATGTTAGTGCGATAGGTCTATAGTATAAGTATAAAGCTTGTTCTACTAATCAATGTACGTGTTTTACCCGATTTGATTACTGGAACTACTACTGGCTGCTTCCAGATAGTAGGAAGAGATCCATTAAACCAACATTTTTAGTAAAATTTATGTAGTAATTTTTTCCACGGTTCAGGTAAATGTAAGAAATTCCATCTGTACCCACTGCACTAGAGTTATTTGCAAACGACTGTAAAACATCTAGGAATTCATTATATTGAATTGGAGCATTTGTGTACTGAGAATGGTTAGAAACTGGATCCTGATATTCTGCTTTTACTTCTTCTTGTTTTCTGAGGTTTATGTTTGGTAAATTAAGACTTGATGTGATACTTTCTGCTTTCTGTAAACATAAAATTAACAAATGCCTCCGCTTTATCTACTGCACTAGAAATTGTGTTGCCTTCTACTGCTATTTTACTAGTCTATAGTAAAAGTATAGATTTTATGTTTTCACCTTTGCAACTCATTGCTGTTTAAACTTCTTTTTTTCTCCCTTTCATTTCAGCTATGCTGCAAGATCCCAGAAATTGGCTTTTTACCCCTGATTTGGTGAGGGCCACCTTTGATCACCTGACATTTCTGCAAGAGGTGTCGCTGCAGCGCCCACTACAGAATGTTGCTGTGCTCAGACATGCAGTGCGGCGCTATGAGCACCTGTGGCTCCCCCTGGCGGCTAAGCATCCCAAAGAGCCTCTGGTGGCCCCGCTGGATATCGCGTGGGTGTGGCACTGTCACCTGCTGTCACCCATCGCATACCAACGCGACTGTAAGAACATAGTGGGCACCATTGTCGACCACCACCTGTTCACTCGCAAGGAGCATGGAAAGAAATTGAATCACTCACGCTCATTGTGGACCTCTGCATATCCGCACGAGCCATTTGAAATGGACTTTGACTCACCTCTTGCTGACCTCAGAGGTACTGAAGCCTCCAAGCTTTCATATGACATCATCACAGCTTCTGAGCGACAGAGTGTTTTCTTCTATCAAGTCAGCCTGCCCCACTTTCGCGATCACAAGTTTCTGGCTGCTTCAGAGGCACGCTATAGGAAGTTCCTATGGCTGAAGCAGCAAAACCCATCACTGTTCATCGTGCCGTGCTATGACATTGACATCATCTGGCACACCCACCAGCTTCACCCCCTGGCCTACAAGAAAGACATGGAAGCTGTTTTGGGCAAAACATTCAATCATGATGACTCTGTCACGGATCGTAGTGAAGGATCCAAACTGTACAACTCGGACATGGAGACGCGTGAGTTGTGGCAAAACACCTTTGGGGAAAATTTTGCGCTGTATGGAGCAATGTATCGAGGGAACCCACCAGCGGGAAAACTGTATGCCATGACAGACGGACAGATATACACCCTGTCCACTAAGTCGGCCATGTTTCGCTTTGAGCACATTGAGCTGAAGAATGTACCCAAGCTGAATGGCAAGCTCAAACTGAAGCTGTACACGTCGGTCAACAACAAGGTGAAGACTCCCTTTGCTAGCCTGCAGGGTGGGCCAGTGTGGCAGCAGAAAAACTTGGCTGAGGTCAATTTTGACACACGTGAGGTAAACTGTATCAAGTTTCGTGTGGTGGAGCAGACAGGTTTTGTTTGCTTTGGGTCCAAGATGGTCATTGCAGAAAATGAGATCAACATTCTGCCTGTCATTAATGCTCTTATGCAATCATCCGTGCTGGAAAAGTCTCTCCCACTGGGCCAGGTACATAATGTTTTTTCACAAATGTCACCCTCTCTCACGAAACCAGTCTTAACTCGCAGGGAGCCGATCAGCACTACACGCAATAATATGTGGTGGGGGTCAATCTGGGTCATTTTCACTTTCTGGCAGAAATGTATTCTACATACACAAAAGTATCGTATGGTTAAAATCTTTATCATGAAAAATGCCATTAAATAGGTTAAAAGTGATTTTAAAAGTCTGCCCTTGGCCCCAATTATGCTGCACACAGAAACTTCACAGGCTGTTTTCTCAAAATGGCCGCCGGAGGCTTTAACAACTTTAAACACTAAAAACTTCTACAATTTTTGCACTACAGCATACAGTCATATATCACAGTATTCAGCAAACATTGTAGTTTTCAGCAATTACGTCAAAACATCCAAAATGCGAGTTAAGACTGATTTTGTGAGAGGTCACAAATAACCTATTCAAGCTGCAAACCCAAGGATACTTTGTGGTCATACCTTTTTTAGCATAATAATTTGAATGGCCTTTCTCAAAGGATACAAAAGTATAAATTATATCTATAGCATTAGCAATGTATGTTAAAAAACAAAATTGACAAAAATTGCGTTTCCTCAAAAACTGTTTTCATCTTCAGAGTTTACATTTGGTACACAGATACCCAATGATAATGCATTCCTGTGCAAACTAATTTGAAAGGTAACCTCTTTGAAAGGTCAGGGGTCATAAGTTCAAAATGTGTGAAAAATGCCTTGTTTTGTTTTGTAAATTTATCATCACTTTTGCAAATATTTCAATCACATTTGGCACAAAAATAATGTTTACCACTTGTATAGGTCAGAGATGAAGGGAGGTCAGCAAATTCGGAAATCATGCAGATTTTTTTTATTGACAAAACATATTTGCAAATACTATGAAAAACGCTGTAATTACAATAGCTGTGGGTAAAGAAGGTCAGAGAAATTATATTAACCCATTCAGCCCTGACGCACTAAACAGGAGATAGATCGACCATGATAATTCAAGGGTAGTGCTAGATTAGCTTGGCGCCTGTCGGCGCCAAGCTAATCTGGCACTACCCTTGAATTATCATGGTCGATCCATCTTCTGCAACAGGTGCATAGTCGTTAGATGACGCCTCCAAAATTTGGGAAATTCCTGCGCCAGGCTGAATGAGTTAATCGATCATGCACATGTTCAAATGTTTACTGGCCAAATTTTCACACACCATTAATGAGTTGTGATACGATTTTAACAAAAGCGTCCAATATGATTAACGTGTCTGCTATAGGGAAACCAACCTGTGGTGAACTTCAAGGCCCACGTGAATCAGCCCAAACGAGGCCCCATTCTGCTGATCCTTCAAGCGTCCAACTTTAGCCAGGCGGTGATGCCAGAAAACGTGGAATCTATGTGGGGGCCGGTCCCCCTTCGTCCTCTGTCTCCAGGTGTTCAGAACATCTGTGATGTTGCCTCACACAAGTGAGTGAACTTGGAATGTACACTCGCTCATTGATATTAAATAATGGATAAAGTATTTTTACTTGACTTAAACCAATGTCACCTAAAGCAGTTTCAAGCAAACAGAGTACATGGTGAAACGGTTAGTTAGTTATTTCGGTTTAACGCTGAGCAGCATGGTGAAAAGGGTCTTCAGACAACTTCAAACATTAAAAAAAAAAAAAACTGTAGCTCAGTTGGCAACATACAATTTGTAGCTCATAGTAGCGAACATTTTCATTTGACAGGCAACTAACTTTCGACATTTTAGTCTGGCTAGCTACCTAAATTTATCATCCACCTGTCAAACTCAAAGGGAAGTAACCAAAATAGCATATCAGATTATAACATGATTTACTGCAGATCAACTTGTATGTTGAAACACAGGCAATGAAGCGGCATGCAGAACTTAAGACATTCAAAGCACCCTGCATCAATAGCTGCCAAAGTGTTGTATAGCTTTGCTGGCAGCAGTGCTATACAACACGTCCGCAGCTATTGATGTGGGATGCCTTGAATAACTTTAGCCTTGTGTGAGACTTACCCAATGCCCAAAAAACCATTGGGCCAACATCAGCTGCCATTGGCCCACGCACAGCTGTGTGCAGGCCTTTTGCGCATTGGGCATAGCACACTGTGATGCTCCTGTTTGCATCAGTGCCTTGCAAAGAGCATTCAGGATTCGCTAAGGAGGTGGAGGAGATGTTAAAAGGAACAGAAGGCACTCATCTTTATGGTTGCACAGGGTGATTTAGTTAGGCCCCCTCTGCAGTTAGGGATGGATCCACGTTGATCAATAGTTCATTCTCTCACAAGATAATGTGTGTTGGTGTGGGTTTTTTATTCTTTTTACTGTCGGCATGTTTGGTCGAGGTGATTTCTGTAGGAATCACCTCGACTGAACATGCTGCCAACAGCCAAAGGGTTAAACCTGGCTAAGGGGCCATAAGGTTAAAAATCACAGACCAGCACATATGCACACATGGGTTTTTGTTTCCTCAAAACACATTACCGATGGTATTACTGATAGGAAACGTTAACTAGCTAGCCTAATTTTGGCCAAAATTTGGTTGTGTCCGTGTAAGGGAGTGTTGGCAGGTGAGGGGCGCCATAGAACCGGCAGTAACCCGAGTAGCCTCCCTTGCACCCCTTCCGGGTACCGCTCACCCAATATACCTCAGTTTAGTTCTTAGCTAGCCTGTAGACGGTTGTGTTCGTAACTTCGCTCTTCGATTCTTACGCTGTGGTTGTGACCGGTCATCTTATGACTTTACCCTTTGGTCCTGGCTTCGTGGGAGCGCACTAGTTTTGTGCTGGCGTGGAGCTCTTTTGAATTGTGCCTTGGACTGTTTGAACTTGGGTTGGAGCTCACGATTATTGTGACCGGTCATCGTGTGACTTTGCCATACTGTTTTGGACTTAGTGTGCCTGTGACTTGGACTTGGAGCTCACGTGGGTTCCTCAGGCTTGGAGCTCACTCGTCTTGTGCCTGGTGCTGTTTCGAGCTTGGACTGGGTTGTGTGGCTTGCACTTGGGTACCTGTGACGGCGTGGACCCGGGTGGTGACTGTGAGTCCAGTGGCGAGGCAGGACGTCATTTCTTCCGGCATGGGTTTGCTTCTCAATCCGCCATGGCCAGGTAAAATCTTGGTGAATGCCCTCGACCGGCGGTCAGGGGAAGGGAAGAGCGCCAGGCGTCGGCACGCACTGTGCTCTCGTTGAGTTCATTCTCACCCTCGCGCGCGGAATATTAGTGCGCGGCCTTAGTGGCCACGCTCATTCGTTCTTCATTATGGCCTCTGTTACAGTTACCAGGTTCGTACCTGCACGCAATGTGGTGATTTTCAGTGGCCCTGTGACGAGCATGCAGTCTGCTTGCCCTGTTCGGGCTGAGTCAACGCATCCTTGTGCTCTATGCGCCCCCTGGCTGGAAGAGAGATGGTCCCAGCTGTGGGGATTCTACCGCCGTGAACGCCCGACACCTATCAGAGAGCGACCTTCAGTTCCCGCTCAGAGTGCCACGGATGGATCCAGTACATTTCCCATGACCGTGATGAATCGGGCCAGTAGGACGATTAATGCGCAAAATACCACGGATGGGGCTATTAAGTTACCCATGACAGTGACGAATTAAAAAAGAACAGCTACCACCGCGCACTTTACCACGGATGGGGCTTCTAAGTTACCCATAACCGTGATGAACAGGACCAATCCTACTACTTCCGGGCAGACGTGGGCACCCGAACATACGACGATCTTAGCCCCAGGTCAGATGGTGGAACGCAGACTGGATAGACAGAAGCTGTCACACTCGGTGCTTCTGGAAGAGAGACACGAGGCACACTCGCAACGGGATCCTGCCCCTACAGACGACCGCTCAGCTTCCCATTCACAGCTCAGTGAAGAACGACCATGGCCAGAGAAGCTTCCTATCCGGATGGGCGCCGGCTCCCGACACAGGTCAGACAGACACGAACCGGCTGCTTCTGGAGTTCGCGAACGCCACAGGCCTGCTGCACGTTCCATGTCACGTTCCCAGGTCAGCGAAGTGGTGCCCTTACCTAACGCCCAGGCGGTGGAGAGCAGACCACGCGCCAGACGCAGTCCTGAGAGGCGAGAGACGAACCCACGATGGGACCCCGACCGCCGCCCTCAGCAATGCTCGGACAGTTCGCCTGACTCAAGAAGCACTCGCACCCCGCACAGAGATAAGAGCCGCGACAGGAGCTGGCGACGACGTACCAGTACCGTGGGGACCATACGAGATGGTAGGACTGGCTCGCTGACGTTTCGCCGTTCCAGTTTGCGGGATCGACCGCCGAGACTGCGCTCTTCATCCCGGACTTTGCGGGACATCCGTCGCCCCAGGTCTGTTTCACAGACGACGGCAGACAAGGTACGATCCACCCACGTGACCCCTTCCTCTCATCGCAGCCACTTCCCTCAGGACCGCCGGCCTGCCCCTGACAGTTCGGCATCCTCGTTTAGGACTCCGTGTCACCACAGCGGAAGACGTCCCCCTTCCAGAGCTGCTTCCTCTTTGCTTCAGGCCACTGCAGCGCCTGCGTTCTTCGGTCACTCTGAGGAATTTGTCTCCCCTGTTCCCCCCGCGCGTGTGGCGGACGACTCCATCAGCTTGGCACCAGAGGACTCCGTTTCAGCGTTACTTGACTTGGGCGGTGCCTCCCCTACTCGACGCTCGCAGCCTTCAGAGGACTTGGATGCGCCGCCAGCTTCGCCGAGCCATAGGATGGAGACTCTTCGGGCCTTGGACGAAGCGGCTCGTCTCATCGCGTCGTGCCTCCCCTCGGAAGACTGCCCTCCTTCTGCCCCGGCCAAGAAGAAAGCGTCGGCCTTTGTGGACTCCAAGCGCCAGGCCAAGGACTTCAAGTCTCTTCCTCAACCTCCCGGGTTCCAAGACCTACGCGACGCCTTCTGCACTCACCTGCTCCAGGGCGCCTTGGGAGACTCTGGCTTCTTCACTGACACCCAGTGGCCGGTGGACCTGTCTATGGCCTTCCGTCAGAAGTGGTACGTGGGACATTCGCAGAGCTTCACCTGCCCACTCCCGATGGTGGACCCCCCGACGCTGTCCTGTGCTTGTGCTCTCCGACGACGTGATGCCACTTCTGCGCTTGCATTGACTGCTACGCTCATCCGCAATTCCCTGGCCTCTGCGGGGTTCCTGGATCTGGTGATGCAGGCTATCGTCTGTCGAGTTGAGGACGCTTGGAATCCTGCCATTTCTCCATTGTTGGCCGACATCGTCGCCTTGGCAGTTTCCGGCAACCGAGCCGCTTACCACACCGCTGTCAACGCCATGGCTGTGGCGGCTAACTGCGATCTGATGCGTCGAGATACCATCCTGCCGACGGAGGTGAAGACTCAGCTACGTCGGGCTCCTCTTGGTGGAGAACTCCTTTTCGGCCCCACCTGGCAGACCGTTAAGGAGGCGCATAAGGAATTGTGGCCCATCCGCGTCGCTCCGTCCCGCTTTCAGCCGACCCGCAGGGCCGTGGGTCGAGCCCTGCGTACCGCCAGACCCTCCTCTCGTCCCTTCACCAGTCGTGGTCTCCGCTCCCCCCCCGGACTCCGGCCTTTCGGCGACCCCGCCCAACCTTTACCCCCGTCGCCTCGGACGCCCCCATCCCTGCTTGGCCTAGACCTGCCCATCGTCCCTTTGGGGCGGTCCGTGGCGCAGTGGTTAAGGTGCCTGCCACCAATGCCAAAGGTGCGAGGTTCGAAAACGGGTTCCGGCGTCGGACTTTTCTCCTCTGGTAAATGTCGCCGTTAATTCAGGCGGACCGTCGGGGGTTCTTTCTCCGGGTACTCCGGTTCTTCCACCCCCCACCCCCACACTTTGGTACCGGTTTCAGGCCACTTTACAAATTTCAAATACAAGCGATCAAAAATCTCTGTAACTTCAGTAGCTGAACTGGCCCTTCGTCTGTCTTGTACTATGTTTGTCTTAAATGGCGTAAATCCGTGTCTGTTACGTGAGTGTGCGTGTTGGGTTTCAGTTCGCGGCGCTTTGAGTCGATTTAATAATAATAATAATAATACATAGTTCTTGTATAGCGCCGTTCTCTAGGAAAACACTGGACTCACTGCGCATGCACAACAGCACACCCTTTCTCTCTCAGACACACACGCACAATTATACACTACTTTAAACCACCCCATCCCTTCCCCACACCTTACATTCACTTCTTCTGGGATCAGAATAGGTGGCAGTCAGTCAACAGTTAGCTAAATATGAGCTAAGTGTTAAATGCCCGACAAAAAAGAAAAGTCTTTAAGTGAGCCTTGAACTGTGACAATGTGGGCAGATTCCGCATTTCCGTTGGCAGCGAGTTCCACACACTTGGGGCGAAAAAGGTGAAAGATCGCTCCCCGACAGTTTTCATGTTGAGCTTCGGGATTTTTAACAGCTTTTCACTGGAGGAACGGAGGGTGCGTGATGGCTGATAGGCAGACAGCTTGGCAGAGAGGTACGGTGGGAGAGATCCGTCAAAATGCCGATAGGCGAAAATTGCAATTTTGTACTGGCAACGGAATTTGACGGGCAGCCAGTGCAGCTGCTTCAGTAGAGGCGTAACGTGGTCTCTCTTTCGTTTCTTCAAGATGAGACACGCCGCACTGTTTTGAATCATCTGCAAGCGTGAAATCTGATCTGCCGGTAAACCTGCCAGTACAGAATTGCAATAATCGAGCCTGGAAGTAATGAATGCATTTACAAGTCTTGACGCCGTACTTTCTGTGAGATACGGTCTGAGAGAAGAAATTCTGCGCAGCTCAAGGAAACCAGCTCGGCAGACGCTACTGATATGATCATGCATGGAGAGCGTCGAGTCAATCTTCACACCCAGATATTTGACACATTTCTGGAAGGGAATGCTGCAGCCACCAATGTTTGCGAACTCGCCGTCAATCAGACTAAGGCGAGACTGAGAGCCGGCAGGCATGACTTCGGTTTTGTCAGTGTTAAGCTTAAGTTTGTTGCTAGTCATCCAGGACAGGACGTCGTTTATACAACACTGTACGCTTATCTTAGCGGAGCTGAAATGGCTAGGCGCGCTACTTCTTGACAATTCAGTATCGTCAGCATACTTTTGAAAATCACACTCATGGGCGGCAATTACATCAGATAGAGGTTGTGAATATAGAGTGAACAAAACAGGCCCTAATACGGAGCCCTGAGGGACTCCACACAACAAAAGACTAGAAGCAGATAGCTGGCCATTAACAATAACAGCCTGAGAACGATCCCTAACGTATGAAGTGAACCAGGCCAGGGCGGTACCACGGATGCCAAAGGTCACCTCTAACCTCTTCAGCAAAACAGAATGATCGAGCGTGTCAAACGCTGCGCTGAGGTCCAACAGAGCAATGAGAGAGACATGTCTCTCGTCTGCTTTCACTAGCAGACCATCCAGGACGCTCAGCACAGCAGTCTCCGTGCTGTGATCCTTTCTGTATTCCGACTGGTGCATTTCTAAAAGACCGTTTCCAGACAAATGGCTTTGTAGCTGTTTCAAAACAACCTTCTCCAAAATCTTTGAAATAAACGATTTGATTTGCCCCAAAATTGAGAAAAAGCGCCTATATAATAACGGTATTATTATTATTAGGGCCCGCTGACTGCCGCCCTCCTCCGCCGACCGCTCCCGGGTCTCCTGTCGGCTGGAGGCTTGCACGACACAGCGACGCTTGGAGATCACTGTTTCCCGTCGACCCTATCCTGTCGACCGTCTGCCAGGGACTACAACTTTCCTTTTGGTTGCCCCCTCCTCTGCGCCGGTCGCCTCTTTGGACGGCCATGCCTTCGGATCAGCTCAGGGCCGATGCGCTTCGCAATGAGGTCTCCTCTCTACTACGAAAGAACGCCACGGAGGTGGTGACGCGGCACGATACTCCAGCCTTCTACAGCCACCTGTTCATAGTTCCCAAGCCGGGGGGCAAGTGGTGCCCAGTTATCGACCTCTCCGCCCTAAACAAGTTCATAGTCGCCCCGTCCTTCCGCATGGAGACCGCTTGAGCTCTTCGTGCCGCAGTGCATGCAGCCCTTGGACTTTGCAGTCAGTCTCGATCTCTCGAATGCGTACCTTCATGTGCCCATGCATCCTGCGGCCAGATGCTACCTTCGCTTCGCCTTCGCGGGGTAGTCTACCAGTTCCGCGCGCTTCTCTTCGGCCTCAACCTCAGCCCATGGGTGTTTATCCGGATCATGGACGCCGTCGTAGCCAGGACCAGACAGACGTCGTCCAGTCCCACGTCGAACTACCTCGACGATCTTCTACTGAGGAACCAAGCAGACGCCGCCTTGGAAAAGGACCGGGACGCGCTCCTCGCTCTGCTCGGCACACTTGGGTTCCTCGTCAACGCGGGCAAGTCTGACCTCTCGCCGGCGCGCCCATTTTGTACACCTGGGGATGGAGTTTCGTACCGACCTCAACGAAGTGTGACTCCCGGAGGCGCGTATCCAGAAGTTGGGGAATATGGCGCGGCAAGTGGCGCAGGAGGACAGCGTCTCTGCCAGGGTGTGGTTGCAACTCATGGGACTGATGAGCGCCGCAGAGGATCTCCTTCCCCTGGGATGCCTATACTGCCGGCCGCTGCAGCTGCACCTGCTCCTACACTGGCGACCCTCGAAGGACGCCATTGACTCCATGATCCCGATGCTCCCGATGCTACGTCCTCACCTCCTACGCTGGGGGGACCCTGCCTGGCTTGCTACGGGAGTTCCCCTTTACTCGCCACCTCCACGGTTGTTCCTCTGTGTCGACGCAAGTCTCTCAGGTTGGGGGGCGCACCTTCTACCATCGTTCACCACAGCCTCTGGTCTTTGACCCCCAGAGCTTCAGTCACGACACATCAACTGGTTAGAGCTGATGGCGGTGTGGCAGGCACTTATAACATGGGACTCACTCTGGTGTCAGTAGCTCCTCGTCTTGTCTGACAACTCCACCGTCGTCGCCTACATACAGAAGCAGGGCGGGACACGCTCTCCCTTGCTGTGCATCCTTCTCTACCAGGTGTTCCGCTGGTGCGAGGATCGGGGCATCGCTCTTCGTGCGAGACACATCCCGGGACATCTGAATGTTCTTGCCGACTCTCTGTCGTGCCGCGGCCAGTTACTCGACACCGAGTGGACGCTCCACCCGGACATCTTCAGAATGATCGGGACCAGGTGGGAGGCCCCCATGATCGACCTCTTCGCGACGCGGTGGAACCGCCAGCTACTGCTGTTCGTCTCACTGGTTCCAGATCCGCTAGCTTGGGCAGTTGACGCACTATCCATCCCCTGGAACGGCTTCATCGCCTACGCTTATCCTCCGTCGGTGCTGGTGCCCAAATTACTCCTCAAGCTCCGCGGCTGCAACATAGTCCTGTTCCTGGTGGCCCCCTTCTGCTGGACCAAGTCGTGGACCACGGACCTATTGAACCTCGCCACGTGCCCGCCTCTGCAGCTTCCCACGCACCATGCTCAAGCAACCGCAGCAGCCGCTGTACCATCTGTGCCCAGAACGTCTCCTCCTCCACGCCTGGAGATAGTGCGGCAAGCCCTCTCCAGCAGAGGCTTCTCGAGTGCGGCAGTGGATGCTATCGCTGCAGCCCGCAGGCCCTCAACCAGACGAGTTTATAAGGGGAAATGGCGAGTGCTGTGTGACTGGTGTGCGGACAACCTTCTCTTCCCCACAGATTTGACGATGCCCCAGCTGGCGGAGTTCTTTCTCAGGCTATTCAACAACCAGGGACTGGCTCCTATTACCATTCGGGGCTACTTCGCCATGATTGCTGACACCTACCGACACTTGGGCCGGCCCGACCCTGGTAGCTGCAAAGACCTCTCCGATCTGATGGCCCTCTTCAGTCTGCAATGCCCGGCACTGCGTTCGCTGGTACCGAGATGGGATCTGCCGTGGGTGCTTTCGTGGGTAAACTTTTGAATGTTTTGAACCTCTTCAGCTCACACGCATGCCAGACGTGACACGAAAGACGTGCTTCCTGTTGGCCCTAGCCATGGCGTCCAGAGTCAGTGATCTGCACGCGCTGTCGACACGGCCAGATTGCTTGCAGCTCCGGATGGATGGCTCCGTGCAACTACTACCTGAACCGACCTTCCTGGCCAAGACACAGTCGCCTTTGGCTGCCCCACAGATAATAATAATAATAAGCGCATTAAATAGGCGCTTTATCCCAATTGAAAATCGGCTCAAAGCGCCGCCGCGAACTGAACCCAACAAGCACGCTCACGTGAATCACGCGCATTCACTCACTCACTGTACATAAACACAGAAAATTCACGTGGTGCTAAGGGCAAGCTCAAGCGAGCTACTGTAGTTTTTGGAAATTCAAAATTGTTTTGTATTTGAAATTTGATTAAGTGGGCTGAAACTGATACCAAAGTCGTGGGGGAAGAAGAGCCGGAGTACCCGGAGAAAGAACCCCCAACTATTCGCCCTTTAAGAGTGACAGACTCCACCCGGGAGACCAGACAGCAGGACCTGGTGAGAGCCTTACGTGTGTACCTGCGCCGGACCAAGCCTCTGCGCAGAGGATGCACCCGCCTGTTTCTCCCTCTGTCCCCAGGTAGACGTGACATATCAGCCCAGACAATCTCCTCCTGGCTCCGATGGGTGATTCGCTCGGCCTACCAGGATCTTGCCCCTGATGCAGCCAGACGTATGAACATCAGGGCGCACGAGATCAGAGCCATGGCCACAAGTCTCGCTTTCAACCGCAACTGTGCTGTCAAGGACATTGTGGCGTCCGTGGGATGGCGAGCTGAGACTACCTTCACCCGTTTCTACCTTAGGGACCTCTCTGCCCAGCGGCAGAACCTTTCGCTGGTGGGAGACATCGCAGCGGCGCAACACTCCCTCCCGGCGCCATAGGCGCCGTAAGTATCTTAGCTAAAATTATCGGGAGTTTGCCTCGGGTGGGCGGGTCTGACGGTCTGTGTCGTGATTAGGGGCGCTTTAGCGGCACCCACCGCCTCTTCGGGATTCTTCCTATCAGTAATACCATCGGTAATGTGTTTTGAGGAAACAAATGTATTTTTCTTTAAAATGAATTTTTTTGAAAAATACTTACTGATGGTATTACTTGAAGGTCCCTCCCACCTGCCCCGCTTGCCGTCAGTTCACTAAGAAACTAAACTGAGGTATATCGGGTGAGCGGTACCCGGAAGAGGCGCAAGGGAGGCTACGCGGGTTACTGCCGGTTCTATGGCGCCCCTCACCTGCCAACACTCCCTTATACGGACACAACCAAATTTTGGCTAAAATTAGGCTAGCTAGGTAACGTTTCCTATCAGTAATACCATCGGTAAGTATTTTTAGAAAAAAATTCATTTTAAAGAAAAATACATTTTTTTTCTTTTTGTTCATAGATAGACTTAATTCTGTGGTTTTACAGTAAATCCAAATGAATACTAATATGAATGAATTAATTTTATTTTTTCAGGTTGGTGAACCACACAGGTGCGGTGATGTTTACGTGTCGTGTGATTCACAGTCTGCCGCTCATGCAGTCGGCTGTGCATGTGTTTTACCAGGACAAAATGGCTGCCGTTGCTCACCTGGTGGGGTCTGATACAGTACCTCTTCCTACCCAGGTTAGCACTGATTTTTCTTTTAAATTTATAGTGTCACAATCACCGATCATAAGCGTTTTAATATACAGTACCTCTTCCTACCCAGGTTAGTACTGATTTTTGGGCTCACGTGCAAAGCAAAAGTGAGTCTTTGTTCTGGGCCAGTGGCCGTCATCCACATGGTAAACTTAAACGCTACAGTCTTCAAACTTGGCCCAAGGATACTTTGTGGCAAGACCTTTCTAAACATACCAATTTGATTGACCTCTCTTAAAGGTCAAGGTCACAAGGGATCAGGATATGGGTCTATAATAGCCATATTTTGACAAAATTTGTTTTTTTCTCAAATACTATTCACAACTTCAAAGCCCAAAGTTGGTATATATAAAGATATCTGATGGTAAGTCATTTTTATGCATACTAATTTGGATGGCCCATTCGAAAGGTAGGTCACAAGAGATCAGGAAATAGGTTTTTAATGAAGCCATATTTTGGCAAAAGATGTTTATTTTTCAAATACCATTCATAACTTTAGACCCGAACTTGGTACAGAGATACATGATGGAAATTTCTTCCTATGGGTACTAATTTGGATGACCCCTTGGAAAGGTCAGTGGTCACAAGAGATCAGGAAATAGGTCACAAATAGCTGTTTCTTGACAAAAATGATTTTTTTTCTCAAATACTATTTACAACTTCAAACCCAAACTTGTTCCAGAGATACCTTAACAAGCATTTTAATTTGGATGACACCTTGGAAAGCTCAAGGGTCTCAAGAGACCAGTAAATGATTTGAGAAAAGTAGACTTTTAGTTTTTATCAGCACTTTTACAAAAACTTTTCAACCAAATTTGGCAGAAAAGTAGCTGATTAGACCTTTCTGTTATGCATACTATTTTGGTTTACTGCTCGCAAAGGTCAAGAGTCGTGGGAGATTGACAAAAGTGAAAAATGCATACATTTTGAGAAAACATTACAGGTACAAAAGCCAACCTTTTACTAATTACCTTAGAACTGGATCGTTCATGCACATGAGCCTTTAGGGCTTTGCCATTCTTATTTTCTTTTTAAATTTATACCTTCACAGTCACCGACCATTAGCAATCTAACCCATTCTGATATGGATACTGATGCACAGCAGTAGATTGATCAACCATGATAGTTCAAGGGTGATGCCAGAATATCTTGGCGCCTGCAGGCGCCAAGCTATTTTGGCACCTCCCTTGAACCAGCATAGTTGTAGGCAACTAGCCATTCCACCTTTCATTGATCATCAGGGTTCATTCTGAAAATTTATGCACATGGGTCATTGGCCACAGACTACGAATCCAATGGGTCATTTCTGAAACAGGATGGGCCACTGAAATATAAAACAAGATGGGATGAACCATAACCCACAAAGTCCCTTCTATGTGAGAGCAGTCTTTGCTGTCAAGGGTCTCTACCTTTTCTATTTGACTTGATTCAGATGTTGAAATATCTCCTTCTGAAAAAGCCTCGCAGATGTGCCAATGCGTCATAGTGAACTCTAGAAGGGGCGTGTGCAGTGCACACGCGTGATTGGTTTGTCAAACGTCATTTGTCATGACATATTTTTTTGTTTTACGTAATTTTATATTTAACGTGATATGAGATTCGCTTTCGCTTCAAGACTTGGGAAAATGGTGACAAAACGAGAATTTCATGGTACAATTTCAGTCTTGCTATAATTTGTGTGAAATCAGGTTGACTTTACCTAGCTACATGCTATACTAAGTACACATGCTCTTCTGAAAGCGCCTCGATGTGTGTGTGTGCATGTTTGCATGCGCGCGCTGCAAACATCCTCAAGAGGCATAGATGTTCTTGCACTCTCTGGGCACTTTAGGATCTATGCCTCTTGGAGATGCACGCATGTGTCAGTGGTTTGTCAAGCGTCGTTTGTCATGACGTATTTTTTTGTTTTTATGTAATTTTATATTTAACGTGATAGAAGTTTCGCTTCGCGAAAATAATGACAAAACTAGATTTTTACGGTACAATTTCAGTCTTGCTATAATTTGTGTGAAATCAGGTTGACTTTACATAGCTACATGCTATACTAAGTACACCTGCATGCTCTTCTGTAAGCGCGTCGATGTGTGTGTTTGCGTGTGCGTGAGTGCACTCCAAACATCCTCAAGAGGCATAGATGTTCATGCGCCCTCTGGGCACATGAGGATCTATGGCCCTTGGAGATGCATGCATATGTGTGGGAAAGAGCGAGCGAGAGAGATACTTACTTACGCCTGTCACCCCTCCCCGGGTATAGGCCGTCGACAAGAGACCTCCAGCGACTCCTGTCCTGTGCTTCTCCTTCGATTTTACTCCAGGTGGTTCCCAGTCTCTTGATGTCTGCTTGGAGGTCTTGACGCCAGGTGTTTCTCGGCCTGCCTCTTTTCCTCTTTCCATGGGGGTTCCATGACAATGCCTGCCTGGTGATACTGGAAGCTGGCTTTCTCAGACTGGACCAATCCATCCCCGTCTTTTTCGCCCAATTTCATTCTCTGCTGTTATCTGCTCTGTTCTCTCCCAGAGTCTGACATTGCTGATCTTCTCTGTCCAGTGGATTTTCAAAATTCTTCTAAGGCAACTGTTTATGAAGGTCTGTACTCTGTTGACTGTGGTTTTTGTCAATCTCCAAGTCTCTGCTCCATATAGGAGAACTGCTTTTACGTTGGAGTTGAAAATCCGGACTTTGGTGTGTTGTGACAGCTCTCTGGAACTCCACACATTTTTCAACTGGAGAAAGGCTGCTCTGGCTTTACCGATTCGTGCTCTGACATCTGCATCAGTGCCGCCTTTTTTTGTCTATGATGCTCCCGAGATAGGTGAAGGACTCCACCTCCTCCAACGGGGTGCCAGCAAGCAAGACTGGGTCTTCCCTGGTTGCGTTCAGCCTCATTGTCTTTGTTTTTTGTTTGTGGATGGTGAGGCCCACTTGGGACGAGATGTCAGCAAGCCTCGTGGTCTTGTCCTGCATTTGTTGATGAGTGTGGGACAGTAAAGCCAAGTCGTCTGCAAAATCGAGGTCGTCAAGCTGTGTCCCACTGTATTCCACTTCGTCTGTGCTCTGTGGTCCTCTTCATGACCCAGTCTATGGCCAGTAGGACGAGTAACGGAGACAGCAAACACCCCTGTCTGACACCTGGTCTGACCTGGAGCTCCCTGGTGAACTGCCCTTTGTGGATCATGCGACATGTCATGCCATCGTAGCTGTTCTTGATCAGGCGGACGAGCTTTGTGGGTACACCGTAGTGTCGTAGGAGTTTCCACAGAGTCTCTTGGTCCACGCTGTCAAATGCTTTCTCGTAATCCACAAAGTTGGCGTACAGCGGGGAGCTCCACTCCAGAGACTGTTCCACGATGATGCGGAGAGTGGCTCTTTTGTCTGTACATGGTCGGTTTTTCCTGAATCCTGCTTGCTGGTCTCTCAGCTGGGGGTCAACAGAGCTCTTCATTCTCTCTAGGATGATCCTGTTGAAGACCTTTCCTGGTACTGACAGCAAGGTGATTCCTCTGTAGTTGGAACACTTGCTGAGGTCGCCTTTCTTGGGAAGCTTGATTAGGTACCCCTCCTTCCAGTCAGCCGGCATCACCTCCTCTTCCCAGATCTTTCCAACAACAGTAGGTCTGCTTTCAGAGACTCCACTGGGATGCCATCTGGCCCTGCTGCTTTGCCATTCTTCAAAAATGCCACTGCTCTTCTGATCTCTTCCCGGCTGGGTCTGTCACAGCTGATGGGTAGGTCGGTCTCTGCTGGCTGGATGTCTGGGGGGTCGGGTGGGCTGGGTCTGTTAAGCAACTCTTCAAAATACTCGGCCCATCTGTCAAGTTGGTCTGCTCTGTCTGCAATAGGCTTGCCTTCTTTGTCTTTTACTGGTCTTTCTGTATGGCCATACTTGCCCGACAATCTTCTGGTAATGTCGTAGAGCTGTTTCATGTTGCCACAACCTGCTGCCTTTTCTGCCTCTGCTGCCAGGCTGTCTGTGCAGGCCCTCTTGTCTGCCCTAATACTCCTCTTCACCTCGCGGTTGGCTTCCGAGTATTCCTCCTGTGCCCTTGCTTTGGCTGCTCTCGTGCGACTGTTGTTGACAACTGCTTTCTTCTGCTTCCTCACTTCTATCTTCTTCAAGGTCTGTGCCGACAGCCAGTCCTTGTGATGGTTTTTCCTAAACCCTACAGTGTCTTTGCAGGTTGAGTTCAGCGCCTCTCTAACTGCCTTCCACTGCTGCTCTGTGGTGACCGCCTCCTCTTCATTTACAATCTCCTGTAGTGCTTGAAACCGGTTGGACAGCACCAGTTTGAACTCTTCTCTCACTCCAGTCTCTCACAGGAGGCCTATATTATAGCGCTGTCTTCTTGTTGTCTCTGTGCGGCTTTTCTTTAACTTGAGCTTTATTCTTAAGGTAAGCAGATGGTGGTCTGAGGCGACATCTGCTCCCCTCCTCACTCAAACATCTTGAAGGGATCTTCTAAATTTCTTGCTAATTCAAATATGGTCTATTTGGTTCTCTGTAGTATGGTCAGGTGAGACCCAAGTTGCTTTGTGTATTCTTCTGTGTGGGAAGATGCTGCCTCCAATGACAAGTCTGTTTAGAGCACAAAAGTCTACAAACCTCTCCTCGTTCTCACTCATCTCCCCTAGTCCCTGTCTCCCCATCGCCTCTTCATATCTGGTGTTGTCCTCCACTATTTTGGCATTAAAATCTCCTATGACGATGGTGATGTCTCGCTCTGCACATTTGTCCACAGCACTCTGGAGTCGGTCATAGAACTCTTGTTTCTCTTCCTCGTCACTGTCATTAGTGGGCGCATAACACTGGATGACGTTCAGCTTGATCTTTTTCTTGGTTCTAAAGGCTGCTGTGATAATTCTTTGGCCGAAGAGGCTCCCAGCCCATCAGCGCTCTCTGTGCCACTGGTAACAGCATGAATGCTACTCCTTCTGTATGGGGGGCATTCTCCTCTTCATGACCTGAATACAGAATCATATCCCCACTTAACAGCCTTTTCTGGCCAGATTGTGTCCATCTGGCTTCACTGATACATAGCAGAAAAAGGTTGTACTTTTGCATTTCCGCTGCTATCTGGGCGGCCTTGCCGCTCTGGTACATGGTCTTGACATTCCATGTGCCCATGGTTGTGTCCCTGGATAGAGAGAGGCGGCTCGGTCCTGTGGCTTCCGAAGACTTCCGGCTTTCACCACAGGACGTCATAAATCTTCTGGTAGAAGAACCTTCCTCCTCCAGGAAAGGAATTGCTGTTTGTCTTTTCGTCAGCGTTTTTGTAGCTATTTCCTTATTTGCAGGGTGGGGGAGCTACCCCCATGCCCAACCCCTTACTAGGAGGACCAGGGGTTTTCTGTCAAGGTCACCTTCTCTTAGACCATGTTGGTTCACGGCACCTTATTTCATTCGGTGCACCCCTCTCGCGAGGGACCCCCTATCCACCACCCAAGGGACGCGCCTCAACACCATATGATACCAGCGTGAGGCGAGAGAGATAGAGAGAGAATTACGTCATATTTAGAGTTCAGTGTCTGCGTGGTGACGGAGTTGCTTCTTTTACATCACCGGCACTCACTGACTTTCTCTAGAAGTGAAGGTTTTTTTACTGTTTTAATTATTTTCTGAAAAGAACTAATTTTTACTAAAGAAGTTGAAAGGATACAAAGCTGGCTAACGAACTCATCCAATGTCTTTCTCCAAACTAGCTATATGCAAAAGTTCAAGTAAATATGACAAAAATTATCGACTCTAATCTGGGTCAACCGACTTCCTATAAACGGTTGTTTATGTCTTCAATGAGACATTCAATTACAATATGCTTGGAGACTCTCTTAGCCACCCACTTAAGAAAATATTTCGCCAAGTTTCAAGCTTGTGCGTACAGAAATATCAGAAATTCTCTTGTTTACATACATGCGCACACACATACATACATAAACACATACGGCTCTTCGCGCCAAATGTACATTCAGCAACAAGGTTAGCGTAACTAGACATGACGTAATTTTTATCTTGTTACTTCAATTGTTTAGAGGTTTAGCCTGCCCACCTTTGACATCATTGACATGCTATTTAAATCGCCCCACTGTGACCCGTCCTAAAAAGAAGTCCCTTCTATAAATAGAGGGGACTTAAAAGGGGGGGGGAGTTGGGGGGGGGGGGGGGGCAAACATGTGAGCACCTTCTCACCAACTGCTGAAATATCGAGAAAGGGTGGGGGAGTAACTGGGGGCAGATTGCCAAGTGTGTATGCGGACACCTTTTCACCAGCCACAGAAATATTGAGAACCTGGGACTTGGGGAGAGAGGGAGGAGGCAGCAAGGCAGAAGAAAGATGGGTAGGCCTTTAGGAACACGTAAAAAGAAGGGCCCGTTGCCTATATAAGCCTATATGTCACTGACCCCTCAGCTGAAAATGTTATGGGTCATTTTTGAAAATTATGTGCCAATGGCGCAGGGCACGCTCCAAAAATGAACCCTGGATCATGTATGATTATATCTCCTTTAACTGAAATATTTGACAGTTTTCAGAAGACGAATCCTAACATTTTTTGTTAAACTATATCAATTTATAACTAATAATTTATTATTAAAATGGGAAGATATCAAAATTAGTATTCAGACATTGCTTCAAGGTCCAGCCAGAGGCTTAAATTCCTTTTGTATCTTTTACAGTTTATTAAATGTCAGGTTACTGGTTCTGCAGCATTGGTGTCAGAATTTTGTAGTGTAAGAGAGAGAGAGATGAACCTGCAAATAAGGTGAAGCTGATTTTGATCATTTACATTTCAGGTTACTGATCCAAAGAAAGCAGTGTACCTGAACCCTGTGGCAGGAGAGAGGGGTGTGCTGATCAAAAACCATGCTGGAGACTGGAGCTTCGTTGTCGGCCGCTGGTCTGGCATGAAGAAGGGGGTGCCAGGTGTAGCAGGTTTGTACAATACATCACAACAACATATGGATCAAACCTGATAGTTAAGGGGTGGTGCCTCGATTCCTCTCTTTCCATGACAAGCTTCGTCTCTGCCACGGCCCAGGCATGCTACTTCCACCTCTGCCGCATCAGTCAGATTAGAAAATACCTCACTACCGAAGCTGCCACCAAACTTGCTGTCTCTCTCATCCTATCTCGCATCGATTACTGCAACTCTCTCCTTTCCGGCCTCCCTCACTCCACCACTTTCACTCTCCAGCGCGTCCAGAACAATGCTGCCCGTCTCGTCCTTGGAAAGAAAAAATCCGACCACATCACTCCCCTGCTCAAACTCCTTCACTGGCTTCCCATCCCCCAACACATCCAATACAAGATTCTGTCTCTCTGCTACAAATCCCTGAACAACTGCGCTCCCACCTATCTCTCAAACTTACTTCACCCCTACACTCCTCCCCGCTCCCTCCGCTCCGCCTCCGACCCTCTCTGCCTCCACATCCCCCGCACCAAACTCAGCACTTTCGGCCCCCGCTCCTTCTCAGTATACGGTCCATCCACCTGGAACACTCTCCCACTCTCTCTCCGTCAGAAACACTCTCTCTCCTCCTTCCAGTCCGCCCTCAAACCTCACCTCTTTCAACAGTTATAGCACTACCACCACACTCCCCACCCTAAGCAGACTGTCATAATGTATTTGTGGTACGTGAGTCGTTGTCTAAAGCATGCACATGCGTGCGCGAGTTGTGAGTGCGCGCTTAGAGTTATAAATTACGCACTGTTCTGGCAGCTCCTGCAGCCAAACTAGTGCCAAACGTACTGCTTTGCATTCCTTTGGACTACATCAGCAAGGCCGAGAGGGGGATCTTGACGACTGGGCATCCCAGGATCCCCTTACACTTCACCCAGGCTTGCGCCCTGTAGAGGTCACTCCAGTGCCGCTGTTCCAGCGACAACACAGCACGGGAGACAGCAGTTACGAGTTATAAGCCCAGAGTGGATTGCGTAAGCTTGGGCGTTACGGGTTGTCTCCGACGGTCATCACGTCCCACTGGTCAGCTATCGCCCGCCTCAAACTGGGCAGCCCCCACTCAGTAAGGTGCTGACCCGCGACAGTCTGCCTGCTCCAATGGGTGCTTGGAGCTTAGGGACACAACCAAAGAGCAGACTGTATACCCTGCACCAGACAAAACAAGAAGAAAAAAAAAACAGTCAACCTTGCGGCTGGCAAGCTGGAATGTCAGAACCATGTGCCCTGGCTACTCTGACGATTTACAACAAGTCGACGACGTCAGAAAGACAG
Organism: Semisulcospira habei; assembly: GCA_036245525.1. Classification (NCBI taxonomy): domain Eukaryota; kingdom Metazoa; phylum Mollusca; class Gastropoda; family Semisulcospiridae; genus Semisulcospira; species Semisulcospira habei. Next base: position 166,739,595 of record BTPG01000003.1, read on the forward strand.
CTGTCATCAACCGTGAGCTGAAAATGAAATGACTGAACATTGACATTGCTGCCCTTCAGGAGACTAGACTCCTTTTCAATGGCAGCTTCAGAGAACAGGATTACACGTTCTTCTGGCAGGGAAACGAATCTGGGGAGCCTCGAATACACGGTGTTGGATTTGCAGTGTCCAACTATGCTGTCCTCAATTGAGCCGCCCTCTGGAGGCACACCCAGAATCCTCTCGCTCTGCCTCTCTACCTCTTCAGGTCCAGTCAAACATCCTGAGCATTTACGCGCCTACATTCTGCTCCTCAGCTGAGATAAAGGATGAATTCTACGAAGAGCTTGAGACCACCATCAGAGAGATCCCTACCACAGAACACCTATTCCTACTCTGCGATTTTAACGCACGGATTGGAGCCGACCACAACTCCTGGCCACGTTGCATTGGTCATTTTGGCATCGGCAAGCTCAACGAAAAATGAACAGAGACTGCTAGAATTTTGTTCGTACCACGACCTGTGTATCTCAGATATGTTCTTCTCTACCAAACTCTGCTACCGAGTGTCCTGGCGACACCCCAGATCATGTCACTGGCACCAGTTGGATCTCATCATTACCAGAAGACAGCTGCTGAACTGCGTTCTTACTACCCGCAGCTATCACAGCGCCGACTGTGACACTGACCACTCGCTGGTTGGGAGCAAGGTACGTCTCCACCCCAAGCGGATCCACAACTCCAAGCAGAAAAGACGGCCACATATCAACACAACCCTGACATCTGTACCAGAAGTTTGCACATGCTTTGCTAATGCCATGGAAGAGGCCCTCAAGGACTGCCCAGGAAACAACGCTGAAGAGAGGTGGAGCCACATTCGTGACGCCATCTACAATTCAGCCATGGCAACCTTTGGAAAGAGGGAGAAGAAAAACTCAGACTGGTTTGAAGCAGGAATAACCGAACTTGAACCAGCTATCACAGCCAAACGTGCAGCACTGCTAGACTACAAGTGCGAACCTTCAGAGAAGGTGCTAGCTGCACTCCAAAAGGCCAGAAGTAATGCTCAGCGGATCGCCAGGAAATGCGCCAACGACTATTGGCTGAATCTCTGCCAGAGAATCCAGCTCTCCACCGACTTTGGGAATATCCGCGCCATGTATGAGGGCATGAAGAAAGCATTTGGCCCAAGCACCATTAAGATCACCCCCCTGAGGTCAACTACTGGAGACATCATTACGAACCGCGGCCAGCAGATGGAGAGATGGGCCAAGCACTACCAGCAGCTGTATTCGAGGGAGAACGAGGTCACTGACACTGACCCCACCCGGGTCTGCCCTGGGGGACTTGGGTGGGGTTGACTACTTTTTAGTTCCCAGGGTCATCCTGGTCAGCCCCACAGGGTGGGTTTTCTCCTCTATTCTGGGGCATGTGTTTCTGTCTACCCTTGGTCCATTCACCTGTATTTTCCTTTTTTAAACTCTCCCTATTGTCTGCGCTGCCTGTAGCTCTTGATATTGGATGTGTGTTGCTAGATGGTCTTGGCTTTATTTAGGCCCCGTGTCGTAGGTTTATTTAACGTATTGGACCGTCTGGCGACATACATTCAATATTCTGTTGTTTTTTTTTTTCACAAGCAGTGCAGGCACGTCCTGAGAAGGCCTTGTTGCTGTCGGGACGTTAAGCAATGTACAATCAATCAATCACTGACACTGCAGTGGAGAGCACCAACCACCTGTCCGTGATGGAAGAACTTGATACTCTGCCCACTGTAGACGAACTCAGCAAGGCCATTGACTCCTTAGCATGTGGTAAAGCTCCAGGCAATGACAGTATTCCTCCAGAGGTTCTCAAGGCTGGCAAAAAGAGTGTCCTCCTTGACCACCTCCATGAGCTTTTACTTCAGTGCTGGGAGGAGGGAACAGTCCCTCAGGACATGCGGGATGCCAAAATCATTACGCTCTACAAAAACAAAGGAGACCTCAGTGACTCTAATAACTATCGAGGCATCTCCTTGTTGAGCACTGTGGGGAAGGTCTTCGCCCGCGTGGTGCTGAACAGACTCCAAGTGTTGGCCGAACGCATTTACCCAGAAGTGCAGTGCGGCTTCAGACCTCAGAGATCAACAGTCGACATGATCTTCTCATTGAGACAACTGCAGGAGAAGTGCCGGGAGCAGAGACAGCCACTTTACATCGCCTTCATTGACCTGACCATGGCCTTGGACTCGAACAGCAGAAGAGGTCTCTTCACCCTATTACACAGGATCAGATGTCCCCCCAAGCTTCTGAAGGTGGTCACATCCTTTCATGACGAAATGAAAGGTACCATACAGTATGATGGCTCATCCTCAGTACCCTTCCCGATCCGAAGCTGTGTGAAGCAAGGCTGCATACTCGCCCCTACACTCTTCGGCATCTTCTTCTCCCTGCTGATGCCCCTTGCCTTCACTCAGTCAGAAGATGGCATCTTCATCCACACTAAGAGTGAAGGCAGCCTCTTCAACCTTTCACATCTGCGTGCAAAGACTAAGGTGCGCAGGGTCCTGATTAGAGAGATGCTGTTTGCTGATGATGCAGCAGGCTCTGCAAATCTTAAAAACGGACTGACCCAGCAAGCGCATATACTCCATTGTCTTCCGAGACAGAAGGATGCCAACATGTTTGTACGTCTCAAACTTAGATCTTTTAAGCCATATCATACTGAGGCTAAAAGCTTCAAAATTGTACACTGCTGTATGCAAGCTACATTATAGTACTTACAGATAAGGATATAGGCCAATGGCTTGAGTTCAAGGGTGGTGTCAGAATAGCTTGGCGCCTAGAGGCGCCAAGCTATTCTGGCACTACCCTTGAACTATTTTAGTCAAACGTATTTCACACACTGGTGTATTCTGAATGATAAGGGTTAAGTGATGCAGACAATTTGTCACTGTATGCAGCTCAGAATTCTTACATATGAAAACCAAGCATACATACTTTATCCCCTCGACTGCCAGAACACGACATACACCACCTGAATGCAAGATGTATAGATCCTCACAAGCCCCCGCAGTCGCGCATGATCATATGGATCTATGCCTCTTGTTGATTCCATGTTGTAGCCATGTTCTTGTTGATGAACGGGACTTCCTGGCATTGACGATGATTGGCAAGGAAGGGGTACAATAAATAATACTTTCTTTTTTGACAGGAACTAAGCGTGGCACCCCTGGCAGTCCTGGTACACTGCTGGTGCGAATCTGGCTGTGCAAGGAAGGCCAGTGGCATACAGTACAGCTGCCTTATCAGCAGAAAAAATACACCTTCTCTTTCGACGGCATCAATGTCAATTTTACAACAGGCTCCATTGAGGTATGATTGTGCTCTCTATTTAACCCATTCAGTCCTGACACACTACAGCAGGCGATGGGTCGACCATGATAATTCAAGGGTAGTGCCAGATTAGCTTGGCGCCTGTCGCCTCCAATTCGTGGGAAATACGTACGTGGGGCTGAATGAGTTAATTGTTTGTCCTTATCACTGTTTCACCCGTTTAGTCCTCATACACTAAACAGGAGATGGATCAACCATGATGGTTCAAGGTTGACGCCAAAATAACTTGCTGCAAAGACATTCTGGCATAGCAGACCTGTCTCGTGATCGATAAGCTAGTTTTCAAGGAAAACTTATAAATTTTGGGATTTCAGCTTCAGTGTTGGAAATCATGATTGGGCATAATAATAGGCCAGGATCATAATTATTTCTGCTCAGTATTGACATTTTCTGCATTAAAAAAGTATTTTTTACACATGTACGTCCATTTTGCACACCTGCAGCTAAGAGTGAACAAGGTGGTTTTTTTTACTGATGGACTGAAATCTGAGTCTATATACCCATTTACAGAGCCATCCGTCATCTGTGGTCAACTCCCAATGTGCTGCCGTTGGCCCATGCACAGCCATGCGCGGGCCAATGGCGGCCGTTTCGGCCCAATAACCATGTGCACATTGGGCTGCAATATTAGTGGTTTTTTGGAGACTATTACAGACATCGTCTTCTTAGTCAATTACAAAAACAAAAGAGAAACGAAATTTAAGACAGGAGATTTGAGAGCTACTTGGCAGGGTATCACAGACTTGCCTACCTGAAAAAACTGTTGTCAGTACTCCAGGCAGTTAAAAACCATATTATGGCAGTTTTGACCATATTTATTTGTAAACCGGTAAAGATACTACTACTGCTACTATGCATTTTGCTATAAAAGGAGATGTATTTTTACAACATGCCAGCCATAAATGAGAAAATAATCATTTTCATGATATATTTTCATTTAATTCAATTGCGTTTATATGTAGGGTTACTTTGTGGGTTTTTTTTTCCTCTTTTCTTTGATTTTTGCCTTTTTTTTTTTGTTTTGTTAATATAATTAGAATGACACTTGCCGACTTGGTCACTTTACTGAAGATCGTTTGTTTTTTTTATAAACAGTCGATTCATGGTGAATAAAATGCTGCGTAAACCAACCTTGTGCAGTCTGACCTGCATCGATGCTGAACCTTTGGCAGCATTTTCAATCTTGGCATGGGCTTTGGAGGAAATATGTCTCTCACAATCTTTTCGAACACCATGTGCCACCGTGAAATCTGTTTGGCACAATATGCATCTTGCAAAATCCTGATCTTTTGACGATACAGTCAAATAAGGCCACTTTTCATTGTATGCTTTCAAAAAGCTGTGCTTTCAAGCAACTTGCTTGGCAGTTCGTCAGAAGAATGATCAGCATCACAGCTTCGTTTCATTTTTGGCTACTATGAATAACTATCGGATTCTATTCATTCTCACTGGTGTAAATCAAATGGCATCGAAAGCTAAACTATCCCAGGGAAGCAGTCACTTTCATAGCGCACCCCCCCCCCCCCCTCCCCAATCTATTTTTTGTGCTTTGACTAAATAGATCACTGGTCGATCATGCACAATTCTCTCCCCTGACAGTGCTTTTAACTACTTTACTTTGTAATCTTCCTACAATATTAGCACTGGCAGTCTCCTTTTTCTTTTCATTTATTACTACAATATCGACTGCAACCCCTTCTCCCCCTTTTAGTAGGTTCTCTCTTAGGGTGCATGGAAATTTATCTCTAAGTGGAGGTATGGAATGTATGCTCAGGCAGACACCACAATAAAATGTCTTTATCCAAGGGAAGTAACAACAAAACTGAGCGTCTTTTAATAGGGAAAAAAAAAACCCAAAATACAAAAACGTTGTGACCGTATTTTTAACCACCTGACCATATGATCGTATTCTCAGGCTAAAATCCGTATGAATACGGTCAACTACCGTATGGTAGGCAAGTCTGGTATCAAAACAATGACTGACATTCAGAGTAAGAGCGGAACCTCCACTCGATTGACGCCTTTAGGTGGTAATAACGATGGTGACTTTGCGGAGGAATTGAACTACTGTCGCTTTGATACCCATGACTTTAGTTCTGTGATTGATAACATCAAAGCTTCCTGAAGGTTAGATGAAACTCCAAATCAGCAAGGAGGATGTGTGTCAAGTTTTTGAGCATACAAACACAAGGAAGAGTGCTGGCCCTGATGGTATCTCTGGCCACGTTTTGAGACACTGTGCCTCGCAGCTGTGTGACATCTTCCATACCATCTTTCAAGACTCTCTCAAACTGCAAAAGGGTTCCCGCCATGTGGAAAATGTCCATAGTTGTCCCAATTCCTAAAAAGACCCAACCTTCTGTACTTAACGATTTTCGGCCCCTGGCGTTGACATCTCTCATGATGAAAACCTTAAAAAAATTAGTCAAATCTCACCTCATGAACTGTACAGCACATTTATTGGACCCTCTGCAGTTCACATACAGGCCTGGAAGAGGGGTCAAGGATGCCACGTTAACACTCTTGAACCTTATCCACAGAGGGTAAAACTCATGCTAGAATTTTATTCCTGGATCTGAGTGCCGCGTTTAACATGCTCCAACCACACTTGCTCGTCAGGAAACTTACCAATGATTTTAAGCTGAGTAACAGTTTGGCTTTGTGGATCCTAGACTTCCTCGTATGCAGACCTCAAAGAGTTCGGGTAAAAGGCACATTGTCTACTGTTAAATCGGTTTTTACAGGCTGTGTGCTTTCACCACTCTTATTTATATTGTACACAGATGACTGCAGGAGTGCACACAGTGACAGACATTTGATTAAGTTCTCAGACGATTCTGCTGTGCTGAGCCTGCTCTATGATGGCGAAACCAGTCACAGTCCAGTCGTGCACGATTTTGTGGACTGGTGACGTGACTTCTTTCTGTGCATCAATGCTTCCAAAACAAGAGATATGTGCATAGACTTCAGGAAAAACCCTCAAATGCAGTCAGACACTGTCATTTTTGATGAAATAGTGGAAAAGGTGACGAGTACAAATACCTTGGAACCACCATTAATGACAAACTTAAATGGGACAGTCAGTGTGATGTTTTGCACAAGAAAGGTCAACAGCGCCTGTATCTTTTGAGCAAGCTGCGCAAGTTTAATGTTGACAACTCTGTTTTAACTCTCTTTTATCAGTCATTTATTCAAAGTGTACTCACCTTCTCATGTGTCTGTTGGTTTGGGAACATGAGCCTAAAAGATAAGACTAAGCTCCAGTGCATTGTCAACATCAGTGGCAAAATAACTGGTGTTCAGCTGCCCTGCCTTTCTTCTTTGTATGAGAAGCAGGTGCTTAACAAAGCCTTCCACATTGTATCTGATGATACTCATATTTTATCTGAAGAATATGCCTTGTTGCCTTCCTCCAGGAGATACTGAACTGTGACGTGCAAAACAAATCGCAGACGTCTTTCTTTCGTGCCATCATCTATCCGTCTCCTAAATGATGCCATGGCATAGACCTATAGTCATGGCATCAATTTGAAGGACGGTCAAGATGTCGGCCTCAGGTCTATGCATTTGCAATGTCATGTGATACTCAAGTGTGTGTGTTTGGGTTGTTTGCGTGTGTGCGTGCGTGTGTGTTGTGCGCATGGTATAAAGTTGTGTGTAGGGTGTAGGGGGCTCTGGATAGAGGTAGTACCTTTGCTGTTCGGCAGCTGCATCCTACATAGGACGGACGGGCATCACTGGTCCTCATCCATCTCCTTAATCTCTCACGTGCTGGCTCCAAGCGCCACACCCTGGCAAACCACCTCAGCTGGTGGGCTAAACCACGTGAGGGGGTGGTGTTCACATTGCACCACTAGGCGGATGAGCTGTTTCTGACAGCCAACGGCTAGAGGACGGAGGAGATCAGGTTGGATCCAACGGCCAAATGTGGGGGAGTAAACCCTTCAAATCAGGAGTGGAGCCCCGAAGGCAGATAGCTGCCTGTATTCACGCACTGTTCTGGCAGCTCCTGCAGCCAAACTGATGCCAAACGTACTGCTTTGCATTCCTTTGGATACATCAGCGAGGCCGAGAGGGGGATCTTGACGACTGGGCATCCCAGGATCTCCATACACTTCGCCCAGGCTTGCGCACTGGAGAGGTCACTCCAGTGACTGACCCAGCAAGCGCATACTCCATTGTCTTCCGAGACAGGATGCCGAAACAAAATAAAGTTGTGTCATCTCAGTTAATTTTTAAGAACGCTTTCTTTCTAGGTGGATATTAACATTACAGATAGTTGTGATGTTATATACGTGCACATACTCACAGTAATCGGTCGGTGTGTTTTAGTCAGTCAAATGTATTTATTTGTTTTATGTTCACATTGTTGTTTTTACAACTGTTTTACAAAAATTCTTCTGCAAACAAATTTCCCATCTTGAGACAATAAAGGTATTAGTATTGTTAATTTTGCATATCCAACCAGTAGACCTCCATGAGCTGCTGTGTCTTCCAAGACTGATGACAACCTATGCATCTAGCACTGAGTTTTGTTCACTGTGCTCCAGCTTTTATAGACCAATGCTTGGTGAGCCTGATGTTTGTCATTTCTGACACAAGGGCTGTAATGCTTTTTTCTTCAATGGTCCTGTGTGTTTGTTTCCAGATGTCAGCCAACACTCATGACGTGGCGGAGAAGTTGGCTTTGGCCTTCAGCATATCCATGCTTCACGTGCTGTGTCAGCCACGCCCAACTGGCTGGCAACCAGGTACCTCCATGCGGCCCACAGCCTCTCGTGGGACCCGACAGATCGACTACATCCCATCTGAAGACATGGCGTTCATGATGGCCGCTGGGTTCTTGCTGGCCACGCCTTCAAACTACTACCTGAGAACAACATATGGAGGCTTCGCCTTTGCGGGCTGTGGGGGTGGTGTTTTCGTCGGAGATGTTCCAGCAGGTAACTCAAGCGTCCCTTTGTGTTTAGGAAAAATAGCATTTTTAACCCCTTCCCTGTCAGACACTAGAAATGATCTCTTGATTTACTGCTTATTTTCCAGCAGGAGGCGTACATCTTCTTGAGCCCCCATGACTAGAAAGTGTGTGTGTGGGGGGGGGGGGGGGGGGGGATGTATATATATATCATGTCTCGGCTTTTATCAGGCCATCTCGACATTTTTATAAATCATGGTATCACACTCCTAAATCTCCGTAATGTATGATGTCTTAGTCCTAAAGGCAATCTAGCTTCATTAACACATACATAGTTCACATATTTGTGTTTACTATTTTAAATTTTATGTTAATTCCTCCCATTCCCCCCCCCCCCCCTCCAACCCCCACACCCTCACCCCGCCTCCCACCCCTTCACTTCTGAAAAAACATGAAAACAATCCATCTGCAAGGGGCACAGATCCTTATGAGCCCATGCAGTTGTTGGGGTGCATGAGGATCAATGCCTCTTGCTGACAACCCATTGCACCTATGTTCCTTGGACGGCTATGGCTCTTTTAGTATTGAATTAATACATATTTTGTAAACACAGTCTGCATCCACAGGCATCAAAGTGGTTAAAAAAAACTTATGATTCTGCTGCAGGTGCGGTGTGTGGAATTGAGGACGGAATCGGTGGGGAGTGGTCGTCGCCAGCCACGGCTGATCTGGGAGTCTCGGATGGTGGTGGTGATGCAACTGGTGGAGGTGGTGATGGTGGTGCTGGGTGTGGGGGATGTGGTGGTTGTGGTGGTGGTGGTGGTTGTGGTGGTGATGGTGGTGGTGGTGGTGGTGGTGGTGCTGGGTGTGGTGGTGGTGGCTGTGGTGGGGGTTGTGGAGGTGGCTGTGGTGGCGGCTGTGGTGGTTAAAATAGATGATATGTTCTGTGTCAGTGAGCCAAAAGTACACAATTCTCGTACACTGGCTGACTGTGGCCAGCTTGATTGATGGATTTTTGTGTACTGGACATTTTGACTTGCTGAAACGCAGGCTTACTTCAGCCATTGCTAGTCCAATTGGACATTCAGCCATGTCCTAACCCTTTGGCAGTCAGTAGTGCTTTTTGTTATGATTTGTGCAGGAATCATTGTGACAAAAAGCATAACCAACAGGCAGATGGTTAACCATAATAGAATGTGATTCAGCCCTGGTAGTAGTTGAAAGGTAGTGCTAGATTAGCATGAATCGGACCATGTTATTAAGGCATGATTCAGTCATACATGTTACTTCTTCGTTAGCTTAATTGGTGCCTGAGATTGCCCATGGTCTTCTGCTAGACTTCATATTGTAAAACTGTTGTTGCACTTTGGAGAAGGCCCACCTTGCTCTCAGAGTTCAAAATACTAGGGGAGACAACAATTATTTAACTCCTTGTGCATGTGGCCACCAGTCCCAGAATAGAAACAGAAATAGTACCGATGAGTGCATGCACAAGGGTATTTATGTTTGGTAATCGTGATACGGGTTAGCTGTCATTCAGAAGACATAGTCATCTGTTCCTGAAGTGTGTGGAATAGCACAGGGAAGGAAATTGAATAATTGTCCATTTTGTACAGCTGTACAGACCTGTTTGCTCAGTGCTTAGTGTTTAAATCTATCGCCCGCTTCTGTGTTGTATAACCAATGCACAATGGTCACTGTTGACATGACAGGGAAGTGCACATATGACTTTGATCTGAACTCATTTAATCCCTTCACTGCAGAGAAAAATTAAACACCACCATCTGCAAGAGGCATAGATCCTCATGAGCCCCCGCAGTTGCGGGGGCTCATGAGGATCCATGCCACTTGCTGAAATAAGTTTAAATCTTTGTTCCTTGAACAGTTTGGGTTCTTAAGGTCACAGTATACATGGGTTAACCGACAACCTCTTCATGCATTCAGCCATCAGTACTGCATAACCGACAACCTCTTCATGCATTCAGCCATCAGTACTGCATTTGTATACAGTACCCACAGTGGCTATGTGCAAAGGGGGTAATTGGGAGCGCTTTTTGGCTCACGTGCGAAGCAAAAGTGAGTCATTGTTCTGGGCCTGTGGTCATCCATGGTAAACTTTAGCATTGGCATTTTCTCAGAGACTATTCAAGCTACAGTCTTCAAACTTGACCCAAGGATACTTTGTGGCAAGACCTTTCTAAACATACCAATTTCAGTGACCTCTCACAAAGGTCAAGGTCACAGGGGATCAGGAAATATATCAAAAATAGCTATTTTGGGACATAATTTATTTTTTCTCAAATACTATTCACAACTTTTTTTGGTAACGCGCTTAGAGCCCACTGCTCCTGGGGATTCAGCGCGATATAAATGCTCTTTATTATTATTATTATTAACTTCAAACCCAAACTTGGTACAAAAATATCTGATGGTAAGACCTTTATATGCACACTAATTTGGTTGATCCCTAGGAAAAGTCAAGGGTCTCAAGAGCTCGAGAAACAGGTCCAAAATCACCACATTTTGATAAAAGATGTTTTTTCTCAAATACTACTCACAACTTCAAACCCAAACTTGTTACAGAGATACCTGATGGTAAGACCTTTCTATGCATATTAATTTGGTTGATCCCTCAGAAAGGTCAAGGATCACAAGAGCTCTAGAAATAGGTCCAAAATTGCCATATTTTGACAAAAGATGTTTTTTCTCAATTACTATTCACAACTTCAAACCCAAACTTGCTACAGAGATACCTGATGGTAAGATCTATCTTTGCATACTAATTTGGATGACCCCTCGGAAAGGTCAAGGGTCGCAAGAGGTTGACAAATGTGTATAAAATGCCAATAATTGTAGTTAGTATCAACATTTTTGCAAACTATTCAATCAATTTTGGCGCAAAGGTAGCTGATGATAAGACCTTTCTGTGTATCCTAATTTAGTCGACTCATCGCAAAGGTCAAGGGGTTTCACAGATGTGTGAAAACTGATTAAATTTTGAGAAATCATGGATTTTGTTAGTGCAGAAACCATCCCTTTACTTATTGTCAGACGTGTGGTCATACACATGAGCCATAAGGGCTTTGCCTTTCTTGTAGTTCTGATTATTCCTGCTGGAATTATTGTGACAGAAAGCGCTACCTACAGTCAATGTGTTAAGCTTTCACATCTTGGGGAAGCGTCTGTAAAAAACCTAACTTGTGCCAGCTATGAGAGGTTGATTAGCCACGATTGTTTAGCTTTACCGGTTTAAGTTGTATTATGTGAAAGTTGCTGGGTCAATGCTACAGTTTTGTTTTATTGTGAAATGGTCATTGATAGACCAAGAAGAGATATTGTATATGATGTGTTGAACAAATAGTATACTCATTGTTATTTTGTATAATTAATATACTTTTTTGTGATGTGACTGTTAACTCATTCTGCCCGCAATACACCACAGCAAGATATGGCTGGACCATGATAGTTCAAGGGAGATGGCAGAATAGCTTGGTGCCTATAGGCGCCAAGCTATTTTGCCACCATCCTTGACCTATCATGGCCAATCCGTCTCCTGAATTGTAATGTAGTCCTCGGAGGATAACTCCAAAATGTGGGTATTTCGTACCTCGGGCACAATGAGTTAATGTTATTCTCTTGTGCACACTCGTTACCTCCCTAGATCCACGTCACAGGTAGTTGATCGAGGGAAACAACCAGTGTGTGTCTGTTGCTGTTGTTTTTATATCCCTGATTGCATTACATACTGAGGGACGTGTACTCCCAAATATTTTGATGTCGGTCATGCTGTTTTCTGTTGCTTTTACTGTTGAAATATCTTGAACCTTTGAACTTTCAAATCATGTTGCTGCTCTTCCCTTTCTTTTAACCCTTTGGCTGTCGGTAGTGCATGAGTCATCACAACAAAAAGCACTGCCTACATCCAAAGAGTTAATGTGACCAGAGCGCATTCTAGAGCAGGTCTGTGATTTTAGTCTTAATGGCTTAGTGGACATTGCGATTCTAAGCCGTAAATTACAAAGTGACAGATGAACACAGATGGAGGTTCAGCGTCATGCACTGGACTTGAACTGAAGTGACTTTTTTGTAAGTGTTTCTTGGGGAGTGGGGGTGGGGGGGGGGGGATAATAATTCACCCTTTGGCCGTTAGTAGTGCTTCTTGTCACGGTGATTCCTACAAGAATCACCGTGACAAAAAATGCTGCTGACAGCCAAATGGTTATTTCATTCAAGGCATGCTGTATACGGGTACATTGCCAAAATTCAGCATATATATTCATATGCAGCATGTCTTCAGTGAATTGAAGGGAAGTATGCATCGATATGGTGTGTGAAAATCCTCTGTAGAAAACTACAAGTGTTTAACCATACTGCTCTCGTTAAAAGACATTCTCAAATTGAGACTCCAGGTATTAGAAATTCCATTCTTTTAGCCATATAACTTAACCTTGAAGGGGTTATTAACCTTGAATGGGTTATTAACCTTGAAGGGGTTAATGTAAACACAATTTCTCTCCAGCTGATGCTGGCACCCATTAACTTTTTTCTTTTAACTCTTTCCCATCGAAACGCTTCCAGTTTAGTGTTGGCCCAAACAAACCCTTAGCCATCGTAACACTTACACTATAGCATTGTGCTCGTTGCCATCTATAGATGAGTCACTAGTATTCTAGGGTTGGGTTTTTACAAAAGTCGCATGAAGCACAGCTATCGGTCTAAAGGAAGCAACCACTATAATATGTTTCACCAACCATTTCTAAAATATCTGAAAGTGAATGCCCTTGTCGGATGGTGTCAGAACAAGGCCAAAGTAGCCGATAACGTGCCTTGGATCGTCTCCAACGATGAGCTTGTTCGATCCTCATGAGCGCGGTTTCAACAGTGATTTTTAGCTCGTAAAATTGTGATTCAAGAAGGGACAGATCTCTTGTGTGCTTTCTTTGCTTGTGGAATACATTTTTCTGCCATGTTTGTGAGTAAATCTGTGTTTTTCATTGCATGTGCTTACACTGTTACTAACAAAACCACGTTTCTCATTTTTTGCTCCGCCATGTTTGTTTTGTTGCATAAGAATCAAATTGGTTCGACTTCCCACTAAACTGATGCACAAACACTCGCAGTTTTGAAAAGTACTTTTAATGTTCTTTCCAATGATGCCCAATTTATCTATGGTTGTTAGCTTGGGAGGCTGTGAAAATTAATTCAATCTACTCCAAAAATGTACGTCACCAGGGAACACGTGCTTTTTCCTGCTACGTCTGCAGGGAACTGACTCACTGAAAATTTTACGATGGAAAAGAGTTAAAGATGAACTGTCCACTGTACCTTTTCTTCAATATGTTGTTTGCTCCATATTTACATATTGTTACATAGACTGCATTTAACATAAGCACATGTTGACTGGTATTGTATGCACATTTCTCCACGTTGTTCCTTGACCATCTTTAGAAACTGTCGTTGATCAGCATCTGTCTTAAGACTTTGTTATATATTTCATTGTTTCTGATCTTTGGATTTTTAACCCCCTTTGCACATGCAGCGACTTGTACAGTAAACAAAACTGGTGGCAGCGTGCACAAGGGGGTTTGTGGTCATGTTAAGTGTCATGATTGATCAGGCATCAGAACTATCTTTGAATCGGTGATTTTCCAAGGAAAGTCCATGAGCCCTTGCCTGTCGGTAATGGTTTGTGTCATGACAAAAACTGCTACCGACAGGCAAAAGGTTAGGTTTCCAGTGGAAAAAGTTCCTTCCAAAGTAAAAGTGAGTCCAGAGCTCCCAATTTTCCGTCAAATGTAAAAACGAGAATCCGCGAATGAAAAAAAAATTGCGCCCCAAAAAAATATTCAGGTGAAAAATTAAGTTAGTTATTTGGGATTAACCCCGAGCAGGCAACTAAAGCCATCTCACAGGGGGGGTGGGGGGGGGGGGGATTAAAAAGCGGCAGTGGAATCTACAGAGCGGTGGTCACGTTTTCTAGAAGCTAGCAGACGACATTGGGTCAGGAGATCTTGTGTAAATTCTCCTTTGCGAGAGCGGGAAGTGGCCATTTTGTCTCCCCAAGAGGGAGGCAAAATGTCATGCTCCGACATTGTGCATCGGCAAGACACTGCAAAAATCAAAGAGATCGACAAAAGTTGTACACACAAGTGGTCTTGGTCACGATTAGACTGGGAAGTGGACGATACACATCTCAGTGCTTGGTTTTGCAAGCTGGAGGAAGCAGGGAAAGCTCACTGTTCCCTTTGTCGTGTCGAAGTGGAAGTGCCTGCACACACACACACACACACACACACACCCGGCCCCATCGTGTGATCTTTCGCAGTCCAGTATTACCCCCCCCCCCCCCCCCCCAACAGTCATTTGATTTTTCACAGTCCAGTGGTACCCTCCCCCAAACCCCCACCACCCCTCCCCCTCCCACACCCTATCATTTGATTTTTCGCAGTCCAGTGGTATTTCAGGGATTTTTTTCTTTTCCTCAGTGGGAGCCCTGGATATGGAAGTCAGCCAAATTTCAGCAGTTTTCTCTTGGGCAGTTCTGATGTCTGACAATTTGTTACTATTTGTCACAACAGTCGTTGCTGAAACATGAACCAGACACCTCTGGGCACACCAGGCATCTTAATCCTGCACCAGCCACTAAGCAAGGTGCTCCACCATAGTGATAAGCTCAGTCATGCAACTGGCCCCTGGTATGTGATTTTTAACCTTACGGCTCTTGAGCCATGACATCAGACTATCGAAATCTCACATATAGTTTGTGACACATTTGTGTGTCAATGCATGGTTTTCATGTTACACGGATGATATATTGATTTAGTCAGTGTGACTCTATTTTTGATGTGATATATCACATGTGTTGTATGCATTATGTATAATTGACATAAGTACGTGGTATTACATACCATGTGTCTGTACCAGTGCAGTTGCTAGCGTCCTTGTATTTTAACTCCCTTCTGTATGCAACCACCAGTATTGTTTATAGAACTGCTGACTGCACACACAAGGCATTCATTGTCATAGTTTGTGTTGCCGTCATGCAGATCAATGTTTATAGTGACATTTTATATACAAGACGCATTCGAGGAAGGAGAAGAAATCCATTACAAGACAATTTGCTAAGCAGTGATCCTAGTTTTTGTCACTCTGTTAATACCATTTCTTTTCACTTCTAATGACAGAGAATTTATTTAATGGGATTTTATGCATGGAAAAATCAGACTGAAGGCAAGAACGGTTGTGAAATTTGGTTCATTCATGTGAAAGGATTTGTTTTGAGATTGCAGACTGAGGATGACAGGCGTGCATTGATACTGTACAAACGAACATGTGAACAGGAAATCGCTCGGTACTGGATGAATACATTGTGGGCTGTCCTCAGTTACATTTAATGAGCTTAAATCCTGTGCAAGTCACTAAGCAAGGTGCTCCACTGTAGCGGAGCACCTTGCTTAGTGACTTGCGCAGGATTTAAGCGTACTTGAGCAGTCGACCCCTGGTGATTTTGTTCCATAAGCCGGATGGGGTAAAGGGAAATAATTGTTTAACCCCATTGTGCATGATGCCACCTGTACTGTACACAATATCGGTGCCTTTATGTGCAGTGGGGTTAAAAATGTTTTTTAGCATAATAACTGTGATAAGATGACTCTATAATAGATTGAGAATGATTTTACTATTGTGATAGCTCTTTTCAACAGAGGAAAAGGTTGTATCCACAGAATTTATTTTGTCTTTCTTTGTATCATTTCTTCTTCTTTTTCTTTTATGCAGGTCTTAATTTTTTGGACATGCTGATTCATATTGTGTTTGTTTTACAAAAAAAAAAATATTCATGTATCATTCGACTACAAGCAAAATATTTTTTCTCCTATTTTTGAGGCCCTCTTTAGCAACAATCCATGATTAACATTTATTTACGTGTCTGAGGCAAAGTTAAACCCTTTGGGCATAGAGTTACTTGTGCTGTAAAAATGCACAAGAGGATTAACATGCATACCATGATTGTGAATTTTTGCCATTATTTAACCCTTAAGTTCTGGTACACTCTAACATGAGATAAATTTGACCATGATAATTCAAGGGTGGTGCCATAACAGCTTGGCGCCGCTGAGTGCCAAGCTGTCCTGGCACCACCCTTGAATTGAACTATCATGGTCAGTCAGTCTCCTAAACTGTAATACAGGCTTTATAGGACAAGACATAATAGCAGACACATGTGAATTACAAGAGACTATGGGGTGTCGCCCCCACTTGTTGAACAGTGTCTTTTGTGGCTCTATAGGCTTATACAGGACAATTCTTAAACCTGAAAAAAATCAACCTCAGGATTTAATGGGTTAAAGAACACAGAAGGATCAGAGGGTTACCATGTGCAGTGTTTAGACAATTGTACATCACTGATGATCAGGGATGCAACTACACCTATATAGGTGTCCGACATCGGTCATAGTCCGATTGCAAGTCTAATTATTGTGACTGTCGGGAGGTCAAATGTCCTACTAACATTGCTTCAAAGCCATCAATTACATTTCCATTGTTTCAAACCTTGTATTGTCCATTGTAACCCCCCCCCCCCCCCTCCCCCTTGCAACATTGCACACAGTACATGCAAATTTGATAATATATGAAACATCTCTTTATGTGTATCACTATCACTGATTAGCCCTTTGTCTCCAGTTATTCTTGCCCCCTCCTTCCACTTTGGGCACCAAAGGTGTGCTGATTTATACAATGAATGTCACAATGGACCTATTGTAATTTTTGTGCAGCGCACAAATGTCTTTTTTATTATTGGCAAACTGAAGACATTTGACCAATCTGTAGAAGTGTCTAGTTGCATCCCTGGTAATGCATGATCATTGATGCAATGACGAATATGTTGTCAGATTGTTGAAAGAGCAGCATTCTACGCACATGTAAGCTTTTGATGTAGCTGGGATTTGGGGTGGGTTTTTTGTCGTTCTTGTTCTTGTTGTTTTCTAACTGCCTGACTGACAGTAAATTTTGTCTGTTTTTTTTTTTTTGTGCATTCATTTAATGTTGTTTTCAAATGTTCATGATTTTTGTGCAGTTGGGCACAACTTTTTTCACCTGCCTGTTTCAAGGCACGGTTACATATATTGTTGTTTTGTAAAATTATATTTGATGTTTGCATGATCTGGATAGCAAGCTGGGAGTTCTACATGTTGTTGCTTGTGTCATTTTATTGTAAGTCAGTTGACAGTGCTTTTTTGGCACTAGGCATTCAACAAGTCAGGCAATAGGCAAACACAGTGCAGGTACATGTGTATTTTTTTCAGTTATGGTGGCTGATTCTCCTGTTGTGAATAACCCTTTAAATGTTGGTACCATAGCGCGTTTTGAGGTGATTCCTGCAGGAGTCACCTCGACAAAATACGCTACCTAAACCCAAGGGTTAAAAGTGCCAGAGCTAGGTTTGAAGCAGTTATATACTTAGTTTTACTTAACGTTATGTTTTTATGTTGGTTTTATTTAACCCTCATGTGCACACAGCCTATAATGCTGTTTACAGTAGGAGTGGCTTCATGCACAATGAGTTAATATTGTAGTGCATGCGCAAGCATCATATTGTTTGTAACCCAACTGAGATTAACATTGTCATATAGCGGTGATCACTTGTAGCTCACTTGTAGAAGGAAACAACCAGAACAGCAGGAAAAATACCTCCCATTTTTCTTTTTTTCCATTTTGGGGGCTCACTGATGTGGAAAAAGCAGTCTGTGTCTGCTGTTTATCTTTGGTTTGATGATAAGGAAGATAAGACACTAGAATGTTTTGTTTGTTTATAGATCTGTGGGTTGTTATTTTCTTGCTGCTATAGATGATACTACTTTTTTTTTAACAGCTGTGACAGTCTACAGATCTTTCCTCCATTTATTTTAACCCTTTGCATGATGGTAGTGGTTTTTGGCGTAATGATTCCTACAGGAATCATCATGACAAAAAAGGCTACTGACACGCAAAAGGTTAAACAGTGATCTTAGTGCACATGCACTGTAAATAGCACAACCATGTTTTTTTAAGTCCCTTCTGTTACAGAAGGGACTTCTTAGGACAGGTCGTGGTGGGGCGAAATTTAATAGCATGTCCATGATGTCAAAGGCGGGCAGGCTAAACCTCTAACAATGAAGTAACAAGATAAAAATTACATCATGTCTAGTTACGCTAACCTCGCTGCTGAACGTACATTTGGCGCGAAGCGCAGTATGTGCTTATGTATGTGTGTGCGTATGTATGTAAACAAAAGAATCTCCAATATTTCTGTACACATAAGCTTGAAACTTGGTGAAGTACTTTCTTAAGTGGGTGGCTAAGAGAGCCTCCGAGCATATAGTAAGAGTTCGGAGAAAGACATTGGATGAGTTCGTTAGCCAGCTTTGTATCCTTTCAACTTCTTTAGTAAAAATTCTTTTCAGAAAAGAATTAAAACACTAAAAAACCTTTACTTCTAGAGAAAGTCAGACAGTGGCAGTGACGTAAACCCCCCCCCCCTCCCCCCCCCTAGCGTCACCACGCAGACACTGACATAATACTCTAAATATGACGTCATTCTGTCTCGTGCGCGCGGCTCTCTTTCTCTCTCACACAAACATGCGCACATCTCCAGGAGGAATAGATCCTCATGCACCCTCCAGGCGCATTAGGATCTATGCCTCTTGGAGATGTTTGGAGTGCGCACGCACACACTAACACACCACACACATCGACACACTTTCAGAAGAGCATGCAGGTGACCCGTGTACTTAGTATATCATGTAGCTAGGTAAAGTCAACCTGCTTTCACACAAATTATAGCAAGTCTGAAATTGTACTGTGAAGTTCTAGTTTTGTTACCATTTTCTCAAGCATATGAAGTGAAAGTGAAACTCATATCACGTAAAATATAAAATTACATAAAAAGTAAAACTTATGTCATGACAAATGACGTTTGACAACTCAAATGACCTGTATGTCCTGCGCCCCTTATAGAACTCACTGATGCATTGGCAGATCTGCCAGACTTTTTCAATAGGAGATAATTGAACATCAGAATCTTGTCAAAGACAAAAGGTAGAGACCATTGACAGTGAGGACAGCTCTCATATAGAAGGGACTTTGAGGGTTATGGTTCATCCCATCTTGTTTCTTTTCTGTTATTGCAAAGAATATTGCATTATCACAGTAGCAGGTAGCATTTTAAAAGTTTCAGTTAACATCAGTGTATATTTGCAATAACAGTTACATTCACCTGCCATGATTTTACCTTTAACATGTATGCCAGAGATTTTTAAAGTAAACTACTAATTTACATGTATCATCAACAAAAAATTAATTGTGTATAGCATGCAACATTTAACCAGCATTGCAGTCAGTAGTTTGTGCCTAATATTTTCATTGTTTTATAATCAGTGAACATGAGTATACCTTTACATACTTATTGGCTTTGAAACTGAACGATGATATGGTTTTACAGTAGAAAAAATATGAATAAGAAGCTCAATTTATGGTAAAAGCCAGCTCAACACAGATATGTCAAGTGTTTTTATAAGTTGAATATTTTGCAGAATATTTTTTGGTCTCAAATTTGGAAGGCCATGTTCGTTTTCTTCTGCGTAATGATGACCGCCACGCACACAGCTGAAGTTATTTATTATTTTCTCAATACTGTACGTCAAAGACAGATCAGGTTTTTGGATTCTGTTGCGTTTGTGAAGCTCTTGCTTTTATAACGGCATTTGTTTTGGTGTTGTGAATGCCTGTTTGTTGTAATTGTACTTTTTTCAATTGTGCTACATTGTACAATGTACAATGTACATTGTACAAACGGCAAGTTTGAAAACTGGTCCTGTTACCAATAACTTCTACCGTTGGAAAATAAAGGTTCATTGTTCATTGTTCAATGTACAAGTGTAACAAGTATACACAATGTTAAGGTGGTAGATGTTTTGTATTTGTTGAATCTGTTCACTGTCAGGAAAAGGGGAATACTCTTCAACTGCTGGAGGCAAAGAACCTCGATGAGGGGAATACTCTCCAACTGCAGGAGGCAAAGAACCTCATGATCCCCTGCAAATGCTGATCATGAGGTTCTTTGCTTCCTACAGTTGGAGAGTATTGATGTTTTTAAACTCTTGCTGGTCCTACTTAAATCCATGTTCAGTGGAAAAGTGGGGTCATTTATTGTTGAATTTGTCATGGTTTTGAAAGACATAATTGGAAGCACATTGGTTGTCTCCCTTTATTCACTACCAATTCGGCGATGGAAGCAGTTTTTATATATATCAACTTTTCAGAACTATTTTTTAATTAAATTTACTCGGTAGCCTATTTTGATTTGCAAATCAACCCATGTTTATGAGTGATCAAGATCGATATGTCTTTCGACTTAAGAGTTGTTTTGTTTTGTTTGGGTTGTTTGTTTAGTTTTTTGGGGGTTGGATTTTCAGTGGTTTGGCAAGCACGTTGAACTTGTTTTTATGGATGATAGTTTTCAGTTTACTTGTTGCTGATGCTGCCATTGTTGTTCGCATGCCTCGGCTAAATACTCCCAGGGAGAGGATTGTATTTTCAGACTGCATTTATTTGCTGTACGTTGAAGATGGCCATGCACACTGATTTCAGAGGAATACCCAGTATGCAAAATGTCCTTGGGCCAATGTCCACCGTAGTTGACCCGCTCATTGCCGTGCTATTACCCTTTGCTTCCTAGGGTCGGTAAAAAGGGTGTTAACTTTGTACAGGCTGTTGCCTGGAAACTTTAAAGTATCTACCACCTTAACAGCTTTTAGCTCAGCCTTTACACTTACGTGTACGTTCATTTAGAAAATGCTCGGGTGTAGAGCTTTTCCGAAATAAACTAAGTTAAAATTAAAGGGATGTTTGTGGTTTATTCTTGAAATTCAGTGTTACACTTGTGCTGTGTGTGTGTGTGTGTGTGTGTGTGTGTGTGTGTGTGTGTGTGTGTGTGTGTGTGTGTGCCAGTTAACTCGATGACACCTATCCATGACTTTACAGTTTCCTATGTAAACTGTACCAGTTTCGGGTGAAGTGTCGGCCATAATAGTTGAAGGGTAGTCCCGGCCGAGTCAACATTTTGTCCTCGGGCGCGAGTCTGATTATGGTCGAATTTATTATGGACGATTCTTCATGCGGGCGAGTTTGCCAAGTCGAATTTGCCCACTAACCTTAATGCGTACATCAAAATAACCAAACACCGCAGAAGAATAATTCTAAGTCCAACTAACTGCTGCAGCAAACCGCAAGAACAGATCATGTTTTGTTGTTGTGGATCGAGTTATCCACTCTCAAAATTGAAACGTGAAAACGGACCTTGCAATGAACTGCTACTTCATTCGTACGCAGCCTGTGACAGTTACTTCAGTTGTCAGAGGATTAGGCCTGCCCTGCCTTTGACATCATGGACATGCTATTAAATTCTCCTCACCGCGACCCGTCCTAAAAAGCCCTTTCTATAAGCAGAAGGGACTTAAAAATTACGAAGTCTAGTCATGCTAACATCGCTGCCGGCTGAACTGACGTATATCATTTGGCGCGAAAGGCCGTGTGAGTGTTTGGGAGTGTGAGATCATCATGGGACTTTCTTCCTCTAAGATGGAAATGGTTTTGTTTCATATACATGTACATTTATATACTTAGTTTCATGTATATTGTCTCGTAGTTTTGTAGCAACGGCAGGTTTGAAAAATGGCTATGTTTGTGACGACTGATGTCAATACCTCAACTGTTGACAAATAAAGCTTGAATCATTGAATCTCTCTCTCCCTCTCTCACACACACACACACACATGCCCGGAGGACACATGAGGATCTATGCCTCTTGGAGGTGTTTGGAGCGCACGCACGCACATGCATACACACAAACAAATATCGACGCGCTTTCAGAAGAGCATGCAGGTGTACTTAGTATATCATGTAGCTGCTTTTTGAA
The DNA here is from genome assembly GCA_036245525.1 of Semisulcospira habei. NCBI lineage: Eukaryota > Metazoa > Mollusca > Gastropoda > Semisulcospiridae > Semisulcospira > Semisulcospira habei. The sequence continues at coordinate 166,761,817 of BTPG01000003.1, forward strand.
TAACAATTCATTTCTGCAAATTTTGAATCCACTATATACTCCCATCAAACAGTCAGCCCTGGAAGAGTATGGAACAAAACAGTCAGCCCTGGAAGAGGCTGCGCGCCTTTCGGATGAGTGACGTTATTAATCAATTTCGTCACTGTGTCTTTAGACTAACGATACCATGACGTCAAGTTTATAGTGACGTCATTTTGCTGCTCGTGCTATTCCTCTTCTTTATAAATAAATTGTGTTGTAACTGTCTTTTCCTACCGTGTGTTGTTTTTTTTTTTTTTCTCTGTTGGGTACTTCTTTGCATTTTACACGCTTGACGGTCACCTTTTTGGTCTAGACTGCGTTATTCTTCCACAGAATTTCTGTCGCTACACGAGCCCACAGAGCGTACTAATGGCGGGAAGCGCAATATGTCCGTCTTTATTTGTGTGTGCCGACGTGTGTGTTGATCAGAGGTTGGCTTAGAGAGGAAGTAAATGGATCAGAAGAATAAGCTTTAAAATATCACAGTGAACAACTCCGAATGTTCCTAAAAGAAAAACGCATGTGAGCCCCAAACAATACGGTAGACTTTGGGATGAAATCCTCATCTTGTTCAATATGAGATATTTCAACATTAGAATCAGGTCAAAGACAAAAGGTAGAGACCTTTGACAGCGAGGATAGCTCTCATATAGAAAGGACTTTGTGGGTTATGGTTCATCCCGTCTTATTTTTTATTTTTATTTTTATTTTTATTTTTTTTTTTTTCAGTGTGTGTGTTGGTGATAGAAGAGGAGCGGCGAGACTCCTGTCCTCAGTTGAAACCCGGCCCATCCCAAAGACCCATCTCCACACACACACCGGATCCGCCCGTGTTCTGACAACCACGGCAGATGGGCCCACCTTTTCGGCTCAGGTTTGCTTATGTCAACAAGTAAAGTGCAAACCATTGTGTACGCTCCTTGTCAGCATATCGCCAGACGGTACATCGGGTTTATATAGTCACCAGAGAGCAACATTTGACAACCCCTCCCTCTCATTTCTATGGCCTTTCATTCACCACCGGAACGCAACCAGAACACCTAATGTAAGCAAGAGGCATAGCTCCTCGTGAGCCCCTGCAATTGCGGGGGCTCATGAGGATTTATGTCTCTTGTCGGCTTTATTCTTCTGCGTTCCTCGCACGGAATAACTGACGGTTTCCTCGGATCATAGTGATATCAGATATACCTCATGTACTGATGACTCGTGCGATATCCACTGATAATGAGGAGCCGACTTAGGAAATGTTGGCTAGTAGAGTTTACACGGCTCTAGGTAGAACAGCTAAAAACATATTCACCGTGCTTCGCAGGGCATAGTCAGCCTGGCTGCAGTATTGCACAATGTCGCACTCAGAACACAAACCAGATAGTCCATAAGCTAGCAAGATATACCGTGCACCCCTCCCCCCCCCCCCCCCAGTACTCAATAAGATGGGTTTCAAAATGTTCCTTAGTATGTCCTGAGATGTTTAAGCCATGTTCTCTGAAAATCCTTAGGAACACACCAGAGATATAGCCGATGGCGCAAGGGTACCCCCATTCACGCTCTTGGCCGCAGGTGCTAAAATGAGGTTGAGAAACATTTTCCTCTAAATAAACCAGAATTCATTCCAGAAGCCCAAATCAGGCAATACTATGTTCAGGCACACCTTCTGCATCCTCTGCAAAAGACAGAATTAAAAAATATTGAATCTCTGGCTCACAGTGAAGGTAATTGTGCACCCAGCAAACGGCCATTTCCGCGAAATCGCAAAAAAAGACAAAAATAATGTGTCGGATGCCTTCAGACATTTTCTATAGCACTGACAGTCCATTTTTAGATTTACGTCATTAAAACAGGATGTCACAATTTTTATAAACTTGACTAGGTGATGCTGTGATCACTGTGAGTGCCACAGTGGTTGATTTTGTATCCCTACCCCCAAGTTGTAAAAATACACAAAATTAATTAGAAAAAATTACTTAACTTTTTCCATTTCATTTTGACCTCTCTTTACCTATTAAGTTTCAATAATGTGAGCATAAAGTGCAAGAAAATAAGGAAAGTCGGCATCCTTTACGGTACATTTGTGGTGAATGAATGGTACGTTGTTTCTGATGCCCTCAGAAATTTTGTATACAACTGATAGGCTTTTGTTAGATTTTATTGGTTAGGATAGAGTACCGCAGTTACTCCCAACCTGATTTTATGATGCTGTGATGCATTTAGGGGCCACAGTGGCTGAATCTGCTGCCCTACCCCCATTTTACCAGTACGCAAAGGAACGAAAAATGATCATAACAATTGCTTATGTCATACTCCTCTGTTTAAATATTTTTGTTGCCAGTTTTCTTAAGAAAATATGCATATTGAGCATAAACATTTGTGACCATTTCATTAATTTCAATGTGACCATCAATTTAATTGTAATTCTTTTTATTTAAGGCATGCTTAACAGGGGTTGCTGCTGAAGCTTCTACCGTCTGCACATTCAGCAGTCTTGTCAAACTCGGGGAAGGTGTACCTCAGAGAGATGTTGTGTCTGATGCTGTTTTTGGTCTACATTAATGACATCAGTACAACAGTACCAAGGTTTGTCTCGAACATCCTCCATGCGGATGACTTTGCAGTGTGGAGCGCAGCAGAACATAAAGAAAGAAATAGCATCCTGCAGAATCCAGGATGCTGCCAACAGAGTCAGCAGCTGGACTGAAAGAGGCCGCTCAAAATGAGCTAGACCATCTCTTTCAATCAGACGGAAGAGGTCACCTCAAAACTGGAGACTTTCCAGTACCAAAGACAGTCAGGCCAACTTTACTGGCAACAAATAAATTACTGGATTCACGTGGAGGCCTCACATCGAAGCCGTGGAAGCTAGAGCTGCAAAAAAAAAGTCTCTGATGAAGAAACTGGTGGGGACCACATTGGCGCAAATTACAGCATCCGGGCACAAGCAAACACCTGCTCTGTCAGACCAGTAGTGCGGTACCAAGATACATCGACAACATGAAACGCTGCCTGCAAAACCCAAAAAGCCAGGCTTGACAAGATGCAGAACATGGGTCATTCTCATGATGCAGTGACATTCTTAGAGCCATCTGGAGCACCCCAATTTAGGAAATGGAGGACATTGGAGCCACTGGAACGCAGAACAGCATACACGATGAAGAGACTTACTAAACACCAACAGCATGGGAGACTACAGGAGCAGACCAAGAACCATCAGAAACGCCCACATCTGAACCGTCAACTGAAGGTCCTGCAAAGGGCTAAAACTGACGTCCTGGAACCAAGCCCAAAGATGTGTGAACAGTTCCCTTCAGATACCTGGACATCTTGAAAGAGCCTTCAAGACAACATAAACAGCGTTCCAGGACTCTTTGCCAAAGGTCGCGGCACTGCACAAAGCCATCTTGCTGGAGGTTATGCACAAGCGCTAACCTCACAGCAGCTGTGATACCGCACAAGATGCCGTGCGGAATAAAGGAAGTGGCGTGTACATCTGTTGTGCAGACCGCACTACTACCTCCCTCTCCTTACCAGCTGGCGGCAGCAGCTCCAACTATCGTACAGATCTGCAGGTGCTCAACACTAGCTATGGAAAGGCAGCAGCTTGATCCGCTGATCTCACCAGGAAGCTTCAAGATAGACTAGATGGCTTGTTCACAAAATAGTGCTGCAGTGGATTCCAGTGCATTCTGGACTAGCTGGGAATGGAGAGGCTGACAGCCTGGCCAAAGCAGGCGCCAGACTACCTCAAGATCACAGCCTCTTGTAAAGAAACCAAGACACTACAACAACAAAGTGATTGGCAACAGCAGAACGGCGGCTGCAGCCCGTGGGCAGAAGACATCAACAAGCTGAACAGGGAGAGCCAGGCCACCATCTTTCATCTACGCACTGATTACTCTGGACTGGGTCCGTACAGAAAAGCAGGGACGAAGTTCACAAACTTTTCATAAACGTTTCACAAACCTAAACTGAAGCCTGAAGGTTTACACACTTTAATTAGATCACTCTGTATTCACAATTATTTGAAGCTTTCGTGCCTAATGCATGAAGAGATACCAAAATAAAAGAACGCTTAGGGAATGGCAGAGCTCGGTAGAAGCGTAAACAACCAATCAAAATGTTCGGCAGAAAGGCCATGCAGTCACTTTATGATCAGAGCTGAATATAGATCACTTGCAACAAGCGTCAGCATGATCGTTCGCAATGGAATAGTCACAAATTGGGGGAGAAAAAAAAAAGAAGTAGACAAAAGTTTGACAGCACGTTGTCATTTTTTACAAACTTTCACAGACTTTAAGGAAAAGGACTGAAATTGACAGACTTTCCAGGGCCCTGAAAAAGCCTTGTCATTTTTTAACAACTTTCACAAATGTTCACAGACCGTAAGGACCCTGCTGGACTCACCTCGTGAGATTGGGTCATGCGGAAACAGCCCTATGCGAATTTGGCGTAGAAAATCAGTCTCCTTAGCACATTCTCCAAACATGTCCATACAGACAAGCGGTCTGCTGGCAGTTCTGACCAGAAGACACGCCCCTGTACACCAAACTCTGAAAACATACTGCCTAGCTCTTGACAGCTCACTTATTGGCAGCCAGAACAATATAAGATTTAAAGACGGCCATAAAAAAATTGAACGTTGCAGAAGGTGGACGTGGAGATCTCGTGGTGGACATGTGGAAACTAAGTATTTTGATAACATTGTTTTGGCTATTAGGAACCATGAAACTTTATTACGCATATTCATATTTACACATTTCTAGACGAAAATAAATGAAAGGAAAATGGGAGACCTTACTAGACCCGCCTTACGCTAGGTAAAATATCACCTAAAAGACCAGCCAGTTAAAAATAGTTACAATTAAATTGATGGGTCACAATGAAATTAATGAAATGATCACAACTTTTTATGCTCAATATGCATACTTTAAAAAAAACTGGCAACAAAAAATATTTAAATAGAGGAGCAATTTTTATGATTATTTTGCGTTACTTTGCGTACTGGTAAAATGGGGGTAGGGCAGCAGATTCAGCCACTGTGGCCCCTAATTGCATCACAGCATCACAAAATCAGGTTGGGAGTAACTGTGGTACTCTATCCTAACCAATAAAACCTAACAAAGACTTATCAGTTGTATACAAAATTTCTGAGGGCATCAGAAACAACGTACATTTTCCCAATTCAGCAATTTTAAATGGGAAAAAGCTATCATTCACCACGAATGTTCCGTAAAGGATGCCGACTTTCCTTATTTTCTTGCACTTTATGCTCACATTAATGAAACTTAATAGGTAAAGAGAGGTCAAAATGAAATGGAATAACTTAAGTAATTTTTTCTAATTAATTTTGTGTATTTTTACAACTTCGGGGTAGGGATACAAAATCAACCACTGTGGCACTCACAGTGATTACAGCATCACCTAATCAAGTTTATAATAATTGCGACATCCTGTTTTAATGATGTAAGCCTGAAAATGGACTGCCAGCGCTATAGAAAATGTCTGAAGGCATCCGACATATTATTTTTGTCTTTTTTTGCGATTTCGCGGAAATGGCCGTTTGCTGGGTGCACAAATACCTTCACTGTGATCCAGAGATTTAATATTTTTTCATTCTGTCTTCTGCAGAGGATGCAGAAGGTGTGCCTTAACATAGTATTGCCTGATTTGGGCTTCTGGAATGAGTTCTGATTTATTTAGAGGAAAATGTTTCTCAACCTCATTTTAGCACCTGCGAAGAGCGTGAATGGGGGTACCCTTGCGCCATCGGCTATATCTCTGGTGTGTTCTTCAGGATTTTCGGGGAACATAGTTTAAACAACTCAGAACATACTAAGGAACACTTTGAAACCCATCTTATTGAGTACTGGGTGGGGAGGGGGGGGGGGGACGGGGTGCACGGTATATCTTGCTAGCTTATGGACTAAGACTAACAGGTATTCTACGCTGATCCGCGGCTGCGCGCATCTACGTGTCTGGCTGTGCGTATCATCGTCTTGTTTCGTCCTGCTGGCTAGATTTAAGAGGAAATGACATGTTTTCAGTTCACACATTCATTGTCAGCATTTTAAAAAGTAGATTCACACCGGCTAACCTCGTCTGCCTGCCAGTCAAAGGTCTTTCAACAAACAGGTTACTACTGACTACACATAAAAATGACAGGTAAGCATTTTATTCCATCACGCGTGATTGAATTGATGAGAGCAGTTTACTTACTTACGCCTGTCACCCCTCCCCGGGTATAGGCCGTCGACAAGAGACCTCCAGCGACTCCTGTCCTGTGCTTCTCCTTCGATTTTACTCCAGATGGTTCCCAGTTTCTTGATGTCTGCTTGGAGGTCTCGACGCCAGGTGTTTCTCGGCCTGCCTCTTTTCCTCTTTCCCTGTGGGTTCCATGACAATGCCTGCCTAGTGATACTGGAAGCTGGCTTTCTCAGACTGTGACCAATCCATCCCCATCTTCTTCGCCCAATTTCATTCTCTGCTGTTATCTGCTCTGTTTTCTCCCAGAGTCTGACGTTGCTGATCTTCTCTGGCCAGTGGATTTTCAAAATTCTTCTAAGGCAACTGTTTATGAAGATCTGTACTCTGTTGACTGTGGTTTTTGTCAATCTCCAAGTCTCTGCTCCATATAGGAGAACTGCTTTTGCGTTGGAGTTGAAAATCCGGACTTTGGTGTGTTGTGACAGCTCTCTGGAACTCCACACTTTTTTCAACTGGAGAAAGGCTGCTCTAGCTTTACCGATTCGTGCTCTGACATCTGCATCAGTGCCGCCTTTTTTGTCTATGATGCTCCCGAGGTAGGTGAAGGACTCCACCTCCTCCAACAGGGTGCCAGCAAGCAAGACTGGTTCGTCCCTGGTTGCGTTCAGCCTCATTGTCTTAGTTGTCTGTTTGTGGATGGATGGGACGAGATGTCAGCAAGCCTCGTGGTCTTGTCCTGCATTTGTTGATGAGTGTGGGACAGTAAAGCCAAGTCGTCTGCAAAATCGAGGTCATCAAGCTGTGTCCACAGTGTCCACTGTATTCCACTTCGTCTGTGCTCTGTGGTCCTCTTCATGACCCAGTCTATGGCCAGTAGGAAGAGGAACGGAGACAGCAAACACCCCTGCCTGACACCAGTTCTGACCTGGAGCTCCCTGGTGAACTGCCCTTCGTGGATCACGCGACATGTCATGCCATCGTAGCTGCTCTTGATCAGGCGGACGAGCTTGTGGGTACACCGTAGTGTCGTAGGAGTTTCCACAGTCTCTCGGTCTACGCTGTCAAATGCTTTCTCGTAATCCACAAAGGTGACCTACAGCGGGGAGCTCCACTCCAGAGACTGTTCCACGATGATGCGGAGAGTGGCGATCTGGTCTGTACATGATCGGTTTTTCCTGAATCCTGCTTGCTGGTCTCTCATATGGGGGTCAACGGAGCTCTTCATTCTCTCCAGGATGATCCTGTTGAAGACCTTTCCTGGTACTGACAGCAAGGTGATTCCTCTGTAGTTGGAACACTTGCTGAGGTCGCCTTTCTTGGAAAGCTTGATTAGGTACCCCTCCTTCCAGTCAGCCGGCATCACCTCCTCTTCCCAGATCTTTCCAAACAGTGGGTGCAGCATCTCTACTGTTGTCTCTAGGTCTGCTTTCAGAGACTCCGCTGGGATGCCATCTGGCCCTGCTGCTTTGCCATTCTTCAAAAATGCCACTGCTCTTCTGATCTCTTCCCGGCTGGGTCTGTCACAGCTGATGGGTAGGTCGGTTTCTGCTGGCTGGATGTCTGGGGGGTCGGGTGGGCTGGGTCTGTTCAGTATCGGCTGGGTCTGTTCAGTATGAGAGCAGTGGCGCCCTGAAAACTCTTTCAAATGCGTACTTAAAAGCTAGGGTTTTCAGGGCGCTGCTGCTCTGTTGCAATTTAGTGATTGCTTTCAGGGCCGGACCTGGGAAAAGTCGATGGGGGGGTTACAGATTCAGTATAAAGCGAAGGCGCGAAGCGCCGAGCCTTCTAGGGGGGTCCGGGGGCATGCCCCCCCCCCCCCCCCCGTAATTTTATTTTTTCAAGGATGCAAAATGGTGCAATCTGAGCCTTGAAAAAGCCATTTGTGATGGTCTGGGGACTTTGAGCTTTTTGAACAATCGAACTGACAAACTCTGGGGTACAAAAATTATCACCTGCCCCTCCCTTAAAAAAAACACCCACACCCACACCCACACACACACACACACAAACATTTATTTATCAACAGAGATGTTTTGTATACTATTATTATTCACTACTTTTCGTTGATCGTTAACGGTATAAAGCTTTACCTTGTAGTTTATGAACATCAGGACCCTGCTTTCACTTCAGTTCAGTCTTGCTGCACTAGGTTCCTCGGCATTAGTACCATTTGTGAATTGTATCTTCTGGCAAAACAGTTCACTGCCTCTTTGAAGTCAATATCAACATCCCTGTGCACTTTCAGTAAAGCAAGTGCATTGAGTCTCTGTTGCCTCATTGTAGAGCGCAGGTAGTTTTTCAGGTTGCGCAACTGACTGTTTGAACGCTCACACTCGGCAGTAGTGACAGGCAGGGTGCAAAGGTTCTTTAGCATGATGAACAGGTTGGGATAAAAATCCCTGTCACAGTGTTTCAGTGCTTCTGATGCCGTGGATGGGATGATAGCTGTCGCATTCTCAGCAGCACTTCGCCATTTGCAAACCCACCGTTGGTATTCTGCATCAAGGGTAGCGTTGTCTGGTAGGTCAGACTCCCACAACATTGCCAGTGTCTTCACCCCTTCTGGAACCTGCATGAAACCATCCTGGTTGTCTATTAAAGTGCTTGGCACCAGACAGAGACCATCAACTGCTAGGTCAGCATTTTTGAACCTCGAGTCCAATTCGGTTGACAGGTGTTCCAAGAAAGGAATGGCAATGCTAATCTTGAAATATTCTTCTGGAGTGGCCGCAGTTTGGTTGTCACGGAGAGTCTGGCGGGATGCTTGACGAGGAACAACAACATCAGTTGTCAAAGCATTTGCCATTTTGCTGACTTCACCAAACCAGGCAACGAACGCTGTGTCGACATCTCTTCTAATAGAAGACATGCAGTTACTGACCTCTTTGATTTCCCTGTAGGCATCGACAACATCTTTTGTTCTTTTCTGGAGCTTCACTGTCAAGGGTTTTAAGTAACGCAAACAATTGCGGACGACAACGAATGCAACGAGGAAAACACTGCTGCTCAAGGTGTGGAGAAAGCCAGTTGCCTTGGTCAATGTCTCACTGTCCCAATTGTCACTGTCTTCACACATTTGTCCCAAACAGTCGTGAACAACCAGGAAGAGAGATGTGTAAACCTCCAGTGCTTCATGTTTTTCTACCCATCTTGTTCTGCACAGATCAACAAGCTTTGTCTTTGTCGTGTCAGGCTGAGATGCTTCGATGGTATCTTCAAGTTTTCGTTGTCTCTTTGGAGAGTTTGAGAAAAACAGTGACAGTTCCCTCAGTGCTCCCATCATGTTCTTCACTGCAGGCAAGCCGCATGCTTTTACAATGCAGAGACTCAAGCTATGGGAAGCACAGTGAAAGTACAGTGCTTTGTTGTTCCTTGCTTGAAAACGTGCCTGCACTCCTTTAAACTTTCCTGCCATGTTTGCGGCCCCGTCATAACCTTGTCCTCTAACATTGTTGAAATCAAGCCCCCACAAGCCCAGACACTCAACAATCTTGTTGTAAAGTGTTTCACCTGTGGTATCTCTGCACTGGACAAAAGCCAGGAACTCTTCACGAACTTTCAGACTTCCATCGACGAATCTCAATATAATTGAAAGTTGTTCCCAGTTTGAGCTGTCTGTGACTTCGTCAGCAAGCACGGTAAACTGTTTTGCTGCAATAATTTCTGCAAAAATCTTGTTGCGGATCTGATCACCAAGAACCTCTATCAGTCTGTTTTGTGTACTTTTTGAAATGTATGTGGCCTTCTTATCGCATGTATCTAGATGTTTCCGGAGAGTTTCATCTCCTGCATTGATGCACAGATTCAAAAGGGCATTGAAATTGCTTCTGTTCTCACTCTGAAGAATGCCATCATCACAGTTGCCCCTCAGAGCTAACCCCTGTCTTCCACACACTTCAACAATCCTGAAGAGGCTTGTCAGAACTTGTCGATTTGCAGCGATGTTTTCTGCATTTTTCTGATTGATTTCACTGGCGATGCTCTGCTCTGGTTTATCCATGATTGTCAAAAACTGCTCTCCATTTGCCATTGCATCTTTGTGGTATTGTAATAACGAGTGCTTTTTGATCTGATCACAGGCTTTATTCCAGTTCTTGCATGGCGTCTTCACAAACTTGCCCAGGTTTTCAGTAGACTTTGCAAATAATAGGCAATACTTGCAGTAAGCCCCATCCTCGAAAGGAGAATACACAAGCCAGGAGTACTTTTGCAACCACTCATGCTGAAATTTTCGGTTCTTGTTGTTTATCACTGTTGTTGGAAACTGAAAACCAGGTGATGGTCTCCAGTGTTGCCTTAGAAGATGCTCCTTGTCACGGCTTGACAGTGAAACGACTCGCGTGTGTTTCTTGAAAACTTCACCAAAATCGATATTTTTGTTGCTGGTGATCTGAGAGGAGAAATCTGAAGAGGAGTCAGAAAGCAGGCTCACATCAGGCTGGTTGGTCATTGGCATGGCAGAGGATTCAGAAAGCAGGCCCCCGGCAGGCTGATCAATGCTTGAGGAGGAGTCTGAAATACAAATAAAAGTTGGGTCTATGAGAAGTCTGAAATACTAAAACGATTGTGTGTGTACCTGTGAGAGAGAGAGAGAGAGAGAGAGAGAGAGAGAGAGAGAGAGAGAGAGAGAGAGAGAGAGAGAGAGAGAGAGAGAGAGAGAGAACAATGAACAATGAACCTTTATTTTCCAACAGTAGAAGTTATTGGTAACAGGACCAGTTTTCAAACTTGCCGTTGCTACATCTACTACATAAGTGACATAGACATGTAAACATACACATACCACACACTGCTGCATGCACTGCTGCATTCGCTTACGCACGCACGCACGCACCACGCACATACACACACACATACCCACACACGCACTCAGGTACGCACGCATGCACATCACAACTCGCGCATGCACGCACGCACACACACACACTCATGTACACCGCAATTCAGTACGCATGCACACACGCACGAACACTCACACACACACACACACACACGCACGCACTCAGGCACATACGCACAAAAACAAACACACGCTCTCGGACACGCACTCCAGACATTCCTACCCGCATACGCGTACGCACAAAAATATAAAATGAGTAAAAATACAAAGTAAAGCAATAAACAAAGAATCATTAAGTACATTAAAGTTCATACAGCAAGGGCAAATATGTATGCAGGTGCTATCTCCCCCCCCCCTCTCTCTCTCTCTCTCTCTCTCTCTCTCTCTCTCACGCCGACACACACACACATACACACACACACAGCATGCACGCACGCGCACACACACACACACACACACACACACAGAGTCACACATACTGAGAGAGAGAGAGAGAGAGAGAGAGAGAGAGAGAGAGAGAGAGAGTGAGAGATCAGAGAGAGAGAGAGAGAGGGAGAGAGAGAGAGAGAGAGAGAGAGAGAGAGAGACCTGCAACAAGATAATTACATTTAAAGCATATATATGTCTTCGTTTACACACTTCAGTCAAGCTTAGATATATATTTATGATCTGAAATAACAGCTTTTCTTTTTAGACCCCTCCCCCCAAATGATGGACAAAATCTTTGCTACCTTATGACTCGTAGAGTCTTCTTAGGCTAATGATAGCCAATGGAACACACCAGTCATTTTGTTTAATATTAATTATTAAATTGAAACACTCAATCACGTATCAATTTCAGGTTGTATTTAATTTAATTTTTTTTTTTTTGAGAGGGGGGGGGGGGGGGGCGGGGCAGTAAATTACTCACCAACACTGCTTTTACTTGTTCCCATGTCACTGTTTCGAACTCCACTGCCAGTGGTCTCACTTTGGGTTGATTTTTGTCTCTTTCGAGGAACTGCATCATCTGCCGTTTAGAAAAACAACTTTTATTATTATTATTATTATTATTATTATTATTAAAGGTTTTCTTATATAGCGCTTACCTGTAAACAGCTCTAAGCGCTTTACAATTTACTCAACAACAACAAACAAAAAGAAAAAAAACAAAAAAACAAAAACAAAGACATAACATAAAAATTAAAACATGAAATTATCCTAAAAGCAACAACAAAAATGTAAAATAAAATAGAACCGTCTTTTCAACATCTTATATATGATTATGCATTGCAGGTGTTAACACGTCTACTACAATTTTATAATAATAATTTAATATAAAAAAAACAGTGGTTTTCTGATTAGTTCTTAGCTTATTTTAAATTTCATCAACAAAAGGCCTAAGGGTGAATAATCTTATTTTGTAGCACGCTGTTCACAGGCATAGGAACTGTTAACAAATTTGCTGATTTTCAGCAGTTGGCAAAATTTCAGCACATTTTTATTTTCCATTTTATTATGTGAAAAAGGCAGTGGTTGGGATGCCGTCATGATGGCTTCTTGTCGTTCCAAAAACCGAAGTCGTCATGACGGTTTCGCACCCGGAAAGGCTATGTTGCCGTCACAATTGATGGCGACGCTGTCAAAGTGGTGTCAGATAGGCTATGGTTTCCATAGTCAGCCATCAAGACGGTTCTGTTCTGCTCTCCGAAGAGATTTACGTCACAATACATAGCTAGTAAGCTGCACTAGTGAAAACGATACCTTATAACTTAGCCCTTGGTTTTGTTATTGAAAACGATATTTTGCCGTCCAAAGATTTTTTTTATAAATATAAAAGCAATATTGATCATTGATGCCGATATCTTTATTCTTTAAATTGACATTTTTAAAGTTATATATCATAATACTTTGTGAAATAAATTTTAGGCTATGCATTACTTTAATTGTTACCTGTTTTGGTATTTTAATAAGTGGGGCTGTTTTATATCTATGATATTCATTATATGCAGCTAGTATCAGCTCCTACAGCATAGGCTACACTCACAGGAAGGAAGTACCGGCTCCATCGCCACGTGCTCATTTGAATCGAATTCGGAATGGGTGAATTTTACCTAGTTCTACTGACTACATTTCTTTTATGAGACAAAATTGGATTTAAAAATGTACCCACCTTCTGAAATGGAGCTTGATGAAAACCAGCATGACAGTCGCCTACTGCCATCAGCATCTGTTTTTTTCAGTTTCGGCATTTTCGAGGAGACAGCAAAAGTGAAGTGTTACCAAAGAAAATAGATCTAGATTTAAACTTCCCCCCACAAACCTTAATGACGTCAGACGTCTTTTCACTGATCTTTCTCGGAAAGACATGCACTGAAGGAAAGCAACTCTGGTCGATTCAACGGAAATCCATTTCAACGATGTTTTTGGACGATTCAACGATGGTCGTTTCAACGGATGTTCGTTACAACGAATTATCATAATTATCAACTTAGCGTCTTAATTAATCTTTCTAAAAAGTCGTTTTTGGGGGATTAGGGCTGTATCAAGGTGAAGGCGCTGGAAGAGGCTTGTGGCCAGAACAAGAAAATATGGCTGCATTTACTAATTTAGGGTTAGGGGTTGGGTTACTTGGTTGTTTCAACGGGAAAACGTTTTGGACGTTTAAACGGATCCCTTGCAATGGATTTCCGTTGAATTGTCTATAAATAACTCTTTGTGCCTTTGATCAAAAGTGACTAAAAACTGCAATGTTTTAAAAACAATAAAAAAATAATAAAACTTTGGAACTCCCTTTGCATAAAAAAAATTCACTGTTCTTTTTTTTTTTTTTTTAAGTTGGGAGGGGGGGTTCCGGAACCCAGGTAACCCCCCCCCCCCCCCTGGGTCCGGCCCTGGCTTTACTGATAGCACTGGCATTCGACTGGCCACAGGGAGAAGTAACAGCACACATAATTTATATTTTATTATAGTACAATGTGCCAAAAAAAGAAACACACGTCTGAACATGTCCGTGATTTTGTACCTCCACAAGGGTCCACAATCGCAGACCAGCTCAAGTCTTGACGTTTATTGTGTGCTGTTATTTCCGCAATGAGCCTATGGCAAGTAGCAGGCATCCCAGAGTGAATCGACTGACGGAACGCCGACCATTTCGTCCTCTATGGTGGTTCCTTCCAGTTACTGACAAAGTTAACCCCGTCACTGCCAAGCAAAAGTGAACTGTGACTATCCAACTAAAGAGGCCGCATGGGGGCTGCTGGGGCTCATGAGGCTTATGCCTCTTGTTGAGATCACGTTGTACCCATGTTTCTTGGACAGTGTAGCTTTCGGTCCTTGATTTAATTTAACAAACATTTTAGAAACAAAAATGTACGTACAGTGGCGCGCCGGAAGGGGTTAGCAGATGCAGTACTGAGTAGACTGGGTTTCGGGTTCCAGGCGTGACTGTTCTCAAGCGATCCACCGCGGAGCGGAACACAATATGGAATTTACCCGAAAACTGAACACTAATAAACCCAAGCCTCCATTTATCCGTGAGAATTTAATTCAGTAATTTAACATTGCGAATGTCAAAATGTTTAGCTCAGTGTCACGGTGGCTCTTGTATATATATATATATATATATATATAATATATATATATATATATATATATATATATATATATATATATATATATATATATATATATATATATATATATATATATATATATATATATATCGCCAGCTGATATATAAGTATATGTGGCCCTACCCACTCTATAAAGTTTTCCCTTCTTTAAGTTGATACATGTATTGATAAATTAATATCCATGAGCTTGCGAGGTATACTTTCCTTCCCAAAATCCCTTGCGCACCAAGAAGACTCGATCTTGCCGATACTTGGATTTTCAAAACGGAAACGCGGCTAACTTGAAAGCTCACACTGCAACTGACAGTCACTGACGCGCTCCTTGTGTGTAGTAGTAGTGGCATACTTCTTAGTGTGTATGAATGCTCGAAATGTATATCCTATACACATACACGAACGGAGAAAAGACGCCGCCAGCATGATACTTGGATTTTCAAAACGGACGAAACGCTAATTTGAAACTCATATGCTCACACTGCAACATTCACGCGCTCCTTGTGTGTAGTAGTAGTGACATACTTCATAGTGTGTATGAATGCTCGAAATGTATGTCCTATACACATACACGAACAGAGAAAAGACGCCGCCAGGTTCAGTCGAGTCTCGGGCTGCCGCCGGACTGACCAAGTGAAATTGACGAGATCAGTGTTAGCCGCTGGCGATCCGGCCAACCTGAGAAAAAGAACAAAATAAACAAACTGCTGCTGGCATTTTCCGCAATTATGCCTGATCTAGTTACAAGTAGAATTTATTCAGCAACACGCACTGATGTCTTCCAAGTCAATCCGGCCGAAATCTACGCGCTGAGTCGACAGCGGTATGTGCCGCCGTCTGCCGCCCATTCATGTCAGTGCGGTTTTGTCTGAACACCGCAATCAGCCGCAAAATGAATGACGCGAGGCATACTGTTTTGTTTTGGACTGGGTACATAAATTATATTGAGCAACAATTTTGTTTGATATATTGCCGATAAACAGACAGATGTCACGATTACTTGACTCGAATCAAATGTCCTCGTCTTCGACTCGGACAACGTTTGATTCGAGTCTCGTAATCACACTCTGCCTGTTCAAGTATCGCACTATATCAAGCCGAAAGACCGAAATTCCCAAAGTTGGCTGTTGTCCTTGGAAGACTACATCACAGTTCTGGAGACAGATAGAACGACCGTGATAGTTCATGGGTGGAGCTAGAATAGCTTGGCTTCTCAAAAAAAAAAAAGACCCTGATAGTTCAAGTGTGGGGCCAGAATAGCTTGGCGCCATAATGAGGCGCCAAGCTATTCCAGGCCCCACCCTGGAACTATCACGGTCGATCCGTCTTCTCTTGTATTGTGCTGTGGTTGAAAGGGTTAAGCAGCAAGATAAACATACCAGCACAAATGTTTGTAACTGCAGCTGCCGCACGGGAGGATCCACTGACGGTGAAGTTCCAGACAGACTTGCTGCGCGCAACTCCAAACCACGTGGCCTTCCTGGAGGATGTGTCCAAACACCCGGCTCTTGAGAATCGCGACGTCCTGCAGCGGGCGCTCTACCGCTACGAACACCTTTGGCTCCCCCTGGCAGCCGAGAGTCCTAACGAAGCGCTACCGGCGCCTTTGGACGTGGAATGGGTGTGGCACTGTCACCTGCTGGCTCCTGTGGCTTACCAGCGGGACTGCGTGAACATTGTGGGGAAAGTGGTCGACCACCGCGTGTACAGCCAGGACGACATGGCGCGGCAGCTTTACAGATCCCGCACGTTGTGGCAGGCTAAATACCCTCACCATCCGTTTGAAGTACCAGATCTCAGCTCCATCCCCTTGTGCATGCAGCCACCGGTGGCTACATTCATGAGGGGGTTCAACTCTGACCCAGCACCGGTGGCTGCATTCAAGAGAGGGCTCAGCTCAGACCCAGCACCCGTTGCTGCATGCACTTCGGGGTCAAAAACTAACGAGGGCAATGGCATCCTAAATGGACGCCGCACAGTGGAAACTGGCGACGCTATGCCGGAAACGGCAAAAGACACCCTCCCATCCAAGCTGACCTATGACATTCTGGCCGCGGCCCAACGCCAAAGCAAGTTCTTCTACCAGGTCAGTAAATAACCAAAACGGCAGTGAAAGTAAGAAGATGGGAAACAAACAAGATGGGATGAACCATAACCCACAATGTCTCTTCGATATGAGAGCCATAGCCCACAAGTCCCTTTTATAATCGAGCTGTCCTCGCTGTCACGGGTCTCTACCTGTTGTCTTTGACCTGATTCTGATGTTGAAATATCTTCTATTGAAAAAGCCTCGCAGATCTGCCAATGCGTCAGAGAGCTCTATCAGGGACTCGGTGCATACCCGTCATTGGTTTCAAAAACGTCATTTGTCATGACGTAATTTAAGTTTTTACCGAATTTATATTTTACGTGGTATGCGATTTACTTTGCCGTTTACACAAAACTGTAACTTCACATTGCAATTTCAGTCTTGCTATAATGTGTGTATATGCTTCTTGCTGAAACCAATTTATAACCATGTTCTTCGGACAGTTGTGGCGTTTGGTCGTTTAGTGAACACATATGTTAGCAACAAAATGTGCCTCCGTTTAGTAGGGAAAGGAACTAAATTTTCCATTCAAACCCCATTTTCTAATTATGTAAAGTGTGATATTTTGTCCTTTTTCTTCGGGAGCGTGTTACTTTCTTCAGATAGAATGCTATTTCCTTGCATTCCTTGTAGTATTCTTCACGATTGGCAGGCACCAATTATTTTTCTGTCAAGATTGATTTCTTCTTTGCAATTACGCTTGACAGTCACCTTAACTCAATCATCCCGACGGTCGCAGCTCCAAATTTTGGAGGCGTCATCTAATGACTATGCACCAGTTGCTGGAGATGGATCGACCATGATAATTCAAGGGCAGTGCCAGATTAGCTTAGCGCCTGTCGGCGCCAAGCTAATATGGTACTACCCTTGACTGATCATGGTCGATCCATCTCCTGCTCGCGTAAGGGCTGAATGGGTTAACACATTCGATAAGTGCCGCATTCGGATCCGCGGCTTTATGCCGCGTATCCGGATGCGGCACGTCTCGATTGAGTTAATGTTTTGGTCTGAACTTCTACCAGGTCAGCCTTCCCCACTACACGGACAAGTGCTTGTTCCTGAAGGCCGCTGAAGCACGTTACAGGAAGTTCCTGCTCCTGAAGCAGAAGAACCCGGCGCTGTTCATCGTGCCCTGCTATGACGTGGACCTCATCTGGCACACGCACCAGCTTCACCCCCTGACCTACAACAAAGACACGGAGGTGGCTTCTGCATAATTCTGCGCTTTTTTAACATCCAACAAAACAAAAACAAAAAAATACAACCAAGAAAGAAAAATGCAAGCTTTCAAAGGACAAGCAAAAAACAAAAGAACTGTTTTGCGCTCGTCCTTTCAGAGTGTGTTTATTCTTTAGATTTAACACGCTTTGCGTCCCTTTTTTGTGTTTGTTTTTTGTTTGTTTGTTTGTTTGTTTGTTTGTTTGTTTGTTTGTTTGTTCTACTGATTGTCTGAATTTTCTTACTCTTAGCAACAGATGCGTCGATATTTGAATCTTGAGGATTGTACCTGGTTACTTGGTTGGGGTATGAGCTCCAACTTCAAGCACCATTCCCTGAAATTAAATGCGGTTGCTCACCAAAGGAACAGGCGATCAGGAACTTCCATAACCTTCAACCCAGTTATTGAGATGTCTTCGGGGCGTGAGCGGACCAGCGGTGGCCGACGTCGGCCTCATGCCCTTTTCCGTGCTGTGTTCGTTAAAAAACGAAATATCATTGTGTGCTTGCCTAGGGGTATGGGCCTTGCAACATATTTTATAAAAGTGCAAAACGATAGAAATGGAAGACTTTCGATCAACTGTATGTCTGTCTGTCTGTCTGTCTGTCTGTCTGTCTGTCTGTCTGTCTGTCTGGCTAGCCCATGTTCCTTGTTTCTTCCAGGCCATTTTAGGCACCATGCTGAACCATGACGACACGGACTCAGACAGAAGCGAAGGGTCCAAGCTGTCCAGGTCAGACAGAGAGACGCGGGCTTTGTGGCGAAAGACTTTCGGGGAAAACTTCGCCGTCAGCGGGGCCATGTACCGCGGGGAGCCTCCGGCAGGCAAACTACAGGCGATGCCTGAAAACGAGGCCTACGCTCTGGTGAACAGTCAGTGCCTCGTGCAGCTGGAGTCCGTGGAGCTGAAGAACGTCCCGACACTTAAAGGGAAACTGAAACTAGAGGTGTTCGCGTCTGTGAGAAAAGGGGGCGTGTTTTTAACGCGGGTGGCCAAACTATATGGGGGGCCTGTCTGGCCGCAGGGTCCGGGTCCCACTGGTTCCCTCCCTCGATCCGCTCTGCATTTGCGGAGCGGATCGAGGGAGAAAACCAGTGTCGGTCTAGGCAGAAACTTCCAGTTCGACATGAATGAACTCAAGTGTATGAAAATGAAATTCCGAGTGTCGGAAGTGCGTGGTTTCGCCTGCTACGGAGCCGCGGAGATTATTGCCGAGGACGAGATCGACATACATCCAATCGTCGCTTCTCTGACCAAGGCAACAGTCGTGGAACAGTCCTTGCTTCTCAGTAAGGTATGGAGACAGTTTTCTTATTTACAAACAAACAAACAAACTAATAAACTAATTAACTAAAACATTGACACCCAAGTATGACTATTTCATTATGGGATGTGTTAATAAAGATTATGTATCAGTTTTGGGAGATGGATAATCCAAGACCATTCAAGGGTAGTGCCAGATTCGTTGGACGCTACTCTTCAACAATTATGAACCATGTCCCGCTGTGATGTCTAACGGGACGCCTTAACGAGAAGTTCAAATTAGGCCTAATTTCTTGGTGAGCTGATTGATAGATTGAGGGACAGATTGCGAGATCGGAAGGAAGGAAGGACTGCTTTATTGCTTGATTGATTGATTGATTGATTGATTGATTGATTGATTGATTGATTCTAGGAAAGCCAGCTCGAGGTGATTTTCAGGGCCGCTGTAAGCCGATCAGAATCCCCCATTCTGCTGAATCTGCACCCGCAGGATCACAGCTTAGCCAAGAAGGTCAGAGTCGAGGATGTCGAATGGGGGCCAGT
The DNA here is from genome assembly GCA_036245525.1 of Semisulcospira habei. Taxonomy (NCBI): domain Eukaryota; kingdom Metazoa; phylum Mollusca; class Gastropoda; family Semisulcospiridae; genus Semisulcospira; species Semisulcospira habei. The sequence goes on from BTPG01000003.1 coordinate 166,781,599, forward strand.
CCCAATGCCACCGTTTGCTGCTGATAAGGAAAACCTCTACCACGTTACAAAACACAGGTATGCAACTACTCTTGAAGTAAAGCGTGCGGCAGCAAGTATAGATCGCATGCGGGAATTATATATATTTCCCTAAATTCTGAGCACCTGCGACACATCAACAGCAAGTAAACATCGAAAATAATAATCATTAGCTTACTGGAGACATGTATGTCGTCTGCGTGACATCCGCGGGTTCTCAGAGCTATCTCAGTCGAGCAGACAGCAAAAAATGGCTCACTTCGATCTCTGACACACGACTTTTCAGGTCACTATGGTTGCGGAACTTAACAGTAATCATGTTTACATGTACACACGTCTAAGCTTGTGTTACCACAGAGACACACATAATTTATATATCAGGGTCATCCGTTCCCAACAATTTCTCGGACCTTCGTCAAACTTGAAACTATGGAATGCAACGTTTGATGGGTAAGCTCCAGTAATGTAGTGTTTGTCTGCAGTTTGGTGGATCTGCGGAATAACCTGGTCTTGACGTGCCATGTGATCCACTGTCTGCCGGCCATGCTGTCCGTGGTGCAAGTGTTGTACCAGGGGAAAATGGCCGCCGTGGCTCACCTGGTCGGCCCGGACACTGTGCCTCTCGTCACGCAGGTAAACTGCCTGATTCAGGCTTAACCCCTTCACTGCCGACAAAAACTGAACACCACCCAACTGCCAGAGGTGTAGACCCTCATGATCTCCCGCAATTGCTGAAACCACTTTGTATAGATCTATGTTCTTTGACCTGGGGATATTTTTACGTTCAATTTACAACATTTCTCAACAGTAAAATTTGCGTCCACTGGCAGTGAAGGCGTCACACCATTCGCTATTCAGTCTTGGAACACCACGGAAAGATATTAACCCATTCAGCCCTAACGCACTACAGCAGGAGATGGGTCGACCATGATAATTCAAGGGTAGTGTCAGATTAGCTTGGCGCCTGTCGGCGCCAAGCTAATCTCGCACTGCCCATGCCGGGATTATCATGGTCGATCCATCTCCTGCAACAGGTGCATAGTCGTTAGATGACGCCTCCAAAATTTGGGAAATACGTGCGTCGGGCTGAATGAGTTAATCGGTCATGGCAGTTCAAGGGTTGTGCCGGAATTGCCATAACAGCTAGTGTACTTGAATCACTTGATCCTGCGCACAAAGAAACTTACTCGCACTTCAGTGCGTACAAGTCTGACAGACTCGCATAGTCACTAAGTCCGACCGACTCACAGAGTGAATAATAATGATGATAACGATAATGTTGACGATCACAAAGACGACGACAGTGATCTTAACTTTTTCCATCCTGATGCACTATTGCAAGAAATACATTTGACTAAGATAATTCAAGGGTGGTGCCAGAATAGCTTGGCGCCTCAGACGCCAAGCTATTCTGGCACCATCTTTGAACTAAAATGGTTGACCTGTCTCCTAATCAGCAATGCAGCCTTCATAGGACAATGAGCAACTCTTTTTTTTTTTAAATCAGCCTCAGGGTGTAATGAGTTAATGATGACACATGTGACGACGATAATGATGTTTAGTATGATGCGGATCAGCGGTAGCGAATCGAGGAAGAGACCATTGTGACCATTATAACAACGAGGATACTAATGGTAGTGATGATGATGATGGTGCTGATGATGATGACGACGACGACGACGATGTGTTTGTCAGGTGTCTAGCCCCTTGAAGTATGTGCACCTGAACCTGTCTGCTGGAGAGAGAGGTGTGCTGATCAAGAACCATGCTGGAGACTGGGGCATCGTTGTGGGCAAGTGGTGTGGCGTGCGAAAAGGCGTACCTGGTGTACCTGGTATGGCCTGTTTTTCCATTGTTTTCTGAGTTTTTCTGCTCTGTGATCTGATGAAAGCTACTCCTTCTTCTAGTTTTATGGTTGTGTTTTTCTTATTGTTAGTTGTGATGGTGGTGGTGGTGTCTTTTTAAGTTTGTTTGTTGTTCTGTTTCCTTTTTCTTCTTGTTTTGGTTGCGTGAATTGGCTGCTTTGTACCCGCAGTTTGTTACGTTTCGTTTTGTTTCGGTTCGGTTCGGTTTCGGTTTCGGTTCGGTTCGGTTCGGTTTGTTTGTTTGTTTGTTTGGTTTCGTTTTTGCCTTTTGCTTCGTTTTCTTTTGTTGTATCTAGTTTTGTTTTGCTTTCATTTATTTGACTGTTCATTGGTTGGTTGGTTGGTGTTGTCATTGTTGTTGTTAGTGCTGTTTTGGTGGGGGGGGGGGGGGGGTTGTGTGTGTGTGTGTGTGTGTGTGTGTGTGTGTGTGTGTGTGTGTGTGTGTGTGTGTGTGTGTGTGTGTGTGTGTGTGTCATTTTTGCTATTGAACTAGTACCATTGTTTGTGTACAGCGACGCGCTACGGGAAAGGAGTACAACGTAGACCCGGAAGCCCGGGAACACTATCAGTCAGAATCTGGCTGCGCGGAGAAACCTCGTCCTTGACTAAGGAACTGCCATACAAGGACAAATCCAACACCTTCTCCTTTCGAGGACTGCATGTCAATCTGTACACTGGTGCTATCCAGGTGTGTCTGCTGTACTATAGTCGCACTGGTCTCAGTAGAGTCTTTCACCCCTACACTTTCAGTGGGCACAGAGTGTGTTTTTGAAATGACTGTGAATTCAGCATCAAAGATCCCTAGCCTTCAAAGGAACATGGATACAAAGTGGTTTCAGCAAGAGGTGTAGGTCCTCATGAGCAAATGCGAGGGCTCATGAGGATCTATACCTCTTGCGGTTGGGTGTTTTTCAGTTTTCTCGACAGTGAACAGGGTATGTCATGGTTGCGGGAGATAGTTCGAAAATGTCGGCTGACGGCAGTGGGAGACTGATTCACATGATAGTTGAAGACAGCGCCTTAAAAGTATCATTACGCGTAAATCTGAAGACACATTTCAGCACCATTTGTGTTTGATATGCCTTGTCGACACACCTAATGAACTTTAACATCAGTTGGGACATGCACAAAAAAACGCTCCTAATCGCACTTATCTGTCCTGCTCAGCCGTTAGCGTGTCAATCTATTGTTAGCTGTTTCTCGTACTGATAGCGTTATATTTATAGAACTGAGTGGTGTCATTGTCAGGTTACTGGATATAAAGACGACGTGAACTGAACTGGATTGTCATGTGTCTAAACGAACCATCACTAGACCTGTGTGCAGCGTTTCGTAACCATTTGTTAAAGAGGTGTTGTTGTTTTTTAACAGCTACGGTGGTAGTGAACCTTTAAAACGGGAAATAGTTCGACACTGATAGCTCTAGGCTTGACCTTTGGTACCGGTTTCTGGCCAACTTTTAAATACAAGCGTTAAAATTTCCGAAACCTCAATATCTAAACCGACCCTTCGCACCACGTGAATGTCCTGTGTTTGTCTTGTACTGTGTTTGTCTTCAGAGTGAATGCGTATGTGTCACGTGAGCGTGCGTGTTGGGTTCAGTTCGCGGCGCTTTGAGTCAATTCGCATAACTGGGTAAAGCGCCTGTATAATAATCGGTATTATTATAATTATTACCTGTGTTATGTTCAGAAGCTAAGTTAACCCTTTGGCTGAAGGTAGCGGTTTTTGTCGAGGCGATTCCAGCGGGAATCTCATCGACAAAACCCGCTACTGACAGCCTTAACGATAACTCATTCTGCCCGCGACACACTGGGTATGGCTCGACCATGATAGTTCAAGGGTGGTGGCAGAATAGCTTGGCGCCTATAGTCGCCAAGCTATTCTGCCACCACCCTTGAACTATCATGGTCAATCTGTCTCCCGAATTGTAATGCAGTCCTCAGAGGATAACTCCAAACTGTGGGTATTTCGTACCTCGGGCACAATGAGTTAATGACGTTATGCTGGCTTGGAAGTACATGTCGTGTTAAATACATCTTGTGCTGCAGCCTTTCTGGGCTAATTGTCTTTTTTCTCTACCCACCACCCCATCCCCCTCCGCCATTACCCACCTACTCCCCTTTCCTCTCCCCTCCCCACCCCCACCCCTCCCCCTCCCCCCACCCACCCATGCCCTCCACAATCGACTTTGAATGGCGTCTAAAAATGTTGCTATGTCTACACGTTGTTGAATATTACTCCTGATTTTGTCAACAGATGTCAGGCAACACTCATGACGTGGCCGAGAAGGTGGCTTTGGCCTTCAGCGTTTCCCTGCTTCACGTGCTGTGTCAGCCACGCCCTCCGAGCTGGCAACCGGGACAGACCCTCCAACCCCCGACAATGAGAGGCGCTCGTCAAGTGGACTTGGTGCCGTCGGAGGAAATGAAATTCGTGGTGGCTGCTGGCTTACAGCTGGCCGATGTACCAATTAACAGATACATCCGAGACAAGCAGAAGGAGATCCAGCGTCTGAGGTCTGCCCACAAGAATAGAGCGTGCGAAGAGGATGACGCGACATGTGCGGAGAAAGGCAAAAGCAAAGATTGTTGTGTTCATAAGAATATGGATTCCCGAGCAGAGAGGGATGGTGATGTGTCTGATAATGACCAAAATCAACATAACCAGCATCATCAAAACCATCATCATGACCTTAAAGGACATGTTGATGATGTTAGTGATACTGGTTGTGATGGTTTTGATGATGCTCATAATCACTTTAGTGACGCTCATACTGATTTTGGTGACGCTGATTACGATTGTAGTGACGATTATGTTTTTGGGGGTGGTGTTGCTGGATTTGACGGCTGTTACGACGGCTTTGACTTAAACAACAGTGGCGGGGGTGGAGATGACGGCTGTGGATGCGGGGGATGTGGGGGCAGTAGTGGTGGTGATGGAGGCGGCGGTGGGGGTTGTGGTAGTGGCGGTGGTGGTGGTGGTGGTTCAAGTTGTGGAGGAGGTGGTGGCAATGATAATGGTGGAGGTGACGACAGTGGTGGAGGTGGTGGTTGTGGAGGAGGGGACGGTGGTGGAGGTGGTGACAGTGGGGGTGGTGGTGGTGGCGGTGGTGATTAACATCCTTGAGCTTACAGCCACTGTGCTGTTCACAGCATACGGAGGTTATGATTTTTGTCTTTTCCCTGGTAGTACAGAATATATACTGACGAGCAAAGGAAATGCGACTTCGCTGTATTCATCGTAGAAAATCTTTTTTGCGTGAAACTAACTATGCGTGAATGTTCCCTGTGCTGCTGGCAATAGTACCCCGATTTTTCAGCCTGACGGATTGAAGCCTGTTTAAAGTCATGCTTGGAGGAAGTTATGCTCCGAGGATTCACGCGCTGAGCTGGTTTATGTTTCAAATGTGAGTGGAATCGCGACATCGCAAATTTGCACTGTGGGTATAGTGAATAAGCTTTACACCCGGGTGGATTTGCGCTGGGTGGATCCACCGGGTAGATTACGGCACTGCAGATTAACACCTAAATACAGTGATGCTGACCGCTTCATCTACCCCAACTGAACATGTAACGTCAAACCTTACCCCTGTAGCGACAACAACAGTGACAGTGCTGCTCTCAGCCACGACATCGGCAACACTGGAACTATCATCACAACCGCCAACAGCGACAACAGTGATAGTGCTGTCATCAGCCATGACGTCCGCAGCACTGACGCTGCTCCCTCCACGGCCAACAGCGACAACAACTGCGGTAGTGCTGTCATCAGCAATGACGTCACTAGCAATAGCACTGTTGTCGCTACCAGCAACAGCGACAGCGGTGCTAATGTTGCCATCAACCACGACGTCGGGAGCAGTGGCACTCAGGCCCCCATTCTTGCTCCTGTACAAGTGATCGAGTCCGCGTCCAGACTGGCTGCCCTGTGATTTTGAGCCCAGACCCCCTGGCTGTGGAGCGCCTGATGGCGGAGATATCTGCACTCCGGGCCGCCGTTGGGGAGATCTGCCACTCCTACAACTTAGAGGTGGATTCTCTCCATACGGAGATCAGGCACCTGCGTGAACGGGTCACCAAACTAGAGGGGGAGAAGGAGGGTCAAAGAAGTGGCAAGAAAGGCAGCAAAAACACCTCCTATCCCCCCTCCAACGCCCAGCACAAGCAAGTGGTGGATAATGCACCCACCAGCAAGACAACGGCTGACCGGCCCCGGAGCGCAGCTCATGACACCACTACTTCGCCGACCCCCCCCCCCCCCCACCCCCCCCCCCCCACCCCCCCCCCCCCCCCCCCAGCAAAAAGAACCAGTACCTAATGCGCGACCCTCTCCAGCCGCCGTCAATCTCACTATCCGTCCCAGAACTGAGGCCTAACACCCAGACGCTACTTCTTGGCGACTCAGTACTGCGCGGCCTGCACGGTAATCTGATGTCTGTCACTGACGCAGACAAGGCGCAAGTTGTGTCATTGTCGGGCCTCAGCAGAGCCGACATCCTTCAGCGCCTTCACGATTCCGAGCCCACGAATACAGTCACCACAGTCGTTGTACATGTTGGCATAAACGACTGTAAGCGTGGGTTCGTCATCGGCAGGAAGGGCTGGAAGGATGTGATCTCCGCTGCCAAACACGCCTTCCCTAAAGCGAAGATCTACATGTCCTCCGTCTTGCCAGTAAATAACGAACGCCAGCAAGTAGACCCGTGCATCGCCGACACCAACATGTGCCTGAGAGAAGTGTGCGAGTCGCTAAAGTTAAACCTCGTTGACAATGACTATGCCTTCCATGCTAGGACAGGCGAACTCAAAACTGGATGGTACACAGATACAATTCATCCCAACAGGCGTGGTACCAGCGCCCTTGCCGTCAATATCAAGCGGACATATTCTAGCAGCGCCTCTAGCGTAATGTCGCGTCACAAAGATGGGCAACAACACCGCCGCCAACACACGCAACAAGACAAGCATGATAGCGAGGACAGAAACTCGCGACAAGTACGTGGACTGCACCGAGGGCCGCCACAGCTGAAAACTTCGCCTGATCAGAGGGATCCAAACCCTGTGAAAAAGCTACCCCGATAATGTTGGGTAATCCCATCCAGCCGATCGATAGATCAAAGGATGCACCGACCACTGACCCGAAGCAACAGCGACCCCTCTACGGCTATGCTCCACAGCATATGGGCCCCCCCCCCCCCCCCCACCGCCTGTTGCCCCGACTGGTCGGCCTATGTACCCGTACTCTTCTTACTTTTACCCCCACCCTCTCCAGTGCCAGCCCTCAGCATCACGTGGGCAGCTTAGTGACAGTGACTTTGCAGTGTTGTTTAATCTGCTTGATAGGATCAGGCCACGTGCCGGACAGCAGATAGTGCGATTCCCGGCGTCTGGTGTAATTTCTTGCCCAGGGATTTTTGACAGGCTTCTAGTGCGATCGGTTAACTGCTTAATTGGAATAACAAATCGACGAAGTTGATATTTCTTTCTTTTAATTATTTTATCTTCTTTGTAATAGAGTAGCGTGTAGTCATAACATTTATTCTCGTTTTTATTCAATCACCTTTTTGTGATAATCAGTTATCTTGTTCTTTGCATTTATCGACATTATCTTTTATTGACACTTCATACACCAAGGGATGTTGGTGGTGATGATGATGGTGCCAGTGCTGCTGACGTCGTGGAAGCTAGGTATAGTCAAACTGTTTTCACACAAATTATAGTAAGACTGAAATTGTACCGTGAAGTTCTAGTTTTGTCACTATTTTCTCAAGCCTATGAAGCGAAAGTGAAACTCATATCACGTAAAATATAAAATATAAAATTCATATCACGTAAAATATATAAAAACTAATACTTACGTCATGACAAATGACGTTTGAAAAATCAATGACGTGTATGTCCTGCGCACCCTATAGAACTCACAGAAGCATTGGCAGATCTGCGAGACTTTTTCAATAGGAGATAATTCAAAATTCAAACTCTTGACAGCTCTCATATAGAAGGGACTTTGTGGGGTTATGGTTCATCCCATCTTGTTTCTTGTTCAGGACATGAAAAACTGACATATACTTAATACATATATCACGACCTGTGCTGGAATTTACTCTTTAACAACTGATATCACCGCGGGTCGTGGTACCTAAAGGCTTTTCAATGAAAATTTGAAGTGAATACCACCCAGCTGCAAGAGGTATAGATCCTCATGAGCCCCCGCAGTTGCGGGGGCTCATAAGGCTCTATGCCTCTTGCTGACACCACTTTGAATCCATGTTCCTGGGACATTTGAGGTTTCTTTGGTGCTGAATATTTAAAGAAAATTGCAGAAACACAGTCTGCGTCAACTGGCACTGTACGGCTTAACCCTTATCATTCGGAATACACCAGTGTGTGAAATAAGTTTAACTAAAATAGTTCAAGGGTGGTGTCAGAATAGCTTGGCGCCTCTAGGCGCCAAGCTATTCTGGCACCACCCTTGAACTAAAGCCATTGGTCTATATCCTTATCTGTAAGTACTATAATGTAGCTTGCATATGGCAGTGTACAAATTTGAAGCTGTTTGCCTCAGTATGATATGGGTTAAGTCGACGTCCTGAAGAAGAAAAAGAGCGATACAGCTGACAGCTGAGACCAAAGGTTACGCAACAAATGTGTGCTGGACTGTGAGTTTGGACCTTAAGGCTATCAGCCGTAAGGTCCAAAATCACAGGCCAGCACACAAATGGGTGTACACCTTGTTTGCAACTCATGATAACAGACTTGTCAGTGACACAAGAGATAATATAGTTCCATCACAGACGGTGAGAAAAGTTATTTTAACTCATTCAGCCCGACGGCCGTATTTCCCAAAGTTTGGAGGCGTCATCTAATGACTATGCACCAGTTACAGGAGATGGATCGACCATGATAATTCAAGGGAAGTGCCAGATTAGCTTGGCGCAGACGGGCGCCAAAATAATCTGGCACTGACTACCCTTGAATTATCATGGTCGATCCATCTCTTCTGTAGTGCGTCAGGACTGTATCGGTTAATTGCGGTTATGAAGCGTAAGGTCCGAAATCATAGCCCAGGACACAAATCGGTGTACAGGTTAGGTGCGAATCAGGGTAACAGAACCTTTGTCAGTGATCATGAGACAAGCTAATCTGGCACCACCCTTGGTTTATCATAGTCGGTTCATCTCCTACTGTAGTGCGTAGGGGCGAAATGGGTGAAAGCGACTTACTCCAGGCAGGAAAGGGTTAACAGTCCCCACATATCTCCTTTATAAACGTTTTTAGTGCAGTTGTATGTCTCACAAAGAATGCTGGACAAAAGAGCTATGATTTAAATCATTCAACTCCGACACGCCACGGCAAGACATGAATCGAGCGTGATAGTTCCAGGGGTTGTGCCAGGATAGCTTGGCGCCCATAGGCGCCAAGCTATTCTGGCACAACCCTTGAACTATCACGCTCGATCTGTTTCCAGAATTGTAATACAGTCTTCAGAGGGCAACTTCAAAATTTGAGGATTTCGGTCGTGGAGCAGAATGTGTTGTTGTCAAGTTTTAAATGTCGTAAAGATGAATGACTTTTCTGCATGTCTTCTCCTTTGTACGCGGAGAGAAGAAGAGCAACAGGCATGGGAAAACCTCCGTTACGTGTAATGGTTGTACATTGGTTGTGCATTGCTTAACGTCCCAACAGCAACAAGACTTTCTCAGGACGCGCCTGCACTGCTTGTAAAAAACTAAACAGTGTAGAATATTGAATGTATGTCGCCAGCCGGTTAATATGCTAAATAAACCCAAGACCCAAGACTATTTAGCAACACACATCCAAGATCAAGAGCTACAAGCAGCGCAGACAGTAGGGAGAGTTTAAAAATGGAAAATACATGTGAACGGACCAAGGCTAGACAGAAAACACATGCCCCAGAATAGAGGGGAAAACCCAAACTAAAAAGTAGTTAACCCCACCCAAATCCCCCAGGGCAGACCCGGGCGGGGGGTACGTTTAATGGATTATGAAAAGAAGGCTTGAAAGTCTAACTCATTCAGCCCGACGCGCGTATTTCCCAACTATTTCGGATGCGTCATCTAACGACTATGCACCTGTTGCAGGAGATGGATTCACCATGATAATTCAAGGGTAGTGCCAGATTAGCTTTGCGCAGACAGGCGCCAAAATAATCTGGCACTACCCTTGAATTATCATGGTCGATCCATCTCCTTCTGTAGTGCGTCAGGGCTGTATCGGTTAAGCAGAATGAATATATTTTCATTATGTTGATAATGTACATATAGCGCAAATTATTGATGCTCTAAGCGCTTTACAATATCAAAAATCACAGAACAAAAGCACAAGAAAGTAAAAGCTGCAATAAATGTTACAACTAAAGTGACACATATCAATCAAAAGCTCGCACACACACACACCGTTACAAGAACTGTTAATGCCAAAGATTGCTAATGCACTGAGAATGCATCTTAACTATATGCATAAGAAAAATAATAGATCTTGATTTGCGATTTGAAAGCAGACAGAGTTGGAACATTCTGACATGGGCTGGAAGGATGTTCCAGGTGAATGGACCAAAATATGAAAAGGCACGCTGGCCCTAGCTTTACGTCTTTTGCCTAGCAACCCTAAAAATGCACGTGTCGAATGCAGAATGGAGGGATCTTGAAGGCGTGCAAATATGAACCAGGTCAGACAAATTTATGGGGGAGCAGAACCGGTAATAACATTGTAGCAAATGACAGAAACCTTGTACACAATTCTTTGAGATACAGGCAGCCAGTGCAAGGTCAGCAAGTAAGGGTGTTACGTGCTCACGTTTCGGTACTCTGTAAATTAGGCTGGCAGAGCAGTTCATAACTCTTTGAAGTTTATCAAGATGATTCTGAGGAACACCAGCCAAAAGGGAATTTAAAAAAATCAATGCGGGAAAGAACAAGGGAGGTAACAAGCGTTTCAGTTGCTTCAGTAGTGAAAAGGTGTCGAATTTAACTGATCTTCCTCAATTCAAAGAAGGCAAACCTTGTTGAAATTATACAGTATAATGTACATATATATACATACTAATTAACCCGTGAGTTCAGCCCGGCGCACGTATTTCCCAAATTCTGGAGGCGTTATCTAACGACTATGCACCTGTTGCAGCGGTCGGGAGATGGGTCGACCATGATAATTCAATGGAAGTGCCAGATTAGCTTAGCGCCTGTCATCTCCTGCTGTAGTGCGTCAGGGTTGAATGGGTTAAATGACAGGCGCACACTCAGTGTGCGTAAATATTCATTAACATTGCACTAACAGTCACTTGGGTCAGTAACCGCCCACAGTATTTCAGAAATTGTTCGGATCTAATCTCAGATGTACTTTTTACCAACACGGGTGCACCGCAGGAGACTGTCCTGTCGCCTTTTTTTTTTGTTTGTTTGTTTGTTTTTTTTGTTTTCTTTGTACACAGCAGACTGCAGAGCTACTCATGATGACTGTATCATGGACAAATATGCTGACGACACGGCACTGACAGGTCTGATTACAGATGAGGACGATAGACACTATCGACAAAAGATCGACGATTTTGTAGAGTGGTGCGACAGAAACTATCTTGAATTACATGTTTGCAAAACAAAAGAGATGGTCATAGATTTCAGGAAAAAACAAACATCATCCCGATCCTGTTATCATCAAGGGAACAGAAGTTGAGCGTGTAGAGTCCTACAAGTATTTAGGTGTTCTTTTTGACAACGCGCTCAACTGGAATCAAAAAAACAGCGGCTATTGTGAAAAAAAGCGCATACCCGTCTTTACTATTTGAGAAAACTCACATCATTTAATGTAAGCACTCAGCTCAGTATTACGTATGTTTTACTGCTGCAGTATTGTTAGCGTTCTAACATTTGGACTGACGTGCTGGGGTGGAAATTTGTGTAAAAGAGATCAAGATCATCTTGACAAAGTAATCAGGAAAGCGGGCGGGGTGATTGGTAGAGCGCAAGATACTTTGGACACACTGTACAAAAGACGGATAAAGAAACAAACTGGCTGACATTCTTGATGACGAAACACATCCACTTAGATATGAATTTGACAGCAGACGTATGGAACGAAGTGGTAGACTTCGAGTACCCAAAAGTAGTGCATTACGTATAAGCCAACTCTTTTGTCCCTCAGACTGTTACCCCTTTCAACAGTAATATCAGTAGATAGTGTCTGTCATCATTCTTTAGTTCTTTAGTACTAGCCCTTTCAGTAGTTCACTGCAACATTAATGCTGACACCAGAAGCACAAGAGGAATACACCATAAGTGTTGCTGGTTCCAAGAGTGTTGCAAAGGTAACACTACGTCTGTTACAGTTCATCTCTTTAACTGAGAGTTATGGGTTATTTAATTATTTCAATGAGTGAATGATGATGCCATGTATTGTTCGGGCAGACAGTGAATTTCCCCATGAGGAATTAATAAAGTATTATTGTATTGTATTGTATTGTATTGTATTGTATTGTATTGTATTGTATTGTATTGTATTGTATTGTATTGTAAATCCTGGCGTGATGAAATGACGCCAGATCAGTTTTATGGCACGAGATTTCACCGCTATAAAATTATTAACTGTGATGATTTTTTAGCCTGCGAGGTATGACTTTTTGCAAATAATCTACTGGCTGTTAAACGCCTGTATTTTCATCATTAGTAAACAAAGCGCCACTGAACACTTTCCAATGTTCAAAAGGCCATCGGGCCGACGTCGGCCTGATGGCCTTTTCCGCATTGGGTTCTGAGTCAATGTATGCAGGTACAATTATGGTACGAACAGTTAATTATTTTGTATATTTATTATATACTGACCAGCAAAAGAAATGCGACATCATGGAAATTATTGGAAACACTGAAATGAAGTGTTTAACACGTTCCAATGATGTCGCGTTTCTTCTGGTCGTCACTACATGCCGAAAGACAAAAGTCATAACCCGCGTGTGCTTACAGTCACCTGTACAGTTCACAGAATAAGTGGCCATGAGCACAAGGAGGTTAATCACAACCGCCACCCCCACTATCTCCTCCCCCACTGTCCCCTCCCCCATGACCACCGCTGTCAAACCCACTATCACCTCCATGACTGCCACCACCATAACCCCAGCCACCGCCACCACCAAAACCCACACCACCGCCTCCATCACCACCACTGCTGCCCCCACCACCACCACTATCATTACCACCATATCCGCCAGCACCCCCATAACTTGAAGCAACACCACTACTGCCCTCACATCCCCCGCACCCACTGCCGTCATCTTCACCCCCACCACTGTTGTCAAAATCAAAGCCTTCGTAAAAGCCATCAAATCCAGCAACACCGCCCCCAAAAACATAATCGTCACCACATCCAAAATCATCGTAACCAGTGTCACCAAAATCAGTGTCACCAAAGTGACCATGAGCGTCATCAGAACCATCACAAACACCATCATCATGACCGTTAAGGTCATCATGGTGATTTTGATTATGCTGGTTATGTTGATCTTGGTCATCATCAGACTCTTCACCATCACAGTAAGTTTCGCACTCTGTAGCTCTATTCTTGTGGGCAGACCTCAGACGCTGTATCTCCTTCTGCTTGTCTCGGATGTAGCTGTTAATTGGCACATCGGCCAGCTGTAAGCCAGCAGCCACCACGAATTTCATTTCCTCCGACGGCACCGGTTGCCAGCTCGGAGGGCGTGGCTGACACAGCACATGAAGCAGGGACACGCTGAAGGCCAAAGCCACCTTTTCGGCCACGTCATGTGCGTTGGCCGACATCTGTTGACAAAATCAGGAGCAGCCTGTACACGTGACAGCATTTATCGACGCCATTCAGAGTTGTGATTTGGGGGGGGGGGGGGGAGGGGGAGTGGAAGAGAGAGTGGGTGGGTGATGGCGGAGGGGGGTGGGGTTGGTGAGCAGAGAAAAAAAACAAAAAGTAAGCTGCTGCCAATAAGATATTTTCCTACTGCTATAAAAAGACCTAGTTTGTTGTTTTTTTTTTTTTTTTTTTTTTTTTTTTTTTTTTTGGGGGGGGGGGGTTGTTCTTTTTTGGGGGGAAGGGGGGAGAGGGCAGCAAATACTCCCTCCCCTTTGTTGATCTCCTCTTTGGGGTGTCATTCACAAATGTTATCAATGTCGTCTGTTTGTCAAGATACACTGCCGAAACTCAATTATCCCAAAAAGCCCAGAAGATGTATTTAGCACATGTACTTCAAAGGCGGCATAACATCATTAACGTTTTGGCTGTCGGTAGCTAGGTGATTCCTCCTCGACAAAAGCCGCTACCGACAGCCAAAGGTTTAGCTTAGCTGCTGGGCAGGCACAGGTAAAACCTAAAGCCTTTACCAGCTATTATTGCCGAGCTATTCCTCGCATTTTATAAACTGACATGATCAGCCAGTCTCCCACTGCTTCAGCCACACTGAACACACAAATGCAAGAGGTCCTCATGAGCCTCACTAGGACCTACACCTCTTGCTGAAACCACTTTGTATCCATGTTCCTTGGACGGCCTGGGATCTTTGACGCTGAATTCACAGTCATTTCGAAACTCTACAATCTGCGTCCACTGGAAGTGAAGGGGTGAGGCCAATGCGACTATAGTACAGCATACACACCTGGATGGCACCAGTGTACAGATCGACTTGCAGTCCTCGGAAGGAGAAGGTGTAGGATTTGTTTGTGTACAGCAGTTCCTTAGTCAATGACGAGGTTTCTCCGCGCAGCCAGATTCTGACTGATAGTGAAAAGAAAAGGGGAGACTGCCAGTGCTAATATTTTAGGAAGGTTACAAAGTAAAGTAGGTTATAGCACTGTCAGGGGAGAGAAATGTGCATGATCGACCAGTGATCATAGATCTACTGTGGCCAAAGCACAAAAAAAAAAAAAAAAGATAGGAAAGAGAGGGGGCTTCCATATGCATTGCTTTCAGTCACTTTCTTAGCGCCCCCTCTCTTTCCTATCTTTTTTTTTTTTTTTTTTTTGTGCTTTGGCCACAGTAGATCTATGATCACTGGTCGATCATGCACATTTCTCTCCCCTGACAGTGCTATAACCTACTTTACTTTGTAACCTTCTGACTGATAGTGTTCCTGGGCTTCCGGGTCTGCCTTGTACTCCTTTCCTGTAGCGCGTCGCTGTACAAAACCAATGGTACTATTCTCAGTGCGCAAAGGCCATCGTGCCGATGTCGGCCGCCGTTGGCCTGCGCATGGCTGTGCGCGGGCCAATGGCGGCTGACGTCGGCCCGATGGGCTTTTGCGCATTGGGATTATAACAGTACGGGCAAATGATAAGAAAAAACAAGACAAACCAACCAACCAACCAATCCGAAAAGACAACGTCAGAACACATGAAAACAAAACAGAACCAAAAACAAAACAAAACAAACAAACAAACAACAAGAACAGACAAGAAGAACAAACCAGCCTACCAACCCGGCCACCCAAAACAGCAACACAACAACAACAAAACAAAGCAACAACATGCAAACAAACGCAAAAAGACACCACCACCACCATCACAACCAATAACAAGAAAAACACAACCAAACAACAGCAAGAAGGGGTCGCATTCTTAAGATCACAGTGCAGTAAACAAACACTCTCAGAAAACCAATGGCGTGAGTCATAGAAAGACAGAACATACCAGGTATACCAGGCACGCCTTTTCGTGCGCCACGCCACTTGCCCACAACGATGCCCCAGTCTCCAGCTTGGTTCTTGATCAGTACACCTCTCTCTCCGGCAGACAGGTTCAGGTACGCATCCGTCATAGACACCTGACAGATAGATCGTCGTCATCATCATTATCATTTTCGTCATCATCAATAGTCATCATCATCATAATTGTCATTATCATCATCACTCTGGTGTCTCTCTCGGTTCGCTACCCAGCAGTAGCGAATCGAGGGAGACAGCAGTGTGCGTCATCATCGTCATCTACATTATCGTTTTCATCCTCATTATTGATCCCCAGTGGGTCGTTCAGACTTGTACGCAAGAGTATGTTTCTACATGCGCAGGATCAAGTCAAGTACGCTAGCTCTTCTGGAGCCCCAATAATCAAAGGTAACACCAGCACTGAAATGTCTGGCACTAAACTTCCGCTTTCATTTTCTATCACTTTTCGACTCAGCTCACTTTGTAATAATTCGAACCCTACGGTCGAAATTACCAAAGCCCTCTAAATGCATTACAGTTTTGGCGACAGATCGAACATGGTATAGTTCAAGGGTGGTGCCAGAACAGCACAAAGCCTCCTCCAAAGACTGCATTACAGTTCAAGAGACAAAACGACCATGGTAGTTCAAAGGTGGTGCCAGAACAGCTTGCATGGCGCCCCCTTTGAAGTCTGCACTTTACAGTTCAGGAGACAGATCGACCCTGGCAGTTCAAGGGTGGTGCCAGAATATCTTGGCGCCGAGAGGCGCCAAGATATTCTGGCTCCACCCTTGAACTGCCATGGTCGATTAATATCTTTCTGTGGTGTTCCATGACCGAATCGCGAGTAGTATGACGCCGTCACTGAAAATGGACGCATATTATATTTTTGAGAAATTTCAGTTGTAAATTCAGCGTCAAAAGATCATCAGCCGTCACCGAACATGGATACAAAGTGGGTTTCTGCAAGAGGCATGCATCGTCATGAGCTCCCCACCGCTCCCCTCAACACCACCCCTCCTCCCCCTCCCCCCAAACACACACACACACACACACACACACACACACACACACACACACACACACACACACACACACACACACACGCCAGCGGGATCACATGAGGATCTATGCCTTTTGCTGAAACCACTGTATCCATGTTTATGACGGCTCATGATCTTTGATGGATAGAGTTCGAGTTTGTCGGCTGTGAAGTAATTATATAAGCCTGAGTCAGCCAGCCTACCTGCGTGACGAGAGGCACAGTGTCCGGGCCGACCAGGTGTGCCACGGCGGCCATTTTCCCCTGATGCACCACTTGCACCACGGACTGCATGGCCGGCAGACAGTGGATCACAGGGCACGTGAAGACCAGGTTATTTCGCGAATCCACCACCCTGCAGGCAGAAGGACACTAGTTTTCTGGCTTTAGCTCCATTAACCCTTTCCCTGCCATTGCACGTACACAGTACGTACGTTTTTGTTTCTGAAATCTTGGTTCATGCACCGACCAAAAGCCAACAGCGTCCAAGAAACATGGAGGCAAATTGGTCTCAGCAAGAGGCATAGATCCTATGAGCCCCCGCTGTCGCGGGGGCTCATGAGGATCTATGTCTCTTGCAGTTGGATCGTGTACCCTTTGTTCCTGGGCAGTGAAGGGGTTAATGGGTATGTTGGTTGTACATTGCTTAACGTTCCTACAGCAAGACGACTTCTCAGGACGTGCTTGTGCTGCTTGTGAAACTGAAAAAAAAAATATGAAAAGAATGGAGAGTGTAGTATGTCGCCAGCGAGTCTAACCCGTTCAGTGCCAGCTGACGCAGACTGCGTTTGTGCAATCTTCGTTAATTCAATAAAAAAAAAAACAGCAACTAGATGTTCAAGAAACATGGATTCAAAGTGGTCTCAGCAAGAGGCATAGATCCTCATGAGCCCCCGCAACTGCGGGGGCTCATGAGGATCTATACTCTTGCAGTTGGTAGCGGTTTTTTTCTCTCGGCAGCCAAGGGGTTAACAACCTTGCAGACGTTTTGTTTAGCAATGGGGAAGGTTGGGCTGGAACAAGCCCCACTTTACCATCTCGACTTCCTGAGTGAAGCTATGATGCCGAGGCTGTAGTATCAGCGAAGTTACTTAGTGATTGGGGTTTAACGCCGAGCAGGCGACTAAGGCCATCTCACGGCAGGATGGGTAAAAATCTGGCCAGCCAGACTAAAAGCAAGGTCTTAAGACAAGATGTAAATATACCTTAAAAATATGTCAGGCTAAAATGTCGCAGGAGTCATTAAAAGAAACGTATACAGACTCTCAAAAAGGTCAAAATAATGAAATTCACATAGTCTATGAATGCTCAGATCTTGTAAAAAATATTGCATTCTTTCAAGAAACTGAAGATTTTGTCCGGGGGAACATCCCGGAACAAAATCTTCAAGGAGTCTGCTGTGAAGTGTTTATATCTTGTGGCAAATAGATCGGCACAAGATAGCAAAAAGTGTCGAACAGAAAACCGCTCGTCACAGGCAAAACACCATGGACGCTCATCCTGTTTTAGTAAGTAAGAGTGCGTAACATACGTGTGCCCGATGTGGAGCCGAATAAGGACAGTCTCCTCACGGCGGCTGCCACAGCGATAAGGTAGACTGTCGGACACCGTAGGAAGAGCTTCATGTAGCTTGTTCGCTTCCTCTTTGTCCCACTCGGACTGCCACTCGCGGGCTATGTACCACTAATCACAGGTTTAAAATCACTATGAACAGTCTGTGTGTCAGGGACAGGGTCATTGCGAGCAGTGTTGGCAGCAGAATCTGCGATCATGTTGCCTTCGATGCCCACATGCCCTGGGACCCAAATAAAAATGATGTCATAATATTTCTTCATCAAGTCTGAGTATCAGCGGAATTGGTATCGAAACTGTACTGATATTACAACAACAAAATGTGTTTATCTCGGGCCGACGTCAGCCCTAGCTGGCCCGCGCACAACTGTGCGCGGACCAACTAGGGCAGTTGGCGGCCCAAATGCGAGCTATACTAATGGTCAAAACGTAAGGGCCACCCCACTTTTTGTGTCATTTTTTATCGTCGCAAGAACGCTAATAAAATACAATGTTCTTTCGATCAAAATAGGTTAAAAGTTGACCTTAGACAGTCCACTGCACAGGGAACAATAGACAACAATTCATCAATATCCACGAACGTGTCAAATGCACGTGAAACACCGTCAGTTTTTGTGAAAAGCTGTGCGATATTGGCAAGCGTACCTAAGGTGGAAAAACGCGGGAAAGTCGTAATGCATGTACTAAAGGGTTCGGTCGTGAACACTGAGCACCTCTGTTTCGCTACAAATACCAGTACAGTAGCAGCATAATTGTCATTTTCCTAGCCATGCCACCACGACGAAGACTAATGCCAGTAGATAAAGGCCGGGCGCTAGCATGGCTGCAGGATGGAATTTCCGGACGAGAAGTTGGTAGACGTCTTGGGGTGTCCCATTCAGTGATCCAGAAGCTGCTGGCACGATTCCAAGAAACCGGAAGGGCAGAACGACGACCCTGCTAAGGACTCACGCGCTGCACCAGCAGAAGGAAGGACAGATACCTATGTGTGGCGGCTCTGGGCGACCGTACTGTTACGTCAACCACGGCGTCAACTGATGCAAGCAGAAACCGTTAACGTCAGCAGAAGCGTAGTCTGCCGACGTCTGCGCGAAATTGGCCTGGTTTCATGCAGAGCAGCAGTGAGAATACCCCTCACCCCAGCTCATCGCAAAGCCCGGGTTGCCTGGTGTCGTCAACATGTAAGGTGGAACAGACTCCAGTGGAGTCAGGTCCTGTTTACTGATGAGTCACGGTTCACTGTGTCCTTCAACGGCAAGGTGAGGGTCTGGAGACGCCAGGGCGAGTGATTCACGGATGGATGCGTCCAAGAGGTGGATCGCTACGGAGGAGGCTCAGTCATGGTCTGGGCAGACTTCAGCAGGGAAGGCAGGACCTCCCTCCACGTCATCCGAGGCACCCTGACTGTACTGCGCTATCGGGACGAGATTGTGCAGCCCCTCATCCAGCCAGCTCTTCAAGTCATAGGCGACAATGCTGTTCTGCAGGACGATAACGCTGGACCTCCTGGCGCCCGTGTGGTGGATGAGTACCTTGAGCAACGGGGCATCATGAAGATGGAGTGGCCGGCTCGTTCAAATGATCTGGCTCCCATCGAGCACTTCTGGGACGTGCTGGGTCAACGGTTAGTCAGCATCCACCCCCCACCTCAAGGCGTCCCCCAGCTGACTCAGTTCCTGCATCAAGAGCGTTAAGCGATCCCACAACATGTTCTCCGAACCCTGGTGAACTCCATGCGTCAACGCTGCATTGAATGTTTGGCTGCAAACGGTGGGTACACTCGCTACTGACTGGACCAGTCTTGTGTGACTTTTCAAATGAGGGGTGGGAGAACATTCTAACGTACTGCTGTTGATACAATTGCTTGATTTACTCCAAACGTAAATGAATTTGTTACTGAATAAATTAGCAAAGTATTGACTCCAAGTATTGTTACATTATTTGTGTGGTGTTGTCGGTGCGTCTGCGATAAAAAGTGACCCTTAAGTTTTGACCATTAGTATATAATTGCTTCCGCACGCTGGAGCTGTAGCGTACCTGTGTTGTGTAACGTGGCAGACGGTTTCCTTATCGGCAGGGAACGGTGGGATTGGGACTGGTCCCCATTCGACATCCTCGGCTTTGACCTTCTTGCTGAAGATGTGATGCTGCGGGTGCAGATTCAGCAGAATGGGGGATTCTGGTCGGCTTACAGCGGCCCTGAAAATCACCTCGAGCTGGCTTTCCTGGAATCAATCAGTCAGTCAGCCAGTTAGACAACCAGCCAGCCAGGCAGACACACAGACAGACGGGCAGGCAGACATGCGATCAATTAATCAATCAATCAATCTGTCAATCAGTCATTCGGTCGGTCGATCAATAGGTCGATCGATCGATCATTCGATCAAACAAGCAAGCAAGCAGTAAGTCAATAAGTCCGTCAGTCCACCCTCAATCCATTCATTCATCCAGTCATAAACCACCCTGCCAAGTGGCCTACTTTGAACTTCTGGTTGAATTGCCCACTACCGCCGTAACTGTTCAAAGATATACTTCTGTAACAGATGGTTACGAAACGCTACACACAGGTATAGTTATGGTTCATTTAGACACAGGACAATTCAGTTCAGCACACGTCGTCTTTCTGTACTGATCAACACACGAAACGCGAAATTCGAGTGTATGTTGTATTTGTATGATAAATCCACGAAAATACAAGTTACACTAATTTGGATAGCCAGTGTACGAGCAACAACATGTAAGCATGCGGTCACCGTACTGTAGTAACCCTATGCACGAGGCACCCGCATTGGTTAGGACGCACGGCGTGTGCTTTCCACGCACTTGCATACACTGCAGAGTGATGTTGGGTCATGAACTGTGTTCAGCAATGCAATGCAATTTATTTTTAAAAAATCAGCAGTGTTAAGCCTTCAGTCACTTTTGCCGTTGCCACATCAACCATGCCAAGACTTAGTGTTCCCCAACGAGAACGAGCTCTTGGGCGTTTGAAAGCCGGAAAAGATCCACAAGCTGTGGCAGTGGCCTTTAGATGTCACATTTCGACCATTTACAGGCTGAAGCAACGCTATCATGCCAACGGGTCTTCTGCTGACGCTCCCCGAAGTGCCGGACGACCACGTATGACAACTCCACGGCGAGACCACCACATTTTCCGGGCTCACGTGCGAAATCGCTTTCAGCCGGCCGAGGAAACAGCAAGAAAAGTTATAGGCAACCACCAGGCACCCATCAGTGCGACGACGGCTAGAGGAGCATAATCTGCACAACCCCCGTTCAGCCCGTGGACATGTTCTTACTGACCGTCATCGCCGTGCACGCCTACAGTGGTCACAGGCTCATGTCGACTAAACCTGACGACATTGGGAGAACGTCCTGTTCACGGATGAGAGCCGCTACTGCATCAGCCATGCAGGTGGGTGCGTAAGAGTGTGGCGGAGAAGAGGTGAATGCTGTGCTGATGGCTGTGTGCCAGAGAACAATGCCTGGGGCGGGCCAAGCGTGATGATTTGGGGTGGGATTATCCTGAACCAGACAGTAAGACCTGTGTTCTTCCGTGGACTCGTACCAGGTCGCGGAAATGCCATAACAGATCAGCGCTACATTGACCAAGTACTACACCCATATGCCCTGCCATTTTCTCCGGGACGCAGAAACTTCATCTTGCAGCAAGATAATGCGAGTACACACATTTCACGTATCACCCAGCGCTTCTTTCAGCAGCACAACATCCCATTCATGCCTGGCCTGCCCTCAGCCCGGACCTCAATCCCATCGAACATCTCTGGGACCAACTGCAAAGCGAGGTCAACGCTGTACGCCCCAGACCAACGACAGCCGCAGAACTGGAGCATACCATTGTCCTGGCCTGGAACAACATCCCCAGGGCAGCTGTCAACCGCTTGATGCACTCTATGCGCCGACGCTACCAAGCCGTCATCAACGCCAATGGGGGTCACACGCCATATTGACTTTGTGATGTGCCATGCTTGCTCTAAATACAGAATAAACTTCCACACTGATTTAGCTGGTGTCCCTGATTTCATTCCTAAAATGTCGATAACATCCGTTGTATGGTTTGTCCGAAACCGACTTTCAAATGTTGGATTAAATGTGATTTGGAGGGGCTACTTCGCGTTTCTTTTGTTAATCAGTATATCAAATAACTTGACAATGACTCCACTCCTTTCTATAAATACAATGATATCAGTACGAGAAACAGCTATAAATAGATTGATACGCTAACGGCTGCGCAGAATAAATAAGTGCAATTACGCGTGCGCTTTTGCTGCGTGTCTAAACTGCTGATAAAATTCATTAGGTGTGTCGACAAGACATAACAAACACAAATGGTGCTGAAATGTGTCTTCAGATTTATGCATAATGGTACTTGAAGGCGTTCACCCTTTACACAGCACAGCGCCACATGGATTAATCATAACTGTTCAAGAGTAGCGCCAGACTTGTTTGGCGCATGAAAAAGCGCTAAGCGAATCTGCTACTACAATAGAATTAACACGGGCGATTCATCTGCCAAAACAGATATATAGTCTTTCATGACGCCTCCCATAATGCCGGGGAGCTGGGTGGCTCGATGGTAGAGCGTTCGACTCTTGTCCGAAAAGTCGTGGGTTCGAACCCAGCTGAGGTCAAAATTTGAACAGACCTCTTTTCGGTGCCCCCGTCTTTGAAATCACCTCATTGGATAAGCCCTAAACCTTTACGGTTGTATTTTCCACAATGCCACCGTCATTCTTGGATGAAGATGAATTAATTATACGCACATACTTACATACAGTCATTCAGTTATCTTTTTAATAGGACAACTGTCTCCGTACCTTACTGAAAAGCAAGGACTGTTCCACGACTGTAGCCCTGGCCAGAGAAGCGACGACTGACTGTATATCGATCTCGCCCTCGGCAATAATCTCCGTGGCTCCGTAGCAGGCGAAACCACGTACTTCCGACACTCGGAACTTCATTTTCATACACTTGAGTTCATTCGTGTCGAACCGGAAGTCTTTGCCTAGACCCACACTGGTTTCCTCCCTCGATCCGCTCCGCCAAACAGGCCCCCCATATAGTTCGGCCAGCCGCGTAAAAAACGCGTCCCCTTTGCTCACAGACGCGAACACCTCCAGTTTCAGTTTCCCTTTAAGCGTTGGGACGTTTTTCAGCTCCACGGACTCCAGCTGCACGCAGCACTGACTGTTCATCAGAGCGTAGGTCTCGTCTTCATGCATCGCCTGCAGTTTGCCTGCCGGGGGCTCCCCGCGGTACATTGCCCCGCTGACAGCGAAGTTTTCCCCGAAAGCCTTGCGCCACATAGCCCGCATCTCTATGTCTGACCTGGACAGCTTGGACCATTTGCTTCTGTATGAGTCCGTGTCGTCATGGTTCAGCATGGTGCCTAGAATGGCCTGGAAGAAACAAGAACAAGATGAGGATTTCATCCCAAAGTCTACCGTTTTGTTTGGAGCTCACAAGCGTTTATCTTTCAGGAACATTCACAGTTGTTCATATTTGTAGGCTTATAATGCTGATCCATTTTCCTCCTCTCTAAGCCAACCTCTGATCAACACACACGTCGGCGCACACAAACAAAGACGGACACACGGCGCTTTCCGCCATTAGTACGCTTTGTGGGCTCGTGTAGCGACAGGAATTCATCTTCTTCTACTCTAACCCACCCTCTGATCCATGTAATAATAATACTGCGCATTGAGTTATATAATAAATAGGAGAAATACGCCATATAAATACCATGTAATAATCCACACACACTGGCACACAGAAACAAAGACGGACACACGGCGATTCCCGCCATTAGTAAGCTCTGTGGTCTGGCGTAGAATAAGCTATTCTGAAGAAGAATAATAGCACGAGCAGCGAAATGACGTCACATCATGATTCACGTCATGGCATCATTAGTCCCGACGCCGTGTTCATAGTGACGACTCGATGTTTTACGTCACTTATCGCAGTAGTAACATTTGACGTAGTAAAACTGTTCCCGCTAGGGTTTCATGTGAAAGGAAAACAGAAAACAACTGGTTGAAAACCCTTTAAATTAGATACAAGAAACACGACGTTTCGGATCAAAGATCCTTCTTCCGGGTGACATGGAAACAAACGTAAAACAGAAAAGAACACACGATAGAAAGAAAAGACGTCATCCTGTATAGAGAAAATTTAAATGACGTAAATATATATATATATATTTTTTTGTTTTTTAATAATAAGAATTTATTTTAAAAAAACAAAAAACATAATGACGCAAATCATCATCATGGCTTGACTTCGCGAACGAAGATTCTATAGGCAGGCATTTTCGTGACTGCGGAGGCCAATCCGGGACAGGCAGGTTCGACCGCAGTGGCTGCAGGGGAAGGTCTGGTCAGGGTTCTGAGTTACGACAACTCTGTTTTTTCTCCTGAGCCGCTTGTCCTTGAGGTTAGCTCTGCGTGAGTCCTCAAAGGAGACGGCTGCCTTGTGAATGGTGGAGCGCCAGGTGTCACGGTCCGCAGCAAGCGAAGACCACTGGCGGTGGTCGATTTGGCAGGCACTAAGTGACTTCTTGAGACCGTCTTTGTATCTCTTCTTTGGTGCCCCTCTGTCTCGGTGTCCAGTTGCGAGCTCGCCGAACAGAGTGATCTTGGGTAGGCGATGATCCTCCATCCTGGAGACGTGCCCCGCTCAGCGAAGCTGTGTCCGCAGCAGCAAAGCCTCGATGCTCAAAGTTTCCGCCTGTTCAAGGACCTCGACGTTGGTGACATAGTCACTCCAGTGAATGCTGAGGATGGTACGCAGGCAGCGCTGGTGAAAGCGTTCGAGGAGTCGTAGTTGGCTGCGGTAGAGGGCCCAGGACTCGGAACCGTACAGCAGGGTGGTGAGGACGACAGCTCTGTACACGCTGATCTTGGTGCCTTTTTTCAGCTGTTGATTGTGCCACACCCGCTTGAATAGTCGCCCGAAAGCATTGTTCGCTTTTGCCAGCCTGTTGTCCAGCTCCTTGTCCAGCTTGGCGTCTGACGTGATGATGCAGCCGAGGTAGGTAAACTGGTGTACAGACTTCAGTTCGGACTCGCCGATGGTGATGTGGGGAGGGCGATGCTCTTCCTTCGGTGCTGGCTGATGAAGGACCTCTGTCTTTTTCAGACTGACCTCAAGTCCAAAGAGCTGGGCGGCATCTGCGAAGCAGGACGTAATGCGCTGCAAGGCTCTCTCTGTGTGTGCAACGAGGGCAGCGTCATCAGCAAAGAGCAGCTCACGAATCAGTTGGTCTAGGGTTTTCGTGTGGGCCTGCAGTCGTCTGAGGTTGAACAGGCTGCCATCGAGACGATACCTGATGTACACTGCGTCGTCATCGTCGAGGTCCACTGTGGCCTGCTTCAACATCATGCTGAAGAAGATGGTGAAGAGGGTCGGTTCCAGCACGCAGCCTTGCTTCACGCCGTTGCGAATGGGGAATGGTTCTGAGAGGTCACTGTTTAGTCTGACCTGGCCTTGCTGGTCCTTGTGGAGCTGGACGATCATGTTGAGGAACTTTGGGGGACAACCTAGTCGCTCCAGGATCTGCCACATACCTTGCCTGCTCACAGTGTCAAACGCTTTTGTTAGGTCGACAAACGTTACGTACAGCCCTTTGTTCTGCTCGCGGCACTTCTCCTGAAGCTGTCTCAGCACAAAGACCATGTCGGTGGTACTCCTGTTGGCTCTGAAGCCACACTGGCCCTCTGGGAGGTGGTCTTCAGCGATGGCAGGTACCAGCCGATTCAGGAGCAACCTTGCGAGAATTTTCCCGGCAATGGACAGCAGGGTAATTCCACGATAATTAGAGCAGGCAGACTTCTCTCCTTTGTTCTTGTACAGGGTGATGATGACTGCATCACGGAGAGCCTTTGGTAGTGTTCCTTTTTCCCAGCAGCAGAGAAAGAGGTCGTGGAGCTTGTTGTGCAGTGCTGGGCCTCCATGTTTCCATATCTCTGGCGGGATGCCTGCTGCTTTGCCACTCTTGAGCTGGTGGATGGCTGTGAGGGTCTCTTTGGCGGTGGGCGGTTCGTCCAATTCAACCTTTAGTGGAAGGTGTGGGATTTGGAGGATGACTGTTTCTTGAACAGTGCGATCAGCGCCGAAGAGGTCTTGAAAGTATTCCCACCAACGGTTCAAGATGGAGGTATTATCTGTGAGGAGTGCCTGTCCATCAGCGCTTCGCAGGGGACTTTGTACCAGGTGCCTAGGGCCAAACACTGCTTTCAGTGCTTCGTAGAAGCCCCTGTAGTCACTGTTGTCAGCGCAGAGCTGGGTCCTCTGTGCGAGTCTGGACCACCACTCGTTCTGGAGTTCTCTAAGCTTGAGCTGGAGACTGCTGCAGATGAGGCGGAAGGCAGACTTCTTCACAGGGCAGGAAGGTGGGCCTGGTGGGCGGCCCTTTTTTTAGCTAGAAGTTCCTGGATCTCTACGTCGTTTTCGTCAAACCAGTCTTTGTTCCTCTTTCTAGTAAAGCCCAAGACTTCCACAGAAGATTTTACAATAGCAGTTTTCAGTTGTTCCCAGAGTGTTTCAGGGGAGGAGTCTGCTGGATCAACTGTGTCTTTGAGCATGCGCTGTAAATCGGCCTGAAGGGCAGCTTTCTTGTCGTCACGCTGAAGGCTGGCAACATCAAGCTTTTTCTTGGGGGGGGGGGGGGGGGGCTTTCTTGGGTTTCAGCTTGAGGCGGAGCCTGAGTTTGCAGCGAACAAGGCGGTGGTCAGTGTGGCACTCTGCGCTGGGCATCACTCTGGCGAGGAGGACGTCACTGCGGTCCCTCTGACGCACTAGGACATAGTCGATAAGGTGCCAGTGCTTGGAGCGAGGATGCATCCAGGTGGTTTTTCGACTGTCCTTTTGCTGGAAAGTAGTGTTAGTGATGACAAGTTGCTGCTCTGCACAGAGCTCCAACAGTAGGCGACCATTGTCATTGCAGTTCCCAACGCCATGCTTGCCGAGGACTCCTTTCCAGGCTTCAGAGTCTTGGCCCACTCTGGCGTTGAAGTCGCCAAGGATGATGACTTTGTCGTCTGCAGGGGTGCTCTGCAGGAGGCTGCGCAGGTCAGAGCAGAACTTGTCTTTTTCTGCAGGCTCTGCCAGGAGGGTTGGGGAGTACACACTGAGAAGGGTGACGTATTGCTGGTGTCTCAGTGGGAGGCGCATGGACATGATGCGGTCGGAGTGACCCGTTGGTAGGTTTTCCAACTTAGTCGCAATGGGGGTCTTCACCATGAAGCCCACGCCTGAGAGCCGTCTTTCTGATGCAGGCCTGCCTGACCAGTAGAGGGTGTAGCCAGCGCCAAGTTCTTGGAGGCTGCCTTCCTCCGGGAGGCGTACTTCGCTGAGCGCGGCGATGTCGATGTTTAACCTCCGCAATTCATGGGCAATGAGGGCGGAGCGACGCTCAGGGCGTCCGCTGTCTGCTGTGTCGAGCATGGTTCGGATGTTCCAGCATGCTACGTTGAGTCCGGTCGTGGTCGTCATGAGAGTGGATCCGTTGTTTTTTCTTGTTTTCTGACCGCATGAGAAGATGCCCGTTGACCGCGGCTAGCCAACTGGGGTTACGAGGGGATAAGCTTTGGTTAGGCCACTTTTTCTAGGCCCCTCTCCGTGTGGAGCAAGCAGTGCTGTCCCTAGAGAAGGCTGCTTGGTCGTTCAGGGTGTGCCGAGTGACGTTGTCATCCCCAGGTCAACATCAGGCGATCAATATCCTGAACCGCCTGCATGCAGGTTTGAGACTGCGGCTTCCAGTGACATCTTTCACCTGCCGTTTTGCCCCTTGCCCATCGCTACAGGACTTGGAAAGTTCAGTGTCATAGTCCGTGGGCGTTTCCTAAAGCCTGCGCGGTGGAGCTTTTTGGTGGAGTGCAGTGTGCGCAGTACTGGCCCCACCCTTTAAACCCTTGGTTCGTTTGCCATGGCCTAGCAAGCTGGGACGCTGGCATCGATGTCCTCAGGTCGTAGGTTTTATATCAGACTGTCTCTGGCTCAAAAGCCTTCCCCGGAGACACGGGGGCTTTGATGTCAGGGGTTTCCTCCCTTAGCCTTTCCGCAGCCAAGCGGCCAGGCCTGCAAGGCAGCAGGGGACTCGTGGGGGCCGGGGTCGTCTATGTCCCGTGCAGATGTGAACATCTGCCCACTGCCCAGACGGTGACACTTACCAGAGGAGAAAAATCCAACGCCGGAACCCGGTATCGAACCTCGCACCTTTGGCATTGGAGGCAGACGCCTTAACCACTGCGCCACTTCCCCGCCCTTATGATGCAAATACACATGCACAAAACATGGGATATTGGGATTAAGAGATATTCTGGCACCCACATTCGTTTCATTGGACACCCCCCCCCCCCCTCCTCCCTGGTGGCACAAACCCACGTTTACATCAGCTAATGCGCCAAACACTCAATAAACTGCCTACTGATCCAAAGTGTTTGTGATAGTAAAGAACTCATGCAGATGTCCAAAGTGCAACATGTTTTCACTGTCATGGCTAAACAAAGTTTTGGAACTTGATTAATTATATATTACTGTAACATTTAATCCAATCAGTTGCACTGGTAAGCTATGTTGTGATGTGTGATCCTTGCCATGCAGTCTCAGTGATCACTTATGGTACAGTCTAATGGTACATTACACTATGCATTGAAAGAATATACAGCACAATGTAAACACGCTTGAAAGTTAATGCAATGTTTCGTTTAAATTAAACCCTTTCTCACTAGCATTAGCCTAGCTGCACAAAAGAGGAACTGTATTTTGCTGCTGCGTAATTTGCAGTTTTTCTGCATATTGACATTTGAAGTTCGCTGCAAGCATTCTTAGCAGCTGGCACTAGCACTGAAGTCATATATATCAGGATTAAAACAAGAAAGAAAACGGGGAAGTGTTACACTGTGATTATTTATTAAATCAGTCAATCAAGTGATCAATAAATGAGATATGTTTTATGACGAACAGCTAGTTTTAGGGCAGGGTGGAGAGTTGGGGGGGGGGGGGGTCTACGTAAGCATAATGTACACATACTATTTCTTTCACTGTTTCCATCAGCCGCTCATATCACCATTGGGTTCAATGAGTTCTTATGTTTTATTTGAATGAGTTACAAAATACATGTACTTGCTGCTGTTTTCTTATTTTCTTATTGGCTGTCATTTCGCTTGAAGATTTACAGTCCCAGAATGGAAGCTTGTCCCGGAACACACACGGATGTTGACTGTATCATTGATATATGTGTGTGTAGGTACAGCGTTTTGTTTGAGATGTCAGTTTGTGGCCTCATCTTTAAGTTTGGTGCCCTGTGCATGTAGCCACCGGTACTATTTACAGAACTGATGGCGGCATGTGCTGGCTAGTTCGCGGTATCACTGGTCAATGTGTATTGGGTAGCCTGTTGTTTGAAGTGATCAGTGGTGGCATTAACGTGATGTCTTTGTGTATTTGGCCACTGGTGCTGCTTACAAAGGTGCTATTTACAGAACTAATGGTTGCATATGCATATTAGTTCTGTTATTGTTATCAGGTGTGGCCTCATCTCTAAGGTTTGGTGCCCCTGTGCATGAGGCCAACAGTACTGTTCACAGAACTGATGGCTGCATGTGCAGTGTGGATTAACTTTATAAATGAGATTTGTAGGTGGGCAGATAAAATAAGGCAGTCAATCCAAGCCAAGTCTCTATATAGGTTTTACAGTCCACTAATGCCCATCAGTATACATTTGTGCATGTCGTGTGGTGGATGTTCTGAGGTTTTGTGTGTTTATGTGGGGTGGGGCTGGGAGCGGGCGGTATGGCACCTATTACCATCATTGTGTATGTTGTCATGTTGTATGCTAATGTATATGTACAAAAACTACATTACAAACAAACAAAAATAAATAAATAATTTAAATAAATAATTAAAAAAATAAATTTAAAAAAGTAAAAATAAACTAGTCAAAGATACCTGGGACAGGTGAATGCTAAGTAAAGGATAGATTATTAGCATGCACAGATGTGTTTGTCTTTTGATGGGTGTTCTGCGGTTTTGTGTGTGTATGTTGGGTGGGGCTGGGAGCGGGCGGTATGGCACCTATTACCATATATTATGCGTATATTCTCATGTTGTACGCTAATGTGTGTGTGCAAAACCTATATTACAAAAAAACAAAAATAAATAAATAATTTAAATAAATAAATAAAATAAAGTCAAAGATACCTGGGACATATGAATGCTAAGTAATGGATATACATGCACAGAGTTAAATGATATGCTCAAAAACTGTCTTGCGTCTTATCCGGGCCGCATACGCAGACTGGTTCCCCCTCAGCAAACAAACAGCGCTCAGATATCACTTCTACAAAAATGTTTCCATCCTAAGGACAAATATTGTTCTAATGCATAAACTATATGGCATTAGTACTTTCGTTTCAAACCTGCAAACCAATGTTATTCTTTTGACAAACTACTTACCTCTGCAGAAGTTGCGTAATCTGCTAGACTAATGCATGTATTGTTGACGTCTTTTTTTCGCCAACCAGTACTGAGCGCATGACTCGATCTTTTCAACAAAAACTAAAATGTCATAGATCTGTCACATTTTATTTATTTATTTTGCTTTCTCTCTTACTGCACGAGTGGCAACAGTCTTTGCTTTATAAACAGCATACGTGTTGACATGGAGCACAATGGAAAGTTTCGAGCTGTCTCGGTTCAGAGTTTGAATTGCGACACATTTGTGTAGCACTTGTGTAGTGTGCTCACCGCTTGAGTAATGCCGAAATAAGGTACATGGAAATAAGGTATTTCTCTATCACCATTTGATCTTTGCGTTTTCCGTTTATTTATGATTCAAGGTGCCGGACAGTCCTATCTAAGTGTTCAGACGAAAGACCTAGGACAGATTCGTGCGCGAGACTGAATTGCAGATTGGCCAGCTGATTAAAAATTACAGGTACGGCAATGGTTCTAGGAGGTAGGCATTGGGGCACTGCGGTTTTTAGATGCAGTTTCGGGAAATGGAGTGACTAAACGACAATGCTGGTTAACGAACTCATTCAATATCTCCCTTTTATCTAGCTAAACGCAAAATATCTAGTAAAAATAAGAAAAATTACGGACTCTTGTGTGGACCAACGGCCCTTTTATCGCCAATGAACATCTTAATATAGTCAAAAAGTTTTTTAAAAAAAAGGTCCCGAGACAATGTCCTAAATTTTCAAGCTTGGTCGTCCTCAAACGCGGGCTCTAGTCGCTGTCGCTCTCTCTCTCTCTCTCTCTCTCTCTCTCTCTCTCTCTCTCTCTCTCTCTCTCTCTCTCTCTCTCTCTCTCTCTCTCACACACACACACACGCATGCACGCATGCACGCACGCACGCACGCACGCACGCACACACACACACACACACACACACACACACACACACACACACACACACACACACACACACACACACACACACACACACGCCGTTTGGTGCCAAAAAGACGTTTTCTAACAAGGTTTGCGTAGCTAGACCTGACGTGACGTCATTTTTATCTTGTTACATCTTTGCCAGAATTTCTGCGCTGCACGCCAATAACGTCATGTGCATGCTCCGGAATGCGCTCCGACCAGCCCCATTTCAAAGTCTCTCTCTCTCTCTTGGCTTGACTTCGCGAAGGAAGATTCTATAGGGCTTGCCCACGTCGTCTGCAGGCATTTTCGTGGCTGCGGAGGCCAATCAGGGACAGGCAGGCTCGACCGCAGTGGCTGCAGGGGAAGGTCTGGTCAGGGTTCTGAGTTACGACAACTCTGTTTTTTCTTCTAAGCCGCTTGTCCTTAAGGTTAGCTCTGCGAGAGTCCTCAAAGGACATGGCTGCCTTGTGAATGGTGGAGCGCCAGGTGTCACGGTCCGCAGCAAGCGAAGACCACTGGCGGTGGTCGATTTGGCAGGCACTAAGTGACTTCTTGAGACCGTCTTTGTATCTCTTCTTTGGTGCCCCTCTGTCTCGGTGTCCAGTGGCGAGCTCGCCGAACAGAGTGATCTTGGGTAGGCGATGATCCTCCATCCTGGAGACGTGCCCCGCCCAGCGAAGCTGTGTCCGCAGCAGCATAGCCTCGATGCTCACAGTTTCTGCCTGTTCAAGGACCTCGACGTTGGTGACATAGTCACTCCAGTGAATGCTGAGGATGGTACGCAGGCAGCGCTGGTGAAAGCGTTCGAGGAGTCGTAGTTGGCTGCGGTAGAGGGCCCAGGACTCGGAACCGTACAGCAGGGTGGTGAGGACGACAGCTCTGTACACGCTGATCTTGGTGCCTTTTTTCATCTGTTGATTGTGCCACACCCGCTTGAATAGTCGTCCGAAAGCATTGTTCGCTTTTGCCAGCCTGTTGTCCAGCTCCTTGTCCAGCTTGGCGTCTGACGTGATGATGCAGCCAAGGTAGGTAAACTGGTGTACAGACTTCAGTTCGGACTCGCCGATGGTGATGTGGGGAGGGCGATGCTCTTCCTTGGGTGCCGGCTGATGAATTCAAAGTCTACCGTATTTTTAAAATACGGTAGACAAAAATGGACTAGCCAGACAAACAGACAGATAGCGGCCTGTAGGAAACAAGAAACATGAGCTAGCCAGACAGAGAAACAGGCAGACAGATCGTGGCCTGGAATAAGTTAGTTAGTTATTTGGGTTTAACGCCGAGCAGGCGACTAAGGCCATCTCACGGCGGCTGGAATAAACAAGAAATATCGGCTAGCCAGACAAAGAAACAGACGGATAGATAGCGGCCTGGAACAAACAAACAACATGGGCTGGCCAGACACACAGACAGATAGCGGCCTGGAATAAACAAGAAATATAAACTAGCCAGACAGAGAAACAAACAGACAGATAGCGGCCTGAAAGAAACAAGAAACATGGACTAGCCAGACAGAGAAACACAAATAGATAGCGGACTGGAAGAAACAAGTAACATGGGCTGGCCAGACGGCTAGATAGCGGACAGGAAGAAACAAGGAACATGGGCTGGCCAGACGGATAGATAGCGGCCTGGAAGAAACAAGAAACATGGGCTGGTCAGACGGATAGATAGCGGACTGAAAGGAACAAGGAACATGGGCTGGCCAGACGGATAGATAGCGGACAGGAAGAAACAAGTAACATGGGCTGGCTAGACGGCTAAATAGCGAAAAGGAAGAAACAAGGAACATGGGCTGGCCAGACGACTAGATAGCGGACTGGAAGAAACAAGGAACATGGGCTGGCCAGACGACTAGATAGCGGACTGGAAGAAACAAGAAGCATGGGCTGGCCAGACGGATAGATAGCGGACTGGAAGAAACAAGAAACATGGGCTGGCCAGACGGATAGATAGCGGACTGGAAGAAACAAGAAACATGGGCTGGCCAGGCAGTTAAACAGACAGGCAGATGAGCAAAAGTCTCCCAGTGTCTTACCTTTGCACAGGTTGTATGCCTATCCAGGTTTAGCAACGTCCCTGCGCAAGTATTTTGCGTTTTGGTCCATTTAGCCCGGACGCAGTACAGCAGGAGATGGTTCGACAAGCCAACAGGCGCCAAGCTAATCTGGCACTATCCTTAAATTATCATCGTCGACCCATCTCCTGCAGCTAGCACACAGTCGTTAGTTCACACCTCTAAAATATAAGACACGCGGCCGTGGGGTTAATTGGGTTCACGAACCCAGAGCGCAAAATGTCCTCATACCGACATCAGCCTGCTAACCTTTCGCGCACTGGGAAGATCGTTATGGGTGGATATTATTGATCCCCTGAGCAACCGCCCTTTATTTCAGGAAAATGGTGTTAGCTTTTGGCTCTCATGGCCCATATTAAAATATACCACGCACTATGTTCAAGCTTCCACGTCGAGGCATCGCCTATATGGGAGCGTGAAACAAATTTAGACAGAAGCCCACCTCCGTGTCTTTGTTGTAGGCCAAGGGATGAAGCTGGTGCGTGCGCCAGATGAGGTGCACGTCATAGCAGGGCACGATGAACAGCGCCGGGTTCTTCTGCTTCAGGAGCAGGAACTTCCTGTAACGTTTCTCGGCGGCCACCAGGAACCGATCGTCCTTGTAGTGCGGCAGGCTGACCTGTTGGAAGATCGACCAGATATTAACCCTTATCATTCGGAATACACATGTGTGTGAAATAAGTCTGACTAAAATAGTTCAAGGGTAGTTCCAGAATAGATTGGTGCCTCTAGGCGTCAAGCTATTCTGGCACCACTCTTGAACTAAAGCCATTGGTCCATATCCTTATCTGTAAGTGCTACAGCTTGCATATATGGCAGTGTAAAAATTTAAAGCTTTTAGCCTCAGTATGATATGGGTTATGGTGCCTGTCAAGGGAGTAGTTTGGAATGAAGTCCGCAGGAAAGGGTAAAAATCAAAGACGAAAAGGTCGCACTGACGCCGCTCGGCGTGAAAAAAAAGGCATGGAAATGACCAGTTGTGAACCAGTTCAGTGCCGAGAAAAAGTCAAACCGCCCAACTGCAAGAGGCATAGATCCTCTTGAGGATCTATGCCTCTTGCTGACATCACTTTAAAACCAAGTTCCTAGGCCAGCTAGGGCTTTTTGGCGCTAACTTGACGAAGATCGCAGACACACAGTCTGCGTCGACTGGCACTGAACGGGTTAAAGGAGAAAACACGCTTTATGAAGAAAATGGACAAAACGGTCGGTTAAAATCCTGTTTTCAAAGTACATAAAAGAACAAAACATGTAACCCCTTGACTGCGTCTGGCAATAACGTTTGGCGGAAAAGACGCTAGTTGTGTGTTTGTTTCGTAGAACACCCTTTTCAAAGTACACAAAATTTTAGTGAAATGTCTTGTCCTTGATCTTGCCAAGCTATTTTACTTTCTTTGTTGGTTATTTGCTGACCTGGTAGAAGAACTTGCTTTGGCGATCTGCCGCGGCCAATATGTCGTAGGTCAGCTGGGATGAGCGGGTGTCGAAGCAATCAGTCAGGAGGTCATTGCTCTCGGGGATTTTTGACATCGATGTGGAGGCAACCACCGGTGCTGTTTCTGAGTCGAATCCCCTTTTGCATGTATTCACCAGTGCTGTATTCAGTGCCGGTGGCTGCATGCACACGGGCGTCGAGCTCAGATCAGGCATTTGAAACGGATGGTGAGGGTATTTAGCCTGCCACAACGTGCGGGATCTGTTAAGCTGCCGCGCCCTGTCGTCCTGGCTGTACACGCGGTGGTCGACCACTTTCCCCACAATGTTCACGCAGTCCCGCTGGTAAGCCACAGGAGCCAGCAGGTGACAGTGCCACACCCATTCCACGTCCAAAGGCGCCGGTAGCGCTTCGTTAGGACTCTCGGCCGCCAGGGGAAGCCAAAGGTGTTCGTAGCGGTACAGCGCCCGCTGCAGGACGTCACGATTCTCAAGAGCCGGGTGTTTGGACACGTCCTCCAGGAAGGCCACGTGGTTTGGAGTTGCACGCGGCAAGTCTGTCTGGAACTTCACCGTCAGTGGATCCTCCCGTGAGGCTGTAGTAACGAAAAATTGTGTGCTGGTATCCTGATGTGTAAAAAGTCATCGGGGCGACGTCGGCCGCCATTGGGCTGCGCACGGCTGTGCGCCGACCACCGGCAGCCGACGTCAGTCCGATAGCCTTTGCGCACTGGGTACGTGATTTTGGACCTTAATAATTCTGGCTTTACCCCTGGCGCAATAAAAAAAAAAAAGGACGCAGATTGACCATGATAGCACAAGAGTGGTGCCAGAAGAGCTTGGCACCTCCAGAACTATTTTGACCCCACCCCGGAAATTTCGTCTGAACAAATTTTGACCGCAGCTGACCTCGAACTCACGGACGAGAGAAAAACGTTCTAAAAACGAGCTACACATTCCCCGATTTAATTGCAAGCCATTATACACATGTAACATGGCCAGTGCACAAACTGTGGATTTTGTTTCATACTGTCGAAGCTTAAACCATTTATCAGTCCCGGACGCACTACAGCAGGAGATAGATCAATCCCAGGTTATGCCAGATTAGCTGGGCGCCATCAGTTAAGGGGTTCGATGTGTTGTGAGAATGTGGTTTATTTATTGTGTGCTACTATTAAAAGTTATTGGTAGCAGAGGTTTGCTACACGGACCTTTGTAGACTTGAGGGGAGTTCAAAGGAACCATTGTACCCCGAAGGCCAAAGACCTGAAGGGTCCAATGGTTCCTTTGACCTCCCGAAGGCCTACAAGGGTCCGTGCAGCAAGACCCTTCTACCAATAACGTATTTGTTTTCATTTCTCTGCTCTTTCGTAAAAGAAACCAAGAAGAAATCTTCCGACCTGGATCATGCCAGACATGACTGACATCAAAGGAATATACCTCTGTATACATAACAGACCTATGACGTTGCCGTCTCCAGTAGTGTGCCTATTGTTTCAAACAACACTAAGTAACTTTGTACTTTAGAACGTTTTGGTGATATTTTGTAGAACAAAACTGGCATCCAAGACGCGTCAAAAAGAGAGCTGCAAAATAGTCCGCAAGGGTTTTTGTAGCGAGGTCACATGGTACGGTTAGCGCTAAAGTCGTTTGTGACGTAGCGATGAAAACAAAACTTCTTGTGTATTCAGTCTTTCATTTTCTTATTTTGTCTGCCCCTGTGATAAAAGAAGAATTTTTTCCCGGGATAATAAATTATATATTATTATTGTGATTATTAATATTATTATTATACGAATACGAATACCTTTATTGTCCCAAGATGGGAAATTTGTTTGCAGCGGATTTTTTTTCAAAAAAGGTTGTAAAAACAACAAATGTGACATTATTATTATTAATATTAATATTATTATTATTTAACTCATTCTGTCCGCGATACACATAGCAAGATATGGCTCGACCATGATAGTTCAAGGGTGGTGGCAGAATAGTTTGGCGCCTATAGGCGCCATGCCACCACCCTTGAACTATCATGGTCGATCTGTCTCCTGAATCGTAATGCAGTCCTCAGAGGAGGATAATTCCAAAATGTGGGTATTTCGTACCTCGGGCACAATGAGTTGATATTATTTTACTCCATTGTTTGCGTCAACCAAGTGCAAATGTTGACCTGCCTCAGATGTGTGAACGACACTGAACGACTATTCAACGACACTGAACAATCACATCTTACCTTTCATTGTCGTGTGTAGAAACCTGTGTGTCACAAGACCTTAAACTGTTGATCCGGCAGTCAGTTCTGGGATGTTGGAAAACGTCGGTCCGGCTTCAAGCTACGTCCTTTGAAATGACTGACAAACATTACTGAAGACGGTGGCTCGACGCGACATGTGTATATTGGGTTCACAGAAATAGGGCACTCGTTTAATTATAAGCCGGAAGTTTCGGTCACTAGGGCGAAACGACGAGCTTGTTCAGATGTGTCCGTTATAAGGTCCTGGTAAATAAAAGGGGCACAAGTGTAGTGCGGCCGAATTGATCAGTGTTCTCCATAGGTAATAGCTGTCCCTGTCCCCAATAACCAGCTATGGTCATCCATCATCACCCCGCTGCCGTGGGTGTTAAACCCCGAACTAACAACACCTGTTTCAGTCCAGCCGCCAAACTTCTTCACGCAAATATGCCTACACGAGGCCATCAAACATATGTGTTTCTGCCCCTGTCGCTGTGGCCTGCCGGCCACGCAGCTTACCTGTGCTGTAGGCCGCGTGCGGTGAATTGGCTGTGAGCTGTCACCCTACATACTTCACCGCCATGAACCCCGCGCTGTCATCTCCCACTCTGGACACAGTTTATATCTTTGAAACTCTGTGTGTGTGTGTGTGTGTGTGTGTGTGTGTGTGTGTGTGTGTGTGTGTGTGTGTGTGTGTGTGTGTGTGTGTGTGTGTGCGTGCGTGCGTGCGTGCGCGCGCGCGCGCGTGCGTGCGTGCGTGCGTGCGTGCGTGTGTGTGTGTGTGTGTGTGTGTGTGTGTGTGTGTGTGTGTGTGTGTGTGTGTGTCGCAGAGAGAGAGAGAGAGAGAGAGAGAGAGAGAGAGAGAGATCTTTGTTTGACCCCAGTGCGCAAAGGCAATCGGGCCCACGACGGCCCGCGTACGACCGTGCGCGGGCCAACGGTTGCACTAGACGACCCAATGGCTTTTGCGCACTGGGACGGAGCTAAATCAATTTGCAATCGGCCAAAGCAAGGTTGAAAAAATTGTATTGATTAACACACACACACACACACAGAGAGAGAGAGAGAGAGAGAGAGAGAGAGAGAGAGAGAGAGAGAGAGAGAGAGAGAGAGAGAGAGAGAGAGAGAGAGAGAGAGAGAGACCCCATCCTTTCATATTTTGGAAGCTCAGTGGAAGGTGTGTTTGAGAGGGAGAGGAAGATCTGTTTGACGGAGCTCAGTCAAACTGCACTGAAATCCATCATCATCATCATCAGTCCCTTGCCCGAACTGGGCGTTGGGGGGACTGAAAGGCAGCAGCAACAGACAGTGCTCTCCACTGAGTTCTATTTTGGGCGGTGGCAAGCAAGTCTGACATCTCGAGTTCGGTCCATTCTTTTATGTTTGCGACCCAACTCTTTCTCTGACGACCTCGCCGACGACTTCCTTCGAGAGTGCCTTGGAGGATAGTCTTGGACAAGGTGTTGTGTCGGGTCACGTGGCCAAACCAAGCAAGCTTGCGCCGTTTCACGGTTGCCAGAAGGGGTTCATGTGGGCCCACCAGGGAAGTGACGATGCTCCGTACATATTCGTTGGTCTTGTGCTCGCGGTACGAGATGCGGAGCAACTTCCTCAGGCACTTGTTCTCAAAGGCCTGGATTTTCTTTTCTGAGTCTGCAAGCAGTGTCCAAGTCTCACAGCCGTAGAGTAGAATAGACACTATGAGGGACTTGTAAAGCCTGTACTTGATGGTGAAGCTGATGGAGTTACTTCGCCATATCCTGTCCAGCCTGGCCATTACGGATGTTGCTGTACCTATCCTGATACGGATCTCTGCTATGCAACTACCGTCTTTGGACAGGGTGGCTCCCAAGTACTTGAAGCTATTGACCTCTTCTAGCTTTTGGCCATTCATGTGAATGTTGCTGCTGCTGTCGCTTGTGGTGTTGATCATCACTTTGCTTTTATCCGTACTGATCTCCATGCCATAAGACCCTGCGCTACTTGAAAGTTTGTCTGTCAGGTTTTGGAGCTCACTATTGCTGCCTGCCATGAGGTCAATGTCGTCTGCGAATCGAAGATTGCACAGGGATCTGCCACCAATAGAGATTGAAGTATGGTGGTCGTGGAGGGTTTCCTGCATGATCTTCTCCAGGAATATGTTGAAAAGGACAGGAGAGAGCAGGCATCCTTGACGGACACCGATCGTCGTCCTGAAGAACTCGCCTGACTGATTGTTAAGTAGAACCGCGCTGCAGGCGTTCTTGTAAAGCGCGTCTATCATTTGGATCAGTCCCTCCTCTATGTTGAACGATCTCATGACTTGCCAGAGTCCGTCGTGCCAGACGCGATCAAATGCTTTCCTGAAATCAATGAAGTTGTGGTAGAGTTCGCGCTGATGCTGCAGATGTTTCTCGATCAGGACGCGGCAGTTGAAAATCTGCTCTACAGTGCTTCTTCCAACTCTGAAGCCAGCCTGTTCTTCTGCCAGCAGTTCCTCGGCGAAAGTTTTGAGGCGGTTGAGAATGATTCTAAGCATTACTTTGCTAGGGTGACTTATCAGACTGATAGTTCTGTAGTTCTGGCACTGTTTCAGGTTTCCTTTCTTGGGGAGCGGGATCACTAGAGACTGTGTCCATTCTACTGGCCATTTCTTTTGCTCCCAGATCTTTTGACAGAGTGTAGTGAGGACCTTCGTTGTTACTTCTCCTCCATGTTTCAACAGTTCAGCAGGTACGTTGTCTACACCTGGAGACTTTCCTCCCTTCAGGCCGCGTACGGCTGCTTCCACCTCTTCAGCCTTCCTGGCCCCAGCCTGGTTGTTTTGGAGGATGCTGGTGTCTGGCTCAGCCTTGTAGTTATACAAGTCTCGGCAGTACTCAGTCCATCTGTTTAGTACAGCAGTGAAATCCAGCAAAGCCGCAAAATCTGAAAGGACTGACGCATACCCCCCCCCCCCCCCCCAACACCTCTCCCCCCCCCCCACCCCCACTTCCCACCCCCACCTTCCCCACCCTTCCGCCATTAGAACTGCTGGAAACTAACTTCACACAGAATGGAAGTCATTATTTTCTGGGTGTCAAAGGGTGAAAGGTGCCAAGAGAATTTAGGTTGCCTGCCAGAAGGTGGGGTTACGCCGCTCTAAAGAATAGTATGGTGCGCGGTAGCCGGCGACACGTAAACAATGTTCTGCACTTGACAAAGCTAACGACATGCTGAGCCGAAGCCGTGGGTCATTTGCCTTGCTTACGGTATACGGATCTTGGAGTCGGACGGAGCGCGCCCGCCCGTAAAAACTGCTATCGGGCCTTGCGGTTTGATTGATCATGTTTTGAACAGGCAAACTTTATGGGATCTGTCCGGCACACTGAAACACACACACACACACACACACACACACACACACACACACACACACACACACACACTGGCACAGAAAGACAGAGAGAGAGAGAGAGATGATTGCTCGATCATATTTGATATCACAGTACAGCCGACACAATGACAACCGGCCTGACGACACAGCGATTTTGGGTCAGGGCCGTGCTACGTGCTGTCAGTTGCAAATTTCCACAGCACACATACCACTGATGCGCGCGGACTGGTGGTACGTAAACAGGGTGTGTCAGTAGGAATAATAATTATGCAGCACAGAACTTTCGCCGGGTCAGCCAAGTCGCATTTCAGGTGGGGCAGTACTGCGCATGATAAATTGAGAAATAAAATCCGAACACCGACCACCGTAGACCGTCGGATTTGCTAACCCGCCTTTCCCAGTGTGCAAACAGTCATCAAGCCGATATCGGCCGCCGGTGGCCCGCGCACTGTCGTGCGCGGGCCAACGGCGGCCGATGTCGGCTCGATGACTGCTCACATACTGGGTGTTTTGCCAATTATAGATGCAGGCCTATATTGCGCATTCAAAGTACATTATGTATGCGTGATTGCCGCAACACCAGGATACGTGTCTCCCACCCATCGTTTTACGCCCAGCAGTAAACAACTCCGTACACGACGATCCCTTTCAGTTCAGTCGTCTTCGACGGATAAACACAAGAAACAGAAAACAAGTCACCCGGATGAGGGCTTGCCTTCCATAAATAGGCAATTAAAAGAAAAGAACAGGTTATCCGGAGAAGGGGCCGGTGGCAGAAATGTTGAATGGTTGGAACAGCTGAAACGGACAGTC
This sequence comes from Semisulcospira habei, assembly GCA_036245525.1. Classification (NCBI taxonomy): domain Eukaryota; kingdom Metazoa; phylum Mollusca; class Gastropoda; family Semisulcospiridae; genus Semisulcospira; species Semisulcospira habei. The sequence continues at coordinate 166,823,089 of BTPG01000003.1, forward strand.
ATACCATACAGGATTTCTGAGGTAAGTCTCAACTGTTTATCCTGTTAGTTGTTTTTTACAGGCAACAACAAAGACGTGAGGGTCTACTCAGGAGTCACGACGTGCCTATCCGGTGATGCCCCGTTGGCTATTTTTTTGGTTCTCGTAATGACAGGCACGGGATGATCGTTGCGTCATTGCTCCAAACACGGGTAGTCAGCAAATATTACTTTCTACTACCCGTGTTAGGAGCAATGACCCAACAATCATCCGCCTGTGGGTGGGCAGTAGTAGTAAAAAGAAATCTAGTTACTACTACTACCCACACAAAGAGCAATGCCGCTAAGATCATCCCGCACCTGGACTCGTGACTGGAAAGGGGGGGGGAGAGGAGGAGGAGGGAGGAGTCCAAACTCCCAAAAAGGAACTTTGTTATAACATTTTTAAAGATTTTTGGGTCTCGGGGGTTGGGTAGGGAAGGAGAAAGGTGGAGGGGGGGGGGGGCGGAACTCCTAGAACCCCCTCCCCCAGATCCGCCCCTGCCACTCCAAGCCGCCCTCTTCCCCTCCCCATTGCTTGAGTTTTGGTCCGCGAAAAATAGGGTTACGAAAGCGGTATCCCGATGCGCAAAAGACCATCGGGCCGACGTCGGCCGCCGTTGGCTCGCGCACGGCCGTGCGCGGGCCGAAGGCGGTCGACATCTTCCCGACGACCTTTTGCGCATTGGGATCTTCTCTCTCAAACGTGTTTGTTTTTGTTTTTGGTTGGGTTTTTTGTTGTTGTTTGTTTGTTTTTCTCCGCAAAACAAATCGTCCGTCTTCCATCACCCATCCACCCACCCCACCCACCCCACCCCACTCCCCCCCCCCCTCCCCGCCCCCTTTCTCCTCCCCCGTCCGTTCTGCGCTTCATGCGACAAAACAACAACAACAAAACAAAAATTAATTGTGTCACAAGCAGGTGTAATAAGCATATGCATGTCATTATATTATATTGAGCAACATTTTGCTTGATAGATTGCCGATAACAGGCAGATGTGATTACGAGACCCGAATCAAAATATCCGAGTCGTAAGACGAGGACATTTTGATTCGAGTCAAGTAATCACATCTGTCTTTTTATCGGGACTATATCAAACGAAACTGTTGCTCAATATAATTGATGTACCCAGTCCAAAACAAAACTGTGCCACGCGTCATTCGCTATGATTCTGTGACTGATTGCGGAGTTCAGACAAAACACATGAATGGCAGACGACTGCATGTCGCTGTTGACTCAGCGCGTAGATTTCGTCAGACTATGAAGAAATCAGTACATTGTATACTGTATAACCGTGCGTGTTACTGAATAAATTCTACTTGTAACTAGATCACCCGTAATTGCGGAAAATGCCAGCAGGTTTGTTTATTTAGTTCTTTTCACTTGCCAGTCCAGCGACTCGCACGTTTACTGGCGTCTTTTCTCCTTCGTGTGTGTGTATAGGATATAAATTTCGAGCGTTCATACACACTAAAAAGTATTTTATTACAACTACACATAAGGAGCTTGTTAATGTTGAAGTGTGAGCATATTTCGCGTTTCCCCTTTGAAAATGCAAGTATCATCAAGATCGAGTCTTCTTGGTGCACAAGGTATTTTGAGAAAGAAATATCAAGCAAATTCATGAATATTAATTTGCTTGTCATAGAGTATATCAATACATGTGTCATAGAAGTGAAAACTTTATGGAGTGGGTACATACTAGTATGGTTTGTATGTTTGTACATGTATGGTGTCTCCCAGGCGCACATCCGTCTGGCCTGGAAGCTGAAGCTTTGAATTCTGCTGCTACTTTATGTGTAAACTTCCACTGCTGTTAACTTATTCGAGACGAACGGCATCCGGATACGCTTAAGCCGCATATCCGAATGCCGTTCGACTCGAATGAGTTAACTTTAGTGTACGTGTGACATTTATTTCCGATTCCACCGGCCCTAACCTTTTCTTTTCGAACAATGGAGGCCACGTGCTATTTTTTGTTTTGTTTTGTTTTAACTCATTCTACCCCAGACACACCACAGGAAGATAAGGATCGACCATGATAGTTCAAGGGTGATGCCAGAATAGCTTGGCGCCTATGGGCGCCAAGCTATTCTGGCATCACCCTTGAACTCAGTATCATGGTCGATCTGTGTCCTGCATTGCAATGCAGTCTTCAGAGGACAAGGGCGAAATTTTTAAGGATTTCGGTGTTGGGGTAGAATGTTTTAACATGCGCACTTAATGATTATGCGTACTGCGCACACAAAGGCAATGCAGGCAGCGTGAGTGAACCGAGCCTGTAACTTAATGATTGTGCGTACTGCGCACACAAAGGCAATACAGGCAGCGTGAGTGAACCGAGCCTGTAACTTAATGATTATGCGTACTGCGCACACAAAGGCAATACAGGCAGCGTGAGTGAACCGAGCCTGTAACTTAATGATTATGCGTACTGCGCACACAAAGGCAATACAGGCAGCGTGAGTGAACCGAGCCTGTAACTTAATGATTATGCGTACTGCGCACACAAAGGCAATGCAGGCAGCGTGAGTGAACCGAGCCTGTAACTTAATGATTGTGCGTACTGCGCACACAAAGGCAATACAGGCAGCGTGAGTGAACCGAGCCTGTAACTTAATGATTGTGCGTACTGCGCACACAAAGGCAATACAGGCAGCGTGAGTGAACCGAGCCTGTAACCTAATGATTGTGCGTACTGCGCACACAAAGGCAATACAGGCAGCGTGAGTGAACTGAGCCTGTAACTTAATGATTCTGCGTACTGCGCACACAAAGGCAATACAGGCAGCGTGAGTGAACCGAGCCTGTAACTTAATGATTACGCGTACTGCGCACACAAAGGCAATACAGGCAGCGTGAGTGAACCGAGCCTGTAACTTAATGAATACGCGTTCTGACCACAAAAAAGGCAATGCAGGCAGCGTGAGTGAACCGAGCTTGTAACTTAATGATTATGCGTACTGCGCACACAAAGGCAATGCAGGCAGCGTGAGTGAACCGAGCCTGTAACTGAATAGATTTCGTGACACCAGGAGATTCAAACCCGGGACCTCGCCACCGCCAGTGTTTCGTCTTTTCCACCGCTAGACTGCATTCCCAAACTGACCAAAGTATTGCCAGTGACGCTGCGCTCAGATGCTGAATTACCGTACGCCAGGTCACAAAAAGAAGTCAAACTCGTTTCAACAGACAATTTCCTAACTTGTAAAGTAGGTATAGGTCATGCGCGTCATTTGACGAAAACATATGTTTTTAGTGTCGATTCACCTGTCATTTGAAGCTACTTCTGATTTCCGAAGGTCTATTGCATAATGTATATAAAAAGTGCCTTAGCCACAATTTTTTTAATGTCTTAGGTGCAACAGACTACTTTGCAACACACACAAAAATATTTCTTAGGTGCAACAGATTACTTTGCAGCACACATCATATTGAAAGGACCGCACTGCCGGGGGGCGGACGCACATTTTGCTGTTGAAATCATAATTGTAAATCATAACGTTAACGATCCCAAGCCCAACAAAGGAACATGGATACAAAGTGGTTTTAGCAAGAGGCATAGATCCTCATGAGCCCCCGCAATTGCGGAGTCTCATGTGGATCTATACCTCTTGCAGCTGGATGGAGTTCACATTTTCTCGACTGTCGACACACACCATAAACAAGATGAAGAATTTGAAATGAGAAATACAGGTGAAGGGGGATAGAAGCGCATGCCCTGGGCAGAGCTAACTCAAAGTAGCCTACGTGCACGTTTGCATGAGAGACACCGGTACTGCGTGATCCACGTCATGATATGCCCAGTCGCACAGCTGTGTGCGGGCCCACTGCGGCCGTCGTGCGCCAGATGGCCTTTGCTTACCGAGATGTTGTGATACTGCATACTGCAACTTTAGTATGAGATATGAGAGATTCAAAAATAGCATGCTTTTTTTTATTTTTTTCATTTTTACAGAGCCTGCTCCATTATTTTTTCCAATTGTGTGTGATATTTCCAAGAAATCATACTTAGTTCCCCAGTGGAAGAATAAGTTTGCGTGCTATACTTTTTTAAAATCTCTGACAGCTAGACTTTGTTTCAAGAACAAAAGACCAATTTTAATGTTATACTTTGTAATGAAATACTTCTTAGTGTGTACGCACGCTCGAAATTACTTTCCTATACACACACATAAACGGAGACTAAACAGCAGCGAACACACAAATCGACTCGCCATACCATTTAGATTGACGACACTGATGTCCGCTAGTGATAGTGACAACCTTAGAAAATGACTAAATAAACAAACCTGCTGGCATTTTCCGCCATTATCCGTGTTCTAATTACAAGTAGACTTCACTCAACAACAGGCACGATTATAGAAAGCACGGATGTCTACACAGTCAAACGAAAAGTCCGCGCTGAGTCAGTCGACAGTCCAATACGTGGCACACAACTGGGTCACCATTTGGACAGAGACACATATCGGAAGTATCACACCCAGGTTCATAAATAGACATAGTTATTAATGTCTGTGGTCGCACCTAAGGCAGCTTATCCGCTTGTTTTCGCCAACATCGGAGGCGCGCGAGAGGGAATTTGCGCGATAAAACATGTTCACTGAGCAGTGACAGAGTTTGCTGGGTTCTGTATGTTTGAAGCGTACACTAGTTTGGACTGTCGCCTCAAGCACCAGACGGTTAAAGTTCCTTCAGCCTATATATGCATGTAAACTTTGCGTCTTTGCAACATTTCAGAAAAGTGACCTGAAGTCCAGACTATGCGGGCCCTAGATTGTGGCGTTAAAGAGTTTTGTGGTGATGTGATTGTTTTAGTACATGTAGTACACACAGTGCCACAATCAGTGGCGCTGAAGGGGTAAGTTCGCCGGTATGTTTTAGCGCAAATCTAAAAACAAAACGTGAATATGTCCAGCGAAAGTCTACACAGCCTCAGTGAATGAACCTGGGCGTAAATCTACCCAGTGTAAAATGTGCGCTGTCGCTATTTCATTTAGATTTTTTTTATTTTTGTAAATTCAAGCCTTTGTCGATTTATGCTGGGTGGAATCATGCTGTGAAGATTCACGCTGAGTTTATTTAGTTATAAAAATAAATGGAAAATCAGAGGAACACATTTGCACTGTGCAGATGTACGCGTGGGTGGATTTGCGCTGAGTACAAGGCATTTCGGTTAGTAGTGTCAAGCTGGAAAGCAGTTTCTTATATCCAAATATAGCGTCATTTACCACTGCAGCACCAATGGCGGTAATCGGTAGGACTCTGGTAAAGTTTTTGTTTTCGACTGGGTACATGCATTATATTGAGCAACATTTTGCTTGATATAGTGCCAATAAACAGACAGATGTGATCACTTGATCCGATCAAAATATCCTCGTCGTACCGACTCCGACATTTTGATTCGGGTCTCGTAATCATATCTGCCTGTTATCCGCACAATATCAAGCACAATGCTGCTCAGTATAATATAATAATAATAATAATAAGCGCATTAAATAGGCGCTTTATCCCATTGAAAATCGGCTCAAAGCGCCGCCGCGAACTGAACCCAACAAGCACGCTCACGTGAATCACGCGAATTCACTCACACACTGTACACAAACACAGAACATTCACGTGGTGCTGAGGGCAAGCTCAAGCGAGCTACTGAAGTTTTGGAAATTTAAAATCGTTTGTATTTGGAATTTGATTAAGTGGGCTGAAACTGATACCAAAGTCGTGGGGGAGGAAAGAGCCGGAGTACCCGGAGAAAGAACCCCCGACGGTCCGCCCGGATTAACGGTGACACTTACTAGAGAAGAAAAATCCGACGCCGGAACCCGTAATCGAACCTCGCACCTTTAGCATTGGTGGCAGGCGCCTTAACCACTGCGCCACGGACCGCCCCGTGATGCTGATAAGAGCCGCGTAGCAGGCCAGGGGCCAGTTGCATGAGCGAGCTTTAGCTTAGTGGCTGGTGCAGGACTTAGCTCGCTCATGCAACTGACCCCAGGAGACCTAACACATGACCTGGACAACTCAAAAGCGTACTGTAATAGGCAGGTATGGTCAGCCGAAACGTCCAGTAAGCAAAAACTTTCAGGCCGATATCGGTCGCAGTCTATGCGCGGGCCGACTGCGTCCGACGTCGGCTTCTTGCGTACTGGGAGACTTTTTTTTTAAATTTTGTAACACAGGCTGATAAGGAATTAGTATTTATATCAGCAACAGCATCACTACTAGCTCAGTACTCAAAACACCGTCGGGCCAATGTCTGCCGCAGTGAGCCCGTGCACAGCCTTGCGCGGGCCCACAGCGGTCGACTTGGGCCCGATGTGCTTTTGCGTACTGGGAGACGTCATTATTTACGCTTATTATTAATTAGAGGCAGTCACAGCTTGCTTATTCAACTATAGGTGTGACCAGTCAGTTACTACTAGCGTGATTAATGGCAGCAGTAGTAATTGTAGTTACTCCTCCTGGTAATAATTAACACCTAGGTCATATGTTTAACCAGTCAGAGGGGCGCATTGCATCTTGTGTTTTTAGAACGTACCATGAGGCAGACAGTTTCAGAATTCCCTCATATGTGCGCAGAATGTAATATTTGCAATCTTGATGAAGAGCCTCCCGCCCTGTTACACGATTAACTGCTGGAGCAAATCAAACGTTACCCATCTGCAAGAGACATAAATCCTCATGAGCCCCCGCAGTCGCAGGGACTCATGTGAATTGTATGTCTCTTTTTATCCTGTGTTCTTTGTGCCTAAGTTTGGCTCCATTTCATTTGAGTTCTTTACGCGAATTTCCGGCAGTGTGCTGTGGTTTCAGATGCGTAATCCTGCGTCCACTGGCAGTCAAAGGGTTTAAACACGGAGAGAGCGTCTGTATATGTCTTTGGTCAAATACACGCACGGACAAACCGTCTAAAGAGGGAGCGGTGTAACAAAAGTCACTCTGGTCCGAATGACAACCTAAGAATTAATCCTCCTGCAGGAATCATCAAGACAAAAACAACAACAAAAACAAACGCTACCGTCCGACAAAGGGTTAACATTTACTATTGAATGTAATTGGTCACGTGAACCGATGCCTGAGATGCGGTTGGCTGTATTAGTACGAGTAGTTCTTACAATATCCGTGGTATCATTTCGTTACGCGTCTGTATAATTCCGTATGTGCCAGTTTCTGCTGACTATAGACAGAAACATGTCGCCGCACACTTGGCTGTCACGGCACGGCATTCCTAAGCTGTTAGACGAGTACGCTGTTTATATCGAAATAGTTTGCACAAAACGTAGAACGCATTTAACAACATTAAATGGTGCAATAGGATGCGCGGAGCTTATAACGCGTTTGAAACCATTGAAATGTTAATGCACGGAGCTTATATAAAGCATTACAAACATTACATTTACTACACTCAACACCAGGTGCCGTGCATACCTCGTGGAGTTCTCTCACCGCAAGAGTGACTGCCGGTCGCGTGAGTACAATATATAAAAGCACATGATTAACCCCTTAAACTGTCGATGAAAGCTGAACATCATCCATCTGCAAAAGGCATAGATCCTCATGAGCCCCCGCAGTCGCGGGGGCTCATGAGGATCTATGCCTCTTGCTGAGAACAAATTGTAACTATGTTTCTTTGACGGTTGTGGATTTTGGTCGATGAACTTGATGAACAGAGATTTAAATGCAATATACGCGTCCGGCAGCGGCAGGAAAGCAGTTAAAATGACAAAAGTCACTATATTCACTCACTCTTGTTCCATTTACAAGAAGCAAAAAGATCATGAGCCCCCGCAAATGCGGGGAAAGGGTGGGGTCTCATGAGGATCTGAGCGTCTTGTTTATCCGCCGTTTTGTGGTTGTCATTCGTCGTTTTTTGCTTGCTTGCTTGCTTATTTTGTTGCAGTTTAAAATTACTTGCTCCACAGTCAGTTTTTCGTCAAGTTATTATTATTCAGAGGCGTGTTTCTTCTTTGTTATCACTGGGGTGCGAAATCCAGACGCACAGTCGTGACCGCATGCCAAGCGCGTAAAGTGCACGAAATAGCCAAGCAAAATAAACGAAACACGCTTTGAAATAACAGCCACAAAACAGTTGACTAAATTGTCAAGTGAACCCTTTGGCTGTCGGTAGTGATTTTTGTCGAGGTGATTCCTGCAGGAGTCACCTCGACAAAAACCGCTACCAACAGCCAAAGGGTTGAGGACAATCTCGAACCCGAAAATTTAGTCGACTGTACTTGCGCTCGTCCATTCAAATCGTGCTTTATCTCTGTCGGTTACTGTAGTGTGGCGAGGCGTGACTGCTGTTGCGGGCACCATGCTGGATCCACTGACGGCCAGTTTCGGCGTCCATTTGGTCAGATCAGCGCCGGACCACGTCTCCTTCCTGGAGGAGGTTTCGCGATTCCCAGCTCTGCAAGACCGCAACGTCCTCCAGCGGGCGCTTTACCGCTACGAGCACCTGTGGCTCCCCCTGGCGGCCAGGTTCCCGCACGATGTTCTGGCAGCGCCTCTAGATGTGGAGTGGGTGTGGCACTGTCACCTGCTGGCTCCAGTGGCCTATCAGGTCTGATGATGATACTGTATTCTTCTTTTTCTGCCTTCGATTATTTCTTGCTAGAAAAGAAAACAAATCTTTACTCTAAAATTACAAGTTGTATCCCTGTCATTGTGATTGATTAATTGATTGATTGATTGATTGATTGGTTGATTGATTGATTGATTGATTGATTGATTGATGTTTTTATTTTAACTTTATGTTGTTGTTGCTGTTGTGCGGATGATTGGTGATACCGATATGTGTTTAACTCATTCAACCCCGACACACCACAATATGGATCGAGCATGATAGTTCAAGGTTGGTGCCAGAATAGCTTTGTGCCCTTGAAATATCATGCTCGATCTGTCTCTACTGGGCAACTTCAAAATTTGAGAATTTCGGTCCTGGGCCATAATGTGTTAATGTAAAAAAAACTGACCTGTTTGGAGATGTGCTAAACACTTTCAGGGAGATAAATTGATCGATTCCTGCCAAAATAACTATGCTGTTCATTGTTTGTTTTTTCTTCTACTAATTACTTCAATTTATGAGGTATTGGTCGCAGTTGCTTGCGTCCAAGTCAGTCAGTTAACTCATTCTACCCCAGACACACCACAGCAAGATGTGGATCGACCATGATAGTTCAAGGGTGATGCCAGAATAGCTTGGCGCCTATGGGCGCCAAGCTATTCTGGCATCACCCTTGAACTATCATGGTCGATCTGTGGCCTGCACTGCAAAGCAGTCTTCAGAGAACAACGGCAACATTTGGGGATTTCGGTGTTGGGGGTAGAATGAGTTAACTCATTCGAGACGAGCCGCATTCGGATACACGGCATAAAGCCGCGTATCCCAGTTCGCCAGCACACCTAGAATGTGTTGTTAGACCCTTTGCCGCCACTGGACGCACATTTTGTTCCTGAAATCTGTGCTCATTCAGGACCAAAAGCCACAGCCATCCGGCCAGGGAACGTGGATACAAATAAGTCAGTGCAAGAGACATAGGTCCTCATGAGCCCCCGCGACTGCGGGGGCTCATGAAGATCTATGTCTCTTGCGGTTGGATCGTGTTCACTTTTTCCTCGGCAGTGAAAGGGTTAAGATTACACATAACATTACTCAGTGCCTGTGATGAACTGATCGAATCGGGTCGTGGCGTTAGATCAGAGAACGACGTCCAGTAAGCAGTAGTAAAGCCTGGGGCCGACCGGCCGCGGCTAACGTCGGTCCGAGAGTCTTATGCTTACCGGGTATATTTTCTGATCGGACACCACGACCTGCCTCATGTGCACGCACACGTCCGCGTCGTCTGTGCTTCCTCATCCTGCAGCGTGACTGTAGGAACGCCGTGGGCACGGTAGTGGACCACCGCCTCAACAGCCCCAAGGTCAGGGTCGAGCAGCTGGGCAAGTCTCGGTCCCTGTGGGAAGCCGCCTACCCCAGGCAACCCTTCGAAGTGACCTTGGACGCCAGAGCGGTAGGACCCCGTGGCGCCCAAAAGGGAGTGACGTCAAAGTTTACCTATGACGTCATCGCCGCTGCAGGACGTCAGAGCAAATTCTACTACCAGGTCTGTTGTTTTTATTGCGCACTGGTCTATGATGTGAAGTCTACGATTTTGGATCTTATCTGTGATTCTGGCCCACGGCCGGAAGGAGGTCACATATGACCATATACGTATCTGCACCCATTTCACAAATGGACAAAATAATGTCCATTTTTGTTGAAAAGCTACATTTTCAATGTATTACATTGAAATGTCGCTTTTCACAAAAGCGACATGTTCAATGTAATACATTGAAAATTCAGCTTTTCACAAAAGTGGACTTGCTGGCGTTTGTCAAATTTGTGTGCAGCTATGATCTGTAGCGCAAATGCCGTTGAAACACGCTTTTACATGAAAACTAGGTTAGGTTAGGTTAGGTTAGGTTAGGTTTATTTCAGTTAGAGAAGCCACCTCTGTCTACTGTATTAACACATACAGCCCCAACGCCCTACAGCAGGAGATGGATCGACCATGATAATTCAAGGGTAGTGCCAGATTAGCTTGGCGCCATCAGGCGCCAAGCTAATCTGGCACTACCCTTGAATTATCATGGTCGACCCATCCCCTGTTGTAGTGCGTCAGGGCTGAATGGGTTAAGGTCCCTTGCAAATGGATGGCGTCCGCCTTGCCTCTGCATTTAAGAGGTTACACTGGACTAAACTAAACACAACTAAACTAAACTGAACTGAAGCAATGTGATGTAATCTTTGTTCACCAGGTGTGTCTTCCTCACTACAAGGACGCTCGGTTCCTGACGGCCGCTGAGAAACGTTACAGGAAGTTCCTGCTCCTGAAGCAGCAGAACCCGGCGCTGTTCATCGTGCCCTGCTATGATGTGGACCTCATCTGGCACACGCACCAACTTCACCCGCTGGTTTACAAGAAAGACACCGAGGTGGGCTTCTTCATAGTATCATCACATGCCTTTATTGGGAAGTTAGTTAGTTAGTTAGTTATTTGGGTTTAACACCGAGCAGGCGACTAAGGCCATCTCACGGCCTTTATTGGGAAGGAAATAACCCAACGATGTGAAAAGAAAAGAAAAAACGAGAGAACATGCCAGACAATTAGATCCCCTCTTGCGCATGCAGCCATCAGTACTGTAAATATACTAGTCACAACTAGTTAACCCATTCGGCCCCAACGCCCTACGGCAGGAGATGGCTCGACCATGACAATTCGATGGTTGTGCCAGATTAGCTTGGCCAAGCTGATCTCTCACTACCTTTGAATTGTCATGGTCGACCCGTCTCCTGCGACTGGTAAATGGGCGTTAGTTGACACCTCCAATTTTTGGAAATGCGCCCGTGGGGTTAAATGGGTTAAGGGACACCCTGAAAATGGTCTCGATTTTTAATTATCACAACTCCTCACAAATTTAACCCCTTCGCCGTTAGTGGTCGCGACTGAAACCCGCTGCACGCCGACCGACATTCGCGTGAAGAAACACATGTCAATAAAGCCAAAAATAAGCATACAGAACACAGGACTAACAAGAGACATAAATCCTCATGAGCCCCCGCGACTGCGGGGGCTCATGAGGGTTTATGTCTCTTGCACATGGGTAGCGTTCGCCCTGCCCCGGCAGTTAAGGTGTTAAAGTTTTTGTCTCGGAATTTTTGGAAAGCTTGCAGACCTAGTCTCCAGTTGTCCCCCCCCCCCCCCCCCCCCCCCCACCCCCACCCCCACCCCTCGAAAAAAAAAATCCCAAGTCAAAATCTTGAAATTAGTTGTGCTAATTTGAAATCACGACCACTTTTCATGGTGGCCCTTAGATTATTGTGTGTAGTATATATAGTATCAGCGACGGCATGAGTAATACGGAGTTAACTCATTGGAGACGTGTCGTACACGGATACACGGCGACTATCCACGTATCCGTCTACGACACGTCTCCAACAAGTTAAGACTCCAGGTCACCACCCTTCGGGAAAAACATATGTTTAGAGTGAATGTTCCTGAAAGCTTCTGATACACCCACATGGATCAGTTGCAGTGCCACTAAATTGACTAGTATTCAGGTCCTACTCCATAGGCAATATTGATGTCCCTGTCCCCCATAACCCGCTTCTTAGGGCCGTCCAGTTAGGCCTATCACTCTTGTGGCGTGGACAATAAGGCCCGAACTGACCAACCAACCAACCACCAGGAATGTATGAGCGCAGTGTATAGGCCTGTATGCATGGTTTTCTTCTTTCACCTCCAGAAGGAAATGGGTTGATCATGTAAGCTATAGCTTAGTGCTTGTATAGTGTGCAGTCTGCATGATTCGTATGGATATCGGCACATTCAGCCACGAAGTATAAATTCGAAAAATTGTAAATTGTCATCGGCAAAGTATCAGGACTCAAATAGAATAACCATGATGGTTCAAAGGGTGTGAGAGAATAGCGTCGCGTCTGTCTGCATATTAACCCATTTTAGCCCCAACGCCCTACAGCAGGAGATGGATCGACCATGATAATTCAAGGGTAGTGCCAGATTAGCTTGGCGCCTGATGGCGCCAAGCTAATCTGGCACTACCCTTGAATTATCATGGTCGATCCATCACCTGCAAACTTCTACGTAGTCGTTAGGTGACGCCTCCAAAGAATGTGAAAAACGCGGCCGTGGGGTTATAATTATGGGTCAAGTTTCTTGTTTTTTTCTAGGCCGTTCTGGGCACGACGCTTAACCATGACGACACGGACTCAGACAGAAGCGCGGGGTCCAAGCTCCACACATCCGATCAAGAAACGCGGGAACTGTGGCAGACCACCTTCGGCGAGACCTTCTCTCTGTACGGCGCTATGTACCGCGGCGAGCCGCCGGCAGGCAAGCTCTTCCCGGTGACCAACAAAGACGCGTTTGCCCTCAAGTCCCGGCTGTGCACGGTCAAGCTGGAGGACATCGAGCTGAAGAATCTGCCGAGTCTTAACGGTCAGTTGAAGCTGGAGGTGTTTAAGTCAGCGGGAAAGGCAGCCAAGACGAGGGCGGTGAAGCTGCACGGGGGACCCGCCTGGCAACAGGTAGGCTATATTATCGACTTTTATATTATATTATTAACTAGAGAGGCTTCGTTTGCAACAATCGACTCCCAACAACGAACGGAGAGCTCATGCCGATCTATGCCTCTTGGAGATGTTTCGAGTGTTGTAGATGCTTATTACACACGCTCGTTATCAGCCGTGACGTAGCTCTTGTTTGTTGTCGGGAGTCGTTCGGCGTGAACGTGACCTCACTATTAACCCCTTTACTCCCAACGACGTGGAAACAGTCACTGACACCATTGCATTGATTGACTGATTTAAGATTAACGTCGTGCAAGCCGTGATAACTACCTCAGCAGATTTAGTAAAGTATAGCCATGTCTCAACTTTCTGGCAGGCACACGGATATGAATGAGGCCAGCAAGAAACATAGATCCTCATGAGTCCTTGCCGTTGCGGGGGCTCAAAAGGTGTTAAATCTTTGCATTGTTCGTAGTGTTTACCTTGTTCTGGCATTAAAAGTAAGTGTTATGAATTGCAACACGTTTACGGACAGAAATGTCTGAGAAAGTGTGGTGCATTTATTTGTTCATTGGTTTGTACAACTTTCTGTGTGTGTGTGTGTGTGTGTGTGTGTGTGTGTGTGTGTGTGTGTGTGTGTGTGTGTGTGTGTGTGTGTGTGTGTGTGTGTGTGTGTCGGTGGGGGGAGGGGAGGGTTGCTTTCTTTCGTTTTATTTTCTGTTGTTGTTATTGTTAATGTTGTTTGTTTGTATGTATTTTGTTTCGTTTCGTTTAGTTTAGTTTGGTTTCGATTTGTTGACAGGCATATTATTTTTTGGCAGATATCTTTCGGTCTACGCAATTTAAAAAAAAAGGTCCACAGTGTAGTCCATTAAAGCCCATATGTATACTGTGTAATAGGCGATTGTTGCGTTTCCCTGGGAAACGCTATAATCGTCTGTTACGCGGTATACGACCAGCTTGAATGCAATGTCAGGACATTATTGCGTTAAAGCCGAAAGCTCTGGGAAACGCAAACTGCTCATGAGGTTAGTGGACACACCACTTGACCAGAAAGGAAAAAAATCTCACTGTTGCTCTGTTGCTTTCCACTACAGCGGACCGGGCGTGAATTCCTTTTCGACACCCGCGAGGTCAACTGCCTGAAGTTCCGAGTGTCGGAAAAGCGGGGCTTCGCGTGCCAGGCCGTCACCACCGTGCTTGGTGAGGGCGAGGTCGACCTCCTGCCCGTCCTGTGCACTGCCACGCAGGCCACAGTCCTGGAAGACTCACTGCCTCTTGGCGAGGTACAGCTGTGTGAATTTTGCTTTGAATTGCCAACTGTGGAATAAATGAAGTGTTTTATATTAAAAGGGTTACGGGTTAAGAATGGGATAATTAGGCCTACTATCAAAAGATTTTGTTTAAGTTCATGGATCGTCTGAAGCTGCTTTCGGTGGTAAAAATGATTCTCCTATTCAGAGAATCACCAGATCGTTTTGCCAGCAAACTTGTTTGTGCAAATCCGTATAATGTAAAAAAAAAAATAATAAGTTGTTGTTTTTTAAATATATTTAACAAATGGGAGAATTTAGTTTTTGGGTTTTTTGTTTGTTGGTTGGTTTGGGTTTTTTTTTGTTTGTTTGTTTTTTTTTTTTGTTTGTTTGTTTGTTTGTTTGTTTTTTTTTGGGGGGGTCTTTGTTTGTTTTTTGTTGTTGTTGTTGTTGTTGTTTTTGGGTTTGTTTGTTTTTTATAGCTTTTTAAAAAAAATTAATTCTTCACTTTTTTATTTTGTTTTGTTTTGTTTGTTTTTAGGTGTTTTTACCACTAGGATATAAATCCGGTGTCCTGTTCAAGCTTTCAGCGCCGACGTCACCCCAAGACCTCTTGCTTACTGATCCATCGATGATTGTCTGTGGCAACCTCGTGTTATCCTTGTTTAAATGCCAACTGTGTATACTTTGTAGGAGAACCGGATCGAGCTGAAGTTCAAGGCCCAGCTAGGGAAGCTGAAAGTGGGCCCCATCCTGCTCTTCCTTCAGCCGGCAGCGTTCAGCCAGGCCGTGATGCCGGAGAACGTGGAGTCCATGTGGGGACCCGTCCCTTTCCGCCCCTTGCCCGCCGGTACACAGAACCTTTGTGACGTCGCCAGTCACAGGTAATGCTCTTACTTAGCCACACTGCTTACCCTCTTCACCACAGGTGGACGCAAAATAATGTTTTTGTTTTTTTAAAGCAGGGCAAATTCAACACTAATTAACCTCATCATACAAGGAAGACAGAGTAGAATAGAGACAGCAAGAATCGAAGAACCTCATGAGCCCCCGCATACGCGGGGGCTCATGAGGTTCTTTGCCTCTTGCGCTTGGGTAGTGTGCATATTTTCCATCTGCTCCATGGAGGGCTTTGTTCGTTATCATTCGCCGATACAACGGGCTATCAATGTTGTCTTGCCTCAGCTAAGATTTTATACCGTTCTTTTCACAATCCAATAAGTAGGCACACGCACCAGAGGTTTTCCACTGCCTTTTGGGCAGAAAAGGTGGCAAGACCATTTTTGCTATGTAGGATTAATTTCTACTACAGCAACAAAAATTCAACCCATTTGCGTTCAAATGTAGAGATGAAGAGATTTTTGTTTTTAATAACGCTAAAGAACACATCTAGGTGTTGCCTCTTCCTCTGGGGTTGAGTTTGTGTATTGTCCTCAGGCTGTTGAACTTGTCGCGAGAGGTGGTGTTTACGTGTCGCGTGATTCACAGTCTTCCCGCCATGCAGTCCGTGGTGCATGTGTTCTACCACGACAAAATGGCCGCCGTGGCTCATCTGATCGGCTCAGACGTCCTACCCCTTCCCACACAGGTTGGTAGGCTGGGTGAACACGTTAGACGTTTAAACGTTTAGGGCTTAACGTCCACTGCCACTACAAGTCACAGACGATTTCAAAGACGCGACACCGAATAGGGACTGTACAAAATTATATTCTGACCCCACGACATTACGATCGAGAGTCCGACGCTCTACCACCTCAGCCAACCCGGTCCGCGATAGACTGGTTGACAAGAGACTTGGGTGGGGCTTGATTTTTGAAACGAAAAGACAGTATACGTCTTTATTTGTAATAATTAACATTTTCATTGACATTTTACATATATTACAATGATTCTGACTCCTGTATAACAGGTTGTAAACCCGAAGAATGCGGTATACCTGAACCCTGTGGTGGGAGAGAGAGGTGTGCTGATCAAGAACCACGCCGGAGACTGGGGCTTCGTTGTCGGCCGCTGGTCTGGCATGAAGAGGGGAGTGCCTGGGACAAGAGGTGGGTTGGGGATGTGTCATACGAGTCTGTAACCAGTGGGTGTTACACGTTCGGTGCCGAGAAAATGCGTACACGACCCCGAATTGCAACAGGCATAGATCCTCATGAGCCCCCGCAGTCGCGGGGGCTCATGAGGATATATGCCTCTTACTGACGCCACTTTGAATCCATGTTCCTGGGACATCTAGGGTTTGTGGCGGGTCTTGAATTAGCGAAGATTAGCACAGTTTCTGTCAGCTGGCCCTTTGTCTGTCACTAGCTCTACTTCTCGAGATGCGCCTTGTATGAATCACCTCGACAGAAAGTGCTACCGACAACCAGAGAGGGTTAACCCTTTCAGTGTCCGCAGACTCTTTTTCAGCACCCTTCGTTAGTTCAGCCCCCAAACAGCTCTAGCTGTCCCAGGAATATGATTTCAAAGTGGTGCCAGCAAGAGGCATAGATCCTCACGAGCCCCCGCAATTGCGGGGGCTCGTGAAGATCTATACCTCTTGCAGGTGGGTGGGTTTCAAATTTCCTTGGCACTGAACGTCTGCCAAACTGAGCACTCTTGATTTGTTTTGAGGGAACGCAGTCATGTGTAAATCTCTGCATAATTATCAGCATCAGCCGTGTAGAGTTTTGACCAGTATTGAGATGAGTAAATTCTCGGGACAGTAGAGCCCACACTGCTATAGCTACACCTGTGTGAAATTGTATTCTGTGGTCTTTTGTTGTGCAGGCAACCGTTACCAGAAGGCGAAAAGGGGGGTCCCCGGTAGCCCCGGCACACTGCTGGTGCGGATCTGGCTGTGTGGGGAGAGCGTCTGGCAGACGGTGGAGCTGCCGTACAAACGACACGCCTACACCTTCTCCTTCGGCGGCATCTATGTTAACTTTGCCACCGGTTCCATTGAGGTGCGTAAACCCCACTCCCTGCGGTACGATCCAACTGCAAAGACATAGATTTTCATGAGCCCCCGCAGTTGCGGGGCTCATGAGGATCTATGCCTCTTGCCGACCCCGCTTTGCCCAGGCTGAGGCTCCTTGGAGTTGAATGAACAAAAATTTAGGAACGAAACACAATCTGCGACCAGTATCGTTGAGATGCGTTAATAACTTCACTACATGTTTTTTTTTAATCTTTTCCGTCACCCTCCTTTTTAAGACATTCATGGCGTGTCGCGTCTGGATACGCGACAAGAAGCAAGGTATCCGTATGCGGCACGTCTCAAATGCGTTACCACACTCAACAGTGATACACCGCAAAACAGGAAATAGAACGACTGCGAGTAGTTTAATTCTTTCAATGTCGAGAACATTTGAACACCACCTAACTGCAAGAGATATAGATCCTCATGAGCCCCCGAAATTGCACGGGGCTCCTGAGGATCTATACCTCTTGCAATCCATGACGAATTATTATATATCTCTTCTTAGCTGAAACCACTTTGTATACACCCTCCTTTGACGGCTGGGAATCTTTGACGTTCAGTTTATAATGATTTCAAAAACAACATAATTTATCAGCTACTCCAATGCGCAAAAGGCCATCGGGTCGATGTTGGACCGATGGCCTTTGCGCACTGGGTCGTCACTGTCAAAGTCTTGTACCACTTAAATTGCTACAAAAGTTTGGTTGCCGACATGTCATGTGTGTGAGTCCACGGGCAGTGAAGGGACCAAACGTGGTGTCAAAACAGCTTAGCGCACGTTCTGTCTACTGAACTGGTTTAGTCCTCTAGAGCAGAATACCAACGTTTGAGAATGTCACACTAGTCACAGCAATTTGTGGGTCCACCGCTATGGTTCAAGTGCGGTGCCAAAACAGCTTTGTGCTTCTGTTCTTGTCGTATCTCTTTCGTGAGAGGACCATAGTCGCCTGATCACCGTTAACCCTTTTTAGCCCCGGATCCCTACAGCAGGAGATGGCTTGACCATGATAATTCAAGGGTAGTGCCAGATTAGCTTGGCGCCTTAAGGCGCCAAGCTAATCTGGCACTACCCTTGAATTATCATGGTCAAGCCATCTCCTGCAACTGGTACACAGTCGTTAGGTAACACTTGCAAAATTTGAGAAATGGGACCTTAGGGCTAAACGGGTTAAAGCTAAACCCTTTGGCTGCAGGTATCGGTGTATGTTTACCTAACTATCCTTTTGTTCTTCGGCTGGCTGGTTAGTTTGTTCCTTGGTTCAGTCCATTCTTCCATTCATGCATTGATTCATTCATTCATTGGCAGGTCGCGGCGGACACGCATGACGTGGCCGAGAAGCTGGCCTTGACCTTCAGCGTGTCCCTGCTTCACGTGCTGTGTCAACCCCGCCCTCCCAGCTGGCGGCCCGGGCAGTCACTCAAGCCCCCGACAAAGAGAGGCGCGCGCCAAGTGGACTGGGTGCCGTCGGAGACCATGCCGTTCCTGCTTGCTGCGGGTTTCATGTTGGCCACGCCCTCCAACCACTACCTGCGCTCCGTGTACGGCGACCACGTGTGCGCGGGGTGCGGGGGGCCCATCGGCGACTGTGGCATCATGCCGAACGTCACGCAGTGCCTCCCGGAGGACGGCATCGGCGGGGAGTGGGCTGAGACGGGCGTGGGGTCCGGCGGTGGTGGTGATGGAGGCATCGGCTTTATTGGTGGTGAAGACACTGGTGGCGGTGGTGGTGGTGATGGCGCTGGGGGTTGCGGGGGCTGTGGAGGGTGTGGTGGTGGTGGAGGAGGCTGTGGGGGTGGGGGTGACGGGGGTGGAGGGTTCAGTAGTTGTGGACTCTGAGGTGGCGGAGATGGAGGCGGGGGAGGAAGTGCGTGTGGTGGGGGAGGCGGCGGAGGAAGTGCGTGTGGCGGGGGAGGAAGTGCGTGTGGCGGGGGAGGAAGTGCGTGTGGTGGGGGTGGCGGGGGATGTGGGGGAGGAGGTGGTGGTGGTGGCGACTAGGCCCTTCACAATACAGTATGCGTTCTAAAGGGACTGCATGACTCTACAATGGACAAAGGCTCGCCCATACTGGTTGTCTCCCTCGATTCGCTACCCTTGATAAGCGGACGCGAATCGATGGGGACAATCAGTGTGACACTAAACGATTTGGTGCCATAAGGAAAAGGTCAAGGGATGTAACTGTTTGTTTAAATAATTCCCCTTAGCACATTTACAGCATCTACCATCGCTGACCTCATACATACTGACGAGCAAAAGAAATGCGACATTTTTGGAATCATCAGAAACACTAAATAGTGTTTCCGATGATTCCAGAAATGTCACATTTCTTTTGCTCCTAAGTATATGTAGTCTGTAGCGCATAATCCCTTCCCTGCCGGTGATACGGATTATCTCTTGAGACCAGAACAAAACTGAAGGGATGATTTTGTTTCTGCGCGATACGTTTGCAGACAGCA